>CAWUFW010006272.1:0-582500 GCA_963921515.1 Calotriton arnoldi
AGCTCACATCCCACATGCAACAGCCAATCACATGTAACCCCACACCCTATCCCATTTGCAATCATGCTCAGTATATCCTCAACATGTATTCCGCTGCCAGTAGTGTCCACTATACTGCATCACAGAGGACAGAAGACTCAATATAATGTTTGAAACCAAAACTGTCTCCGCTGACTCATTTCACAAGTACGAATGAGAGAGGATGAGAGTATGTGAAGTACACGGCAGTCGTGACATGACCATGTAGTCCACTGGTATTGGATGTCAACGCAAATGAGTAGCACAACTGTGGAAGACACACATGTGTCGTGTGAAGTCGTATGGACGCAGTGCTCAGGTGGGTGGGTGTGACGGGTAGATGCGCACATGCCAAGTTGGAGCACGCCGTGTTGGGAGGGGTCATGAACAGTACACCACCGCTTCCCTGGGCATTGTGAGAGGACACCTGTCGGGGGAGTGAACACGTGTGTGCACAGCAGCCGGGCACACGTACAAAGCGGTACCAGGCGCACCTCAGCCCACCCTCTGTGGACAAGCTGGATCCTGTTGTGCGCCCGCCATGCCCCTTGACAAGGCACACACAGCCCCAGTCGACCAGGTGTAACCCCAACATAGTCAATCCGCACAGGCGATACAGGGCACGGGATGGCAGTGGAGCATGGTGTGTGAGAGGTCTCCTCGCGCTCCTCCTGGTCATATCACGCAGGCAATAGAACCTCAACGTCTAGCATGGCAAAAAGTCAAATGGAAGTGTAGGGGGACGCACCACAGCACGAGCAGCACTGACGTCACGGGAGGTGGCTCGCACCATCCCATCCATTGCCCATCATACCAACCACGCCACATGCCATTGCGACTAAGTGCAAGCGCGTGCGCCACCACCCCCGAGCCCTCCCCAGAGAGGCCAAAGAGTGAATGTGTGGGCCATCAGCCACAGACGGACGCGGCCTGGCCGCAAGGGCAGCCACAGCCACTGGGTGTCGCAGGTGGCGGATCCGGAAGGCGAAGACTGTGATGCATAGTCCATGCAGGCCGGGTCTCCATTTGGGGCACCACGCAGGTGGACGGCGTCCCGCCACACATCATACCCTGAGACAGCCCACTCGTGCAACTGGACCCACACATACACTCCTTGCCCTCTCTGGTGCGAGCTTGGGGCTGCCTGTGCAAGCGCTAGCCTCGCAGGTGAGCATGCATATTGGGGGGCGAGGGGAGGACATGAGGGCTGGGGCGAAGTTGACTGTATCACTGTCAGTTAGTACAAGGGATGACCCAGATGTGGAAAGGAAGAGACGTGTCCCGTGTGTACTGCAACTAGTCGCCAATCCAACTACCCCCCATGTCCGGAATGTAAGCCCGCACCTAGGCCCGCCCATCCGCCACATCGAACATACCACCAGCACGACAACCTTCCCATTCGAAACACTGACTGGGGGTGGCGACCAGTGAACAATCATGTGTAGCCTACCCACGCGTACATGTGGGCCCTCCATGATCCATGTCACCTGCGGCAAAGACATGACATGCGCAATGAGGGAAGTGAGGAGAGCTGTCCGCCCCACGCACAGAAGGTGCATCAGCTCCACAGACCCAGCAGCGAGTCCAGCAGGGGTCACATGTGCAGGGGCAGCTGTGCCTGGTGTGAAGGCACATGCATATAGACAGCACATCGACCAATGTGTAGTCTGCCCACATCCACAGTCCATCATCATGCGGACATAGGAATTGAACACAGGGCAACACATCTTAGTTGGTGCACCCACCGTGACCAACAATGCGCAATCATCGACGTACCCACCCTGTGCATGGCCCCCCACCCAACGGAGGCACATCCAGTGCCACCATCCCACACACACAAGCCTTCCACGGAACATGCTGTGTCCAATGGTCAGTACAGAGTCAGCGCCCATCTGGTGGATCCTGAACAGGAGACACATGCACACACATGCCAGCTCCCACTATGTACGTCTGCCACCTGGCATGTGCAATGTAACCTCTCACCTGTGACGTGTGACTGCAAGCACACAGCCGTCTTGGCATGGGGCTGTCAATGTGGACACCTGTCAATGTTTCGGGAGGTGTGATCCGTACAGTGCTGTACATAGGGTGCAGTGCTGACACCTACTACTGTCTCATATCCCCTCGTGCCACAGGTCCCACTTGTTTTGGCCGCTCAGCCTGTGCCCACATCGTCGTCGTCGTGTGCCATACTCATCCAGCCTCGGAAGCAGTTCCATGCTCAGCAGACACTCATGTTGCCGTGGCGTTGCCGCTTGACGAATATGCAGTCAGTCCCCATCAGCACGCCCCGCAAGTCATTGGGGCCTAGATCCCCATGTGCATGCACATGGCAGTGGTATGTCTCACTAGCCATTGCCATTGTTGGGAGACCTGTGTAAATGTATTGTGGCCGTGCCGTCCCAGCTTGACAGCTGGGCTGTGGCTCATGTGCTTGCTCAGTCATGTCAGTGATGTGTATGCGAAATTGCTATGTGTTGTGTTGCTTTGACATGTGTCCTCTGCAATTTCCCTAGGCGGAGACCGAACATTGACCGCCCATACCAATTGCTGGTGGACATGGACGATACAGAGGTTATTAGGAAGTTTCGGCTGGACAGGCCAACCCTGCATCGACTGTGTGCCATGTTAGAACCCCATCTCCGTCCCCGCAGGGTGTATCCGACTGCTGTCACCCCCACGGCTAAGGTGATGGCCGCCATGCATTTCTTCGCCACTGGGTCATTCCAGCACACAGTGGGCAGTGGAGGAGGGATGTCCCAGCCCATGTTCAGCAAGGTGCTGAGGGATGTACTGGCAGCCATGATGCTGTACCGAAACAGGTACATCCGCTTCCCCAGGGCTCGTGAATTGGCGGCAGTGAAGGGTGCATTCTATGCCCTTGGCAGAATCCCACACGTCGTTGGAGCCATTGACTGCACACATGTTGGCCTTGTTCCACCACAGGCCACTGAGCACCTGTACCGCAACAGGAAGCACACGCACTCCCTGAATGTGCAAGTGGTGTGCCTTGCGGACATGGTGATCACCCACGTGTGTGCAAAGTTCCCAGGCTCGGCCCATGACGCACACATAATGCGCAACAGCATCTTGCCACGACTGATGGCCAATCTGCAACAGGATCGTGGCTGTATTGTCGGTGAGTATGTGGAGTGGTGTAGCGTGCTGGTTGTGCGATGCTGTCCCCTGTCCAGTTGGAATAGCAACGGTTCTCTGTGTCCCTCACACCCAGGTGACTCTGCGTACCCGAATGGGGCATGGCTGCTCAGTCCATTGAGGAATCCTCGCACCCCAGCAGACGATCGATACAATGAGGCACATGGGAGGACCAGACGTGTGGTCGAGCGTACCTTTGGCCTCCTCAAGTCCAGGTTCAGGTGCCTGGACCGCACCAGGGGTGCACTGGCGTACTCCCCACAGAAGGTGTGCCAGATAGTGGTGGCGTGCTGCATGCTGCACAATCTGGCCATTCGGAAGCAGATCCCCTCATTGTGGATGACGGAGATCAACCAGGGCCCCAGCCCGCAGACCAGGACAGCTCGAGTGAGGAGGACAGCGGAGAGGAGGAAGCTGGGAATGTGCGGCAGCAGCTCATCGCCCGCTACTTCACTTGACGGTGAGTGTCCATGTACGACGGCTGATGTGGCTGTATCTGTGCAGGTGTGTGTGTGCTGTGTCAGGGTGGCCGTTTGTTCACTACGTGCTGTGTGTCAACGCTCCATGGCCAGGGTAGTATGCCACTGTTGGTGACTGTGGCATTGTGCCCTATTGCTCTGTGCGATGTGTGTACATTGCTTGTAGTTGTTGACATGTACTGTGTGATGGGTGTGTGACACACTCATTGAATGTGCTCCTGTTCTGTCTCCCACCCCTAGGTCCCTACAGGCCCTCCGGATTCCATTGCCATGCCACGCATCAGGTGCCTTTCCGCCCAAGGTGGCCGTTGTATTCCGTACAAATAAAACACAGGGCACAAACAGCAGTTTGTGTAAGAGGTGCATTTATTCCAAACTGTGACATGTGATTGTGTGTAAGGTGATGACAAAAGTGGTGCGTGCAGTGACAATGAGCTGTCGGTCATGGCTGCGTGATGCTCAGGGTGTACCCACTGGTTCTATGTCCATAGTCCAACACACACATGCCATCCAGATGGCTGTGTGGAGTGGGATCGTAGTCCAAGTCAATGCAGTGGCTGGTCAAGGAAGGCTGGCTGGCTGCCTCACTTGCGTTTGGAGCGTGCGAAGTCCTCCCGGGAGATCGGTTTCCACTTCGGACGGCCCCTTCCACGTTTGCGAGGGGGGTGCCTGCTTGCGACATGCTGGTGGTTGAGGTGTGCTCACTGGCTGTGGACGCAGGGGAACTGGACACTGCTGCTCGACCCTGCGCCCCGGCAGGTGGTGGCGGAGGGGAGCTGCTATCCCTGGCCGTGTCCTCACCGCCACCACCAGCTGGCCCATGAGGTCCACGAGTTGACCTATACGGGCGTCCATGGACCTCAGCACCCCCAGCACCTCCCGCGTGTCTGAAGCAGACCTGACCCATTGTTCTTGGGCCTCTTCATAGGCCCAAAGGACTCTGGCCATTTGAGGCAGGGCATGGCTCCCAGGGGAGGCTGGCGTTTCCCTGACCCTGCTCCTCCTACCAGTCCTGCTGCCACCGGCCTGCCCACTAGCCACATTGCTCACCACGGTCCTCGCTGTGGCTCCCAGGGTGGATCCAGTCGGCCGGGCCACCACCTGCGCTGGGGCTGGTGCCAGCGAAGACGTGGTGGTGGTGGCGGCGGTGGTGGTCGGTGCGGCGATGGTGGCGGTTGCGGCAGTGGTAGTGGCCGCAATGACCGTGGGTGTGGCCGCAATGACCGTGGGTGTGGCCGCAACGACAGTGGCAGCAGGGGGCTGGGAATGTTCAGCAGCCCTGGATGATGGGTTGGTGGGTAGGAGGGGTCCTGGGGAGCGGCTGGGCCCTGCCACACCAGATGGACCTGCTTGGTGGTCCGTGTCCGAAGAGGAGGTGAGATCCTCCACATCCGTGTGTCCTCGTTGGGGGCTTGTGGGCTGGCTGTGCTGGCTGCTGTCTCCATCCCCAGCATCCGGCAGTTCGTCACCTGTGGAGAGAATGAGATTTGTTATTGTGTTGCACCTGGCGAAGTATGTATTTGTCGTCTGACATTGACAGTTCGTGCAATCTCGTACATGGGTTTCCCGGAGGCGTGTGTGTGGCTGTAGCATTTGTAGTTGTGTGTGCTTGGCAATGGGACTGTGTGCTGTGCACATGTGGCATGGGACGGATTGGCCATGCCGATGGGTGTGTTGCTGTGCCCCTACTTATTGTGACTCTGGTGTATGCGGGCTCCTGGCCCATCCTGGGTCTGGTTTGTACTTTGCTTTTGGTGTTCAGATGGGACGCTTAGGAACGCATATGGCAACATGGGGGCCATGCCCCAGATTCGCATTTGGGTGGGAATATGCTTTTGGGGTTCAAATGGAACGCTTAGGAACGCATATGGCAACATGGGGGCCATGCCCCAGATTCGCATTTGGGAGGGAATATGCTTTTGGGGTTCAAATGGAACGCTTAGGAACGCATATGGCAACATGGGGGCCATGCCCCAGATTCGCATTTGGGAGGGAATATGCTTTTGGGGTTCAAATGGAACGCTTAGGAACGCATATGGCAACATGGGGGCCATGCCCCAGATTCGCATTTGGGAGGGAATATGCTTTTGGGGTTCAAATGGAACGCTTAGGAACGCATATGGCAACATGGGGGCCATGCCCCAGATTCGCTTTGGGAGGGAATATGCTTTTGGGGTACATGCTGTGAGCCATGGGTGCCGAACGTGACATGTGTTGTGGCAGCATGACAGTGCATGGTTTGAGGTGTGTGCATGCTTGACATGGCCTGCATATTTGCTGTCTGTTGTGATTACTGGACATGGCATTGGACGCATCGTTATGAGTGAGTGATGGTTGTGTGTGAAAGCCAACGTATTGCAGTTGTCCCATCTCCTTGGTGTGCGTGCTGCCCTGTGCCATGTGCATCACTGCAGTGCTCGTGGGGGGGGTGTGGCCCATGTTGTGTGTTGTTGCTCACAGTGTGTTGTGCGCTTCATTGTCTTCTGGCACATGGTTGGTCATGGGCATGTATCTTAGCGTGACTGCTGTATGTGTGGCAGCTGTGCGGATGACATGCCTTTCATGAGACTGGGGCTGACGGATGGGATGGATGGTATGTTGTATGTGCATGGTGTGTCTGTGTGTTTGATGGGTTCAGTGGTGTTCGTGTACATTTCTGTTGTTCCGCTCTGTTGCGTCTAGTGTTGTTTGTCTTACATAGGCGTAGTTGTGGGGTGTGTGGTTGACAGGCAGTAGGGGCTACATGGACAGGACTTCAATGGTGTTTCGGTTGTGTGTGATGAGTTGCACAGTGGCTGCCGTGTGGTACTATATTCAGTGTGGCTTGTGTATGCAGACGTGGCTCCTTGGGTGTTGCTATGTCTGTGATGGGTCATGTGGGGTGTGAGTCTGTTGTTCATGTCCGTGTGCACATTGTTCACTTGTTCGTGACGGTGGGCGGTGCTGCGTGTTCGTCTGCTACGTGACATGTCCCATGTGTTGGTCGTGTACCGGTCCTCATGCCTCCAGTAATCCAGCCCTGTCCAGTTTCCCACCTGCAGGTTGTTCGTGCGTGCACTGTACTGGATGCCACATGGCTCTAAGCGGGGGTGCTCCATGTTGCAGGTCTGTGGGGGTGGGGGGTGTTGTGGGTCGTGGGGGTGGCTGGACACCCACTGACACCGATTGCTGTGGACCGTGATGTCTGCCTTTCGGCTGTCGTTGTGCACTGCGGTGGCTGACACGTGGCTGTGGGGTGTGGGGGATGCTCCTCCTTGCTGTGCTGTGGGACTAGGGGCCTGGTGTGTGTTGTACTTGTGCTGTCCACCGTCCCACCCACTGCACTTTGTGTTCCTGCCACTTACCTGTTACTTGTCGGTTTGTGCAGCTGTGGTGGACACATGGGTGTGGTGGGTGCTCGTTGTGGCGCTTCTGACATATTTGGGGACCTGTTGGTGGTTACGTGGCTGGCTGAATGTACACATGTCCCCACGCATCTTACAGTTGTTCTGTTTGGGCTGTGTGTGGTGGTGTCTGTTGCATGTGTGTGTCGTGTATTGTGTGCTGGACATGGGGGTGTTTGTCCCTGGGAGCTGTGGCATGGTGGTAGTGCATGTGAGTACATAGCGGTGTGCTGGTATACATTAGTTTGTACTTACCAGCCTCCACTCCCCCTGCTAATCCGGCGAGGATCTCGGGATGTATGATGACTCGCACCTTCTCCTCCCACGCTTTGAAGGTCTTGAAGAGCGCGGGATTCCCTCCGCCAGTGACGGCAGCCAGCTCTCTGTTTTTGCCCTCCTTCTTCTTGACCAGGCTCTTGACGTCATTCCACCGTTTGTTAATTTCGACTCTGTTCCTGGGCAGGGTCCCGACTGCATTGACCTGGTCTACGATCCAGTTCCACATTCTGTTTCTGGTGGCTAGTGGTGTGTGTTGGACCATGTTCCCATAGATTTGTGGGTGCACCTTGATGATCTCGTCGACCATGACCGTCAGCTCAATGGGCGTGAACTTGGGCATTCTTTGTGGTGCCATGGTGTTTGTGGTGCTGGTGCGGTGTGTGTTGTGTAATGTGCAGGGGTTTGTGGTGCCGGTGTTTGGTGGTGGTGGTGGTGGTGGTTGTGATGTGTGCGTTTCTGTGGTGTGCTGTTGTCCTTGCTGTGTCACTGTGTCCTCTCCTCTCCTCTCTGGTTTGCAATGTTGCAAGGGGTTGTGGTCTGTGGGAGTGCTGCTTTTGTACTTACCTATGTGGGTGTGTCCTCATGGTCTGTTGTTTTCAGGTGTGTTGTGTCTGGGGTTCTGGCCTTTGTAGTTTTTGTTTGCCCGGGGGTGTTTTCGGGATGTGTACTGTGCTTGTGTATTTGTGCGTGCCTTGCTGTGTGGACTTGTTGGCCATGTTGTGTGCTATTGGTTTTGTGAGCGGATGGTTTCTGTGCAGGGACGTGGGCGCCATGGCTTCTGCCGTGTCGATTATCATCGGCGTTGTTTGCGCTGGCGGGCGGTATATTTGTGGTTTTCCCGCGCTCATGGCGGTGCGATCGTAATTTCACGTGCGGTGTGTCGGCCGTGAGGGCGGGCGGTTTTGTGTTGTCGTGCGTGTTTCCGTCCGTGGCGGGCGGTTTGACTCCGACTCGGACGATGGCGGGCGGTATTTTGTGTGATTTTTCCGCCGATGGCGGTTTTCGGTTTGTGTAATCGTAATGGCGTGGTCGGTGTTCAGACGGTGTGTGCGGGCGGATTTTTGCCGCTTCCATGCCTGGCGGATTTATTTACGCCGGGTATCGTAATGGGCCCCTTAGAGACTTACAGAGTACAAGGAAGAAGCCAACAGGAGGGTCCAGTTCATCTCCAGTTGCCACTGGTCAGCTGGGCAATTGCAATAACAGGTGTCTCGCAGCTTGTTGTGTCCCTGCAGCTTAAACACTGGGTCAGCCTTATGACCCTTGGAGTCTATTTCTTTATCCTGGGTACAAGAGAGAAAGCAGGTATAGTCTTTACGGCTCTTTTCAGGTCTCAGACAGCAGGTTCAGTCCTCTTCTGATTTTCTACAGGTCCAGGAGGGTGCTAAGGTGGGTGCCTGCAGGTGCCACATTTATGTCTAGCATGAGCTATAGATTAAGAATGATACCTCGGGACGTCCTAACCAATTCAGGAAAGGTTCCTAGGGCTAACTCTGCCACTTTGGGAATTTGCAAGAAGTCTTCAGCCAAACTAAACTTGGGCCCTGAGGGCTAGAGGTGTGAGTGGGAAGTGTACTATAGCAATCCTAGTGCCCTTCAACAACCAACACTAAAATCTAGCTTGAAGCAGCCACGTGGCACTCATTAAACCCAGAGCCAGAAGTCTGTTAGATTAAAAAGTATGGTTTTGAGCAACCAGACAGTGGATGCACAAGAATTGTTTTGGCATCCTGTTTTCTTCCTTTGAAGTGCACCCTAAGTGTTATATGTAAACCCAGCAGACCTGTCAGGCAGGGTTTGACACTGTAATGTCAAAAAGAGGTCCACAGTAATTGGAGCCCGCCTGGCTGGGGGGACAAAGGAAGGGCCCTTCCCAGGTGTCACCTAACATTTGTCTGTGACAGGGGAGGCCTGTTTGAAGTGCGCCCCAATTGTTATGTAAAATCCCCAGCAGACATGTCAAGCATGATTTGGCCTTCAAGCAGGAATTGACACTTTAATGTAAAAAAAGGATGTCCATAGCCCCACACTGCATGTTCTGTCAGGTTCAGAGGGACCATCGATGCCCATAAAGGTCAGCCTATTGTATGCTCATGGGAGGCATTCCACACCCATGCATACACATTCAAATGCTAATTACTGGCTGGCAGAAGTGGGGGAGCAAAATGCAGATTAGCCTCCAGGGACTTCGGATGGGGAAAAGAGAACTTTCTAAAAGGTACCTTTCCTTAACATTCAGTAACAATTTGACTTCACCATTGAATTGGATAATGTATAAACTATTACACATAGCTGTTCAATTATTTTTCTAGCTAGTTCCATTCCCACTGTATAGTATTGGCATTTAATATTGCATCCGAGTGTGTAGCCTGCTACAGTGAATATAGCTTTTGTGGACTTTTCACTGCAAGTACATTAAACGTTTGCATGTACAACTATTAAATACCATGCACCCTGTTATATTGGAAATAAGGTCTACTTAGGGGCGACTTATAAATATTTAAAAGGAAGATTTAGGCCTGTAAAAAAAAATGATTTTTTAGAAAGGTCAAATGTGCAGTTTAAAACTGAACAGCCAGGCTACAGAGGGTAGACCTGCAGTCATGTTTACACTGTCACTGTAATGGATGGAATAAGGTTCTGCAGTCCCCTTGTGACATTTAAGTTATATGTCCTGGTTACACATTTGTTCTATATACTAGGGACTTTTAGGTAAGTTAAATATGCCAATTGGGGGTATGCCAATTTCATCATGTTGAAAGGGAGAGTGCAGTTACTTTCCCACAGGTTAGCAGAGTTAAGTGCACAGAGTTTCTGCAGCAAGCAAAAACAGTCAAGACAAAAACCTGGGGGAACAATACACAAAAGATGGTAATTTCCAACAAGCCCCCGCCCCATGGAAGGTGGGAAGAACTACCTACACCAATGGAAATTTTCATCACTAAGGCAGAAAAACCTAGAAAGACCCTCAGCATTGGTGTAGACAGTACTAGGCCAATGTGCTATAGAAAAGTACATATCTTGTAGGGAGATGGACCGCCTCAGCAATTTAGGATTCCCACCCTGCATTTGTATCAGCCATCTGAGGGGTCAGTGGTCTATTAGAACCTGAAAATGAGTCCCAAACAGGTAGGGGCTCAGTTTCTTCACTGCCCAGACCACTGCAATTACTTCCATCTCAAGTGCTCTCCACCTTTCTTCCCTGGGTAGTAGCCCACTGCTGATGAAGCCTACAGGTTGTCCAGGCCCTCACAATTTAGATATGAAAGAACAGCCCCAATACCATGCCCTGACCCATTTGTCTGCACAAGAATTCCTTACTGAAGTGAGGTTCCTTGTCACGTGGTTACATTAGGCACGAATAAAAATGCCATTTTAGCATGCTCACTTTCTTAAGTTGCCTTCTCTCCCTAAACACGATGACATTTGACACATTTATTTGCGTGCATATACAGGATAATATTCTTCAGACTCAGTTTTGCTTACACTGCCATAATAGGCACCGCTTCAAAACACCTTGAACATTCTGTACAAGGGCTAAGTTCATCACATAAGATGTTATTTGTCTAGGCCTCTCGGTGACAGAGCTATCACAATAGAATAAACAATAGCTGCCTGACTGGAGCTTCGGCATGGTAACAAGGATGATGTTATTATATATACGACATCAAGCCTTTATTTAGGAGCGTTTCGCTGGCACTGAGATGCCAACCCTTACCGGAATTCCAGCTCAGCTAATTCCTGTCTAGCCCAGCTCTCCACCAAGACGGGAAGCTTGATGACAATTACCTACAGGTAACGGGGAGTTAGATCCTCCTACAGGGATTTGGCAAATTCACTCACCCTAGACATGAAAGGTTAGGATGGGCTAGGTAGCAGTACAATATATTATAGTACTTGTATGCAAGCATATGTTTTCTATAATCAGCAAAATGGTTGAACTGTTGCTAACCACATTATTCTGTTACCTTCTATTGGTTATTGCCGCACAAGTATTTTACTCAAGAATCATAATGCTTCAATAAATATTCAAACGCTTCAATGTGTATTTCTTGAGTATTTCTTTGGGTATGCATAAGTAACTAAGCGAAAGAATTCTAGATCTGTTACCTCAATTTTCTTGGGGAGTAACAGTTGTCATGTTCTGAGGTTGCACATTCATTTATTACCTTGTTAGGTTAGAGGTACAGATGGTGCACTTTGAGCAAGCAGGACTTAGGCCAACATATCCAGGCGGTCTTTATGGAATCAGTCTTGCACAGTTGTGATTGTTCTTTTGTCCAACAAATGCACAGTTTTACTTTGGAAAGCATAAGCCGTAAAACATGGCACCGCCAACGTTTTAGCTCGGGTTCTTATTTAACAGATCACCTGAGTAGTTTTCCTTTGTAATCCAGAGATTCCTACTTACCTACAAACAGGAGACGTCCTTGGTGTTCGAGAAAAAATCCTCCTCAGCTGAGTAGGTAAACCCTATGTATTGGCTGTAGGTTGTTCAAACTTGAACCTTTCAAAGGATCACCCTGTAGAGGTAACCTCTGAATCCGCATATTCATATAGCTGAAGACGCAGCAATTAATATACCAGTGAACTGCAGACATGTGGTTACACAAATACTGTTACAACGTGGACTACCCCAGACTTGTGGCGATGTTACCTTCATGGTGAAGGCAAACAAAGCATTTAGGACAGAGGTATTCTTTTCATGGGTTACATTACCAGCAGCTAATACAACTTCAAGACTTTTTCACACATACACTGCAGACACAGTTCCTAAAAACTACACAGCTTATGAAGCACTAGAAATATCACTAACTCACCAAGAACATCAAAATTGGTTTGAAGGCACCCTACCACATCCAAACAATAGTGTTGGACTAGGTCCCCTTAGCAATGAGGGACCAACATAGCCAGTATTAGCGGGTTACACACCTTGCTCAGATATAGAAAATCCGTTAGCTCCAGACCTACGTTTAACCAGATATTCAGATTCAGTTAAAAACATATAGATGTTTAACACAACTTGTCATGCGAACAATGACAGTAAACCCTGCAAGGGCTGCCTACGCTGCACAACCACAATTGGCTACACCTGGAATTAATCCACAAATGATCAATGAAGTCATGGGTAAAATTCCCATCAGACGAGATAAAATTCAGTTCTGGATTGCACAGAAACCAAATCAGCTTGAAGCAGTATTTCCCCATACAGGACCTCAGAAAAAAACACAGAAATCTCACCATATGGATGCCAATGGGGATGGCATCCCTGGCGGAAGACTGCACCATTTGCGGTACAGTCGGTGCTGTAGTTTATATTAGAACACACAGTACAACCTCATGAGCTGGTTTGCCAGAGGTGCTTAAACAGATCCAAAATGAGTATGGGGCAGCCCCAGCCCTGGATTTAGGGATGAAACTGGTGGGCAACTATGCCACAGTATCGACCATAATATTAAGTAACATTAACGGGGAAGCAGCAGTGTTGACGTTACACCAACGACTCACAAACTTGACTCTGAGAGAACAGAAGCACAAGTTACCATAAATTATTGAGAAAACCTATGCAACAATAAGTAGACATAATTTGGGAGACAGACCTAGCAAACCACAAATTAAGAGTAATTCTGAAAAGGATAACTCAAAGCAGGCATCAGACTCTTCTAAGAAGAAGTGGGGGAATAAGAAACATAAAGAAAAGTCTAAATCATGGGACAGATCTCCTCAACAGGAGGCCACTGAAAAGCGCTATAACTTGCATAACTTTGAGAATATTAAAATGCCTGACAGGTATCAGGATACCGATACATGTTCATCTCATGCCTTTCAGGAGTAATCCAAAAAACACTCGGAAAGAGGTGGACAATCAGAGAGTACGTGAAACCGAAGAAGGACTCATAATGCTCTTCTGACTTCATAATAAAAAAGGAAGATAAACCTAAACAGTCCAAGCCTCAATTCAAAAAGGAGAAGGTGGCTGGCATTAAAGTTTAGCATGCCACAGATATTGAGGACACTGCTTCTGAGCGGGGAGTGGGCTCTGACTATGTAGGACAGCGCAGCAGAAGTCATGACACTTCGCTGGAGCCTGATGGATTGTCTGGCGGCAGTAGTGTTGAGTGACTATATCCAGGTGGAAACACCAGATACAAGAGTGAGTGTCCCGCATTGATTATACGAGATGCAACTCCAAAAGTAGGGGGATATACCACGCACAATTATTGTTCTGTTTTGGGACAACTTGTCATTCAGCTATGACATTCTCTTGGCTGAAAGAGATTGGCCACCAGAATTTGTCATGGACTGCCCAGAAGGAGGAACTGTCATTTTACCCACTTTCTCTGACCTCATCCCAGATGCAGTTAAACATTCATACGCCAGGGAGTGGGCTTTAGCACTAGCTCCTGCATTATACTTCAACCATGTGGTGTGGGATGATGGTTCCCCTTATCACATTATACCAGTGAGATCAACCCCACAACCACAAAGACAATACCCCATTAAACATGTGGCTAAACACAAGCTAGAGAGATACACACACAACTTGAATACCAAGATGTAATTTAAAGTTGCACCTCCCCTATGAATAATCCTTTGTTTCCAGTAAAGAAACCAAACTATTCATATCATCTAGTGTTAGATTACATACACCTGAACACAAAACGCGCACAGCATGGCACTAATGAACAACATAGTGCGGAAATAATATAAAAACACTTTAGACATCTCAAATGGATTTTTCTGCCAAAACATAGCACCTGAAAGCAGGTACTTGACTGCATTCAGCTTGCTCGGTTCTCAAAAGCAGTTCTGTAAATTGCCCCAAGGGTATAAGAGCAGCCCAGGTTTGTTCTCAGCCCAGGTTGCAGAACCTTTGCAAGAATATGATGGCCAGGCATTGTCCTATGTCGATGAAATTCTAACGGATGATGACCTTTCAAACTACTTGGCTAGAGTAGATCGCATAGTTTGGGATTTGCTCAAATGGGCTATAGATACAAGTTCAAAAAATCAAAAATAGCCCACCTCAATGTTCTAATTCTAAGATACGAGTTGTCAAGTGAAGGTAGAAGCCTAGTGACACATTTCCTTGAGAAGTGGGAGCTATTACAACCGCCAAACACATTAAAGAAACTCCAATCAATAAAGAATATCCTCTGCTTAATGAAGTCATGCCTCTAGATCAGCATGATTATATCATCTATACTGATGGTTCAGCACAGCCTGCCGTTGGGACAAAGCACCAATACTCTGCACCGTGCACTGCTGTGAACGGTTGAATGGAGGAAGGAGAATTCCGCCCTCACAAAACCTACACCCAGTCACTAGGTGATTGCACAGCGCAGCTGGATGAACTTAGAGCTCTAATTCTGGCACTTGAGAATACAGATACCGGATTCCCCACACTTAAAGTGTGTGATTCATATTATTGTGTCCAGTCTTACAACAAGTACTTACACTATTGGAGCCAGAATGAATTCAGAGATTCCAAAGGGTGCACCAGAAAGCATAAACAGCTTTGGGGACAGGTGGCAAAACTCAGAGTATTTGCCACAGACTCATGTAATACACACACTGAGTCATCAGTGTGCAGGAATACACTTAGTGAATTCCATGGCTGACGAAGCCGCAAAAGCAACAGTGCAAACTGCTGCAGTCACTGCAATTACTTGTTCAAGTACAAGAATAGATCGAGACATCATGTTGGCTGTCAGCACTGCGAGTGATGGCACCCACCTGCTGAAAGGCTTTCCAATAAAATACTCCTAACAGTTAAATGTGCAAAACATTCCATTTGCTCAGATTCCTGGAGTGGGGGATCGAGTGATACCTAATACAGATTGCAAGTTAGGTTTAATACTAGCAGCACATGAGGGCCTAGCATCTGCTCACACAGGAGTGGCAGCTACAATTTCATTATTGCAGCAACGCTATTGGTAGCCAGGTCTATACAAACAGACCAAGGACTTTGTCCTCAAACACAACATCTGCCAGCAGATGATGGTTTCCATCGTAAAATGCCCACCACAGACACCTCTATTAGTGTCAGACACGCCTCTCAGTTGTGTTTATTTGGACCAATGTGCCCCTTCCCAATCTGATGGGGCTTACAAATACATCTTGTGTGGATTCCTGCTCTTGATTCCTATGGGTTTGACTACAGCGATTGGCTGACTCCTGAACTGTTATAAAAGATCTGCAAGTCTTTATTGGGACAAACGCAGTAGCCACATTCCATTCAGATCAGGGTCCGACGTTTGCCTCCAAGGCTTACTGTGATCCCATGGGAAAATTGGGTGTGACTATGCGGTACTCCTCCCCATCATCCAGAGGGAAATGTGGTAGTGGAGAGGAACAACTGGGACTTAAAGCAGTCTTTAACAGCTAAGGTATTAGGTTCAGGTTGCAGATGGGTTCCTCACCTGTATGGGGTTCAGACAGACTTAACAATCTGGCTAGAAAATCCCTGGGTGGTCGGACTCCCTATGAGATCCTGTTTGGGGTTAAGATGTGGGTTCCAGACATTGACAGTCCCAGTACAGTGGCAGCAGAAACACCATTTGACATCAGTGAATGTTTAGATGTTTTAGAAGATCCAAACGACTTTCGAGAAGCTCAGAGCAATGCTCAGTAGAAACGTTATGCCACTGAAGAAGTAAAGGATGCACCAGTAACTCCTGGTTGGAGCCCCAAGTTTGGTGAACTAGCCCGGGTGAAGAATGTGGACAAGAAGGAATTCAGGCCATCTTACAGAGTGCATGTACCTGTCCTGGTCGTTCATGGTACAAGAATTGCATTTCTACCACCCTTTGCTGTTTGCAAAAACAAGAGATTTGTGTCAATAGATCTCATCAAACTACATTATATGGCCGTTCTACACAGTAGGCCACGAGGGCTCCTAGGTAGTTACCTGCCTCCTCTCACTACCCTACAGGAAGTCCATATGGAAGCTTCGATCAGCAAAGAAGCTTCTTCTCCCCTCCAGGGTACAGCTAACACTAAAGTATCACTTCTTTCTGTTACACCAACAAACTTACAAACGTCACTACAGGAGTCTACTCCCAGTTCTACACAGCCTCCAGAGCTGCCAAAAATAGAACAAACAGCCTCTGGCTACTTCATCGATTATGATGACTTCTCTTTGGATTCATCTGACCCACTGCCGCCCCGATGTAGACTGCATGAATTCTACTTTTGGCTGAAAAAGACATACTTTATCCCTCCTTGGATATACATTTGGATTACAATTTGGTTACTTTTCCTCTTCATTTGGATTGGTTTTGTGACAGTCTTTTTCCTGATTCTGAATGGACACTATCTCCCAGAACGCTCAGCTGTTGAACTGGTGAACTTGGTTTTCATGCCCCTTTCTTCATCACACAAAGTGAAAAGAGACCTTTACCTGCTGAACATTCCTGCTGTTCAAGTTCCTGATGGAATTGTTTTGGATAAGGTATCCTATGATGTATTTGGACCCACTGAATTAATTCTAATTTCTTATGTGTTTAAAATTTCTTTGCATGATTTTATTACTCCTAGTACAATCTCTGATGATTGGGACATTGGAATGGAGCATGAAAGGCTAGATGATCTGCAGCATTCAACTGTTTTTAATGGAAATGAAATATATGATGGCACTGCTTATTATGATGGCACGTTCTGTTTTCACCATTATGGTCACCATTTTCTGCATAAAGCAATTACTCCATGTGCAGTATTCAATTACACTCAATGGGAACCCTGCCCTACACTACCACGGAGTAGCTCAAAAGCATTTGCACAGAAGTTTGCATATTTTTCAGCTCATAATCCAGCTGACCCAGAGTCTTATTATTATAAACTGACACCCTCATGGGCTACGAAAACTATGCTTACTGACACCAAGTTGATTTATTCTGCATCTTTCATTTTCCAGCAGTCTGTACAACGGTTTGACTTTTGAAAAGACAATGTTGATTTGAAATCCATTTGAGGAACTAAGGATTGGCAGGTTCAGGGGAACGAAGCCTTATTTAGAGCATGCCTTATACCACAACAAATGATTGTCTTGAACAAAACTGTGCTGCAAATATCCTGTCTTGACCAAGATAAAAGATTTAAACACACCAAACATTCCCATTTTTGCACAATTTGTGAACTGGCAAAAACTCACAAATTACACAGAGGAAACATTAGACACCATGCTTCGCAATGGCTCATACAATTCTTCAGGCACCAATCAAGAGGAATTGTTAGTGTGGCATTAGTCACTAACGGATGTCACGCTCATTTTCTGGGTGACACCTACGGGTTTAAGATCGGTAGGCCCGACCCACGATACGTGCAGACACAAGACTAGGGGGTAGTAATAACTTAAAGTGTTGGGAAGCTATGCCTAGATTGGCTAAAAACCTCAACATTGTCTCAACTGAAACAACACTTTTCCCTTCTTTCTGATGACTTGGGATTACAGGACTTTTTACTAGGTCATCAAAGTCCATGTCAAAAGCGCTTTCTGTATACAGTATACAATGAAGTGTGGAAGATTTCACAGCAGGAAGCTGCTGAGAGATTGTGCGAAATTGGCTGGGCAAGTCTAGAAAGGGCTCTTGCAGTAGTAGATAATTGTGTGACCACTCTATCCACCAGAATTTACTCTCTGGGTAACATAGTCTTGTCTGCAATTGACATCTTACAGAGTGACATGTCTTCTTTACAACATGGGAATTGGCAGTTTAGGGCTATCATGTTACTAAGTTGGACTCTACAGACATTTCAGGCTGGTCGCGTTCCAAGGAAAACCTTTAAAGCCACCTGTTTTTTTCTACCATACAATTTCTCAAAACAACAGAACATCATGGCAAAAACATACACCATGTTACATATAGAGAAGTTAGAGAAATTACCTTTCACTGTTGCAGAAATACCTTCAGTGGATTGGATAATCCACAGGTTTATTTCTCTGCAATTTCAACATTTCACTTCCAAGTGGATTTATTCAGCATCTTTCATTTCCCAGCTGTCTGTACAAGGGTTTGACTTTTGGAAAGACAAACAGCTCTGATTACGACCACGAAGGAGATCACAGCATCCTTGGATAGAGGCAACAATGCAGCCCTCATCCTATTGGATCTGTCAGCAGCCTTCGATATGGTCAGCCACAAGATATTGGTTGACCATATACAAGATATTAGGATTGATGATCTGGCTCTGGCCATATTACAATCATTTCTCTCCAGGTGGCGACAAGCTGTGCCTATGGGGGAATTCACCTCGGACCCATACTCCCTGCCCTGTGGTGTCCCTCAGGGGTCATCGCAAAGCTCCACTATGTTCAATCTTTATATCACACCACTAGCCACTCTGATAAAATCCTTTGGCTTGTCATAGGCATCATATGCCCATGACACCCAAGTTATAGTCTCACCTGCAAAAAATGATGTTTATTCCACCGGCACATTTAGAAACATCATGAGTGCAGATAGGAAGTGGATGGACGGTAATTGCTAAACTCTAAAAAAAAACAGAGGTCATCCTGTTCGCCAATGAACCATCTTTTTGGTCTCCAGACTGGTGGCCTCCCGAGGTAGGTTCTCTCTCTAGACCCGCCTTGAAAGCAAAAAACCTGGGATTGATGATGGACAGAGATTTGAAATACAAAGATCAAGTGAGCAAGGTTACCTCAGCCTCCTTTCATGCTCTCAGAATGATCAAGAAGACTGAAACATTTTCACCCTCTGATCTTTTAAAAACAGTAGTCATTGCCCTCATGTTAGTACAACTTGACTACTGTAATAGCCTGTATTTAGATCTGCCCAAGGGTTCGCTAAAGAAACTACAACCTCTCCAGAATGCTGCTGCTCGGTTTCTCTTCAAGATCCCAAAATTTCAATGGGCTAAAACAGCCATTAGACAACTTCACTGGCTCCCAGTCAGGCAGAGAATCACTTTCAAGTCACTGTGCCTGACTTACAAGACCCTTCATGGACAAGCCCCATCATATTTAAAAACAAATCTCAGATGGTATACTCCTTGCAGAACCCTGTGCTCCGGCCCCGCAAGATACATAGTGGTTCCCGGAAGAAGCTTTTTCAGATCAAGGGCTCTAAATTGGAACTGTCTTTCTTATGAACTGAAAATAGCACCATCACTCTCCACTTTTAGAAAACTGCTACATACATGGCTTTTCAATCAACCATAATAGGGTAAATTAAATTTGAGTTGCACCATCCTTAATGTTCCTACAGAGCCAAGACACCTTTGGTCATTCGCTGTGCTTAATAAGACCAGTCATTCCTTCATTAATTCAATACTGCTTACAACACCATCAAGTGGGCAAATGTGAGGCGCTAGGGGACGGGTAGGTGCACGAGGCGTGGATCTTACCTTTCAAATACCAATACCGGAATAGGGAAACTGAGGTCTTTCTTAGGGGGACTGACTGAGAGAGTACCGTGGGACATTCCTTAGTTTGCAGGAAATTTTTGCTTCAGTGGCACGTGTAATGCGCCTAAGGCAAACTTGTCATGTTATTTGAAAGGTACCCTGGCTGCTGTGATCCATACGGCTTTCAGATTACTCTCTAATGGTAGTTACTTGATACTGAATGATCAAGGCTGGTGTGGGATGAGACTGGTAATTGCCTATCTGGTAACTGTCTCTGCGGTTGTGACCCGTTATACACAAGTACTTTTTCCACCTGTCCGCACAGTTAGGGATGCAATGCTTTGGCCTTCGCTAGAGCTTACAAACGTGCACTTTAATACTTTAAGCAGACTGAAAGCCTAATTGTTCCAGAAAGATGTGGCTTAACATCTGCAAGGGGGATGTTTGATCTTCAAGTTGCAAGGTCCTCTTCTGAGATACAGTTGCTACTCCGCACTACATCAATTTCCCACATCATTTTGGGGAACTCGCACACCTCATTTTTTACATGCCTAGTACTGCGGGGGTAGCACACTTTTTTAAGACAATTGGCATTGTGTTGGTTAACACCTTCCAGATGGTCTTCAGAGTTATTCCATCATTCATACACTCCTTCCGTGGAAGCATTTTTGAAGGCTTACCGCTTGTCCTTTTCCTAGTTGTCGGGACTGTGCTTTCATTTTTTCTGCTCCACAATTGATGTCCCATCATGAGGCCAAATGGGGATAGCACCATCACATGTGCTCCAGTGTCATGAATGCATGATACAGTGTTTTGGCGCACCCTTGATTCGGGAACCTAAAGACCACTGATTCTTGTTCTTTCGGCCTGACTGGCTACACTGTGTGCAGCCTATTTTCTGCTGTCTGCTGTGCACTTTTGAGTGTGAGATATGCCTGGTAACGCAACTGTTCAATCTCCGGACATTGACCTACTGGGGGATCCCTTAATGGCTCACTTGTACTGTTGTCCTTCGCTCTTGCCATTGCTCCTAAATGTATATTATGAGCCCTCCTTGGATGCTTCAGCTCCTTGTGATCAAGATCCTGGCTCGCCCTCTGAAGAATCCGCACTGTCTGTTCCTCCCTTGGAGGACGCTGAGGGGGATGGACTGGAACATGTTTGTTCTATGGACTTGATGCATTGGGTGCCTCTGGGAACATCGTCTGTGGTTGCTGGGAACAGCAATGTTTTGTCTATTCCTTGGAACAAATAAACAATCTGGCAGTTTAGAGTTGTGGGAACTTTTAATTCGAACATGTTTTAATATCTCAAATTGTTTTGAAAAATTACACCACTTTTGATTTGTTTTTTAAATTAGATTTTATACTTATATAAACTTGGCTTTCTGAATGCTTTTACATTCATACTAGCAGAGTGCCCTTTTATACTTTTAGGGTTTTATGCTTTTACATATAGGTTTAGCATTGTTTTTAGATAGCTTTTTAGCCATCTCACGTCCAAGGAGTGAGTGTCATGTGGTTACACTAGGCCCAGTTATAAAATGTCATTTTACATGCTCACCTTCTTAAGTTGCCTTGTCTCCCTAAACAGGCTGACATTTGACACACATTAATTTGCGTGCACATGCAGGATAATATTCTTCAAACTCAGTTTTGCTTACACTACCACTTCATAGGCACTCTATGAAAACACCTTGAACATTCTGAACATTCTGTTCATCACACAAAATGTTATTTGTTTTGGCTGCTCCGTGACAGAGCTATTACAATAGAATAAACAATAGCAGCCTGATTAGGGCTTCGGCATAGTAATATGAGGGAAGTTATTATATATACGAAATCAAGCCTTTGATTAGACAGATGAGCATTTCGTTGGCTCTGAGAGGTTAATCCATGCCAGAATTCCAGCTCAGCTGATTCCTGTTTACCTCATCCGAGGGATGCTGCCAGCTCTACACCAAGATGAGCAGCTTGATGACACTAACCCACAGGTAATGGGGAGTTAGATCACCCTACAGTGATTTGGTAAATTCACTCATCCTAGACATGGTAGGTCAGAATGCGCTAAGTAGGAGTACAAAATATTACAGTACTTGTATACAAGCATATATTCTCCGTAATCAGCAAAATGGTTGAGATGTTCATCTTCTCCATTCTAGTAATGCTAATCACATTATTCTGTTTGCTTCTATCGATTATTGCAGCACAAGTATTTTGCTCAAGAATCACAATGCTTCAATAAATATTGAAATGCTTTACTCTGTATTTCTTGTGTATCTCTTCGAGTATGCATAAGGAACTAAGCGAAAGGGTTCTTGATCTGTTACCACGATTTCCTTGAGGAGTTAGAGTTGTCATGTTCTGAGGTTTCACATCCATTTGTTACCCTGTCAGGTTAAGGGTACAGATTGTGCACTGTGAGCTAGCAGTACTTAGGCCAATATATCCGGAATGTGTGTGTGGAATCAGTCTCGCACAGTTCTGATGGTTATATTGTCCAACAAACGCACAGTTTTACTTGGGAAAGTATAAGCCATACGACCCAGGTAGGCTGCACTGAAGTTTTTCAGCCCAGCTAGGACCCGGTTAACCAACCTGTGAAAGGTGGCAGGGGCATTCTTTAACCCAAAGGGCAGCACTCTGAATTGGAAGTGCTTTTCTGGGGTGGAGAAAGCTGGCCTATCCTTGACCCCCTCAGTTAGGGCAATCTGCCAATATCCTGACATCAAGTCAAAGGTGCTGAGGAACTTGGCAGCCCCTAATCTGTCATTGAGCTCATCAGCTCTAAGGATTGGATGAGCATCAGTCTTGGTCACTAAATTGAGGCTCCTGTAGCCTACACAGAATTTCAGTTCTGGGGTGTTGCACAGGGGTGCAGCCTTTGGTACCAAAACCACTCAGATGGACCAGGAACTGCATGAGGCTCAATCCCCACAACTCCAGCATATTGGAAACCTCATCCTTAATACTGGCCCTCACCTTATCAGACAGCCTGTAAATTTCATTTGGACAGGCATGATGTCCCTTGTGACAATATCATGGGTATACCAGTCGATGAGCAGAGGGTTAAGAGAGAAAAGAGAATAGAACTGTCCCAGTAATTGGTGACATTCTCTCTGCATCTCTGCAAACGGTGTGGGGGAGATGACAACTGCCTCCACTGACCCATCCTGTTCATAGGAGAATGATAAATGTGGGAGGGGTTCCCTTTCCTCATCCTCACTACTATCTGTCACCATAAGTGTCAGATCGCCCAAAGTGTAACTTGAGGCGATTCACATGTAGGACCCTTAGGGCATTCAGTGATGTCTGGAAGTTCACCAGGTAGGTGACGTCTCGGTTCTTCTCCTTGATCTCATAGGACCCTGTCCACCGGTACTGAAGAGCTCGGGGCTACACAAGCTCCACGACCCACACGTTTGGCCAGGTTGGTACTGCACCAGAGTGACCTTCTGGTCATACTACTGCTGCATAATTTCATGGCTGGCCAAAAGGTGCTCAGTGGCTTCCTTTGTGAATTGCTTCATCTGTGATCTGAGGGCTAACATGTAGTTCACCAAGTATTAGGGTGGATTTCATGGGAACTTGCTCCCACTTCTCATTGACAATACCAAGAGATCCTCTAACAGAGTGGCCAAACAGAAGTTCAAAGGGACTGACACCTCCTTCCTTCTGTTGCACTTCCCTGTAGACAAAGAGTAGGCATGGTAATACAAAGACCCACTTACAACTCAAGGGCTCTGATAGTCTCATAATCATGCATTTCATGACCTTATTGAATCGCTCAACAAGCCCATTTGTTTGGGGGTGCTATGATATGCAGAACTTGTAGGCTACCCCACACTCATCGCACATGGCCTTCATGAAGGCAGACATGAAGTTGGTGCCCTTGTCAGACACAACATCCTTGGGGAACCCACGTGGGTAAAGATCCCCATCAATGCCATTGCCACCGCGGGTGTAGTCACTGATCGCTGGTGGACTAAATTAGGGACAACCTGCTCTGAAGATGCCAGATGACACCTAACAGTGGTCATATGGTTCCTGTGTGTCTCAGAGCCTGCACCCTCTGCCTTGCTACAGTGAAAATAGCTATGTGACCTTTTCATTGTAAGGACAAGTGTAACATTAAACATTTACATGTCCTACTTTTAAATACCACACACCCAGCCTTATGGGCAATAAGGTCTACTTAGGAGTGACATAAATATTTAAATCAATATTTAAATGGTAGGTTTAGGCCTGCAAAAGTGGTTATTTCTGCAGGTTGAATTTCCAGTTTAAAACTGCATAGTCAGGCTACAGACGGTAGGCCTGCCATCATCTTTACACTGGCACAGTAGTGGATGGCACAATAGGTGCTGCAGTCCACTTGTGACAGGTAACTTACAGGCCCTGGATACAATTTTGTGTCATATACTGGACACCTCTAGGTCAGTTAAATAAGCCAATTTGGGGTATGCCAGTTTCATCATGTTGAATGGGGGGAGCACAGGTACTTTACCACTGGTTAACAGGGCTAAAGTCCTGAGTTCTACAGCCATTAAAACCAGTCAAGGCAAAACTCTGGGGACACCACGCAAAAGATGGTCATTTCCAACAATTTTGTTTTCTTCATTTCACAATATTTGCAAATTTAAACATGGTGTTCCTGAAACAAAACACCTAACGATTTTTATAGCACTTCTACATATTGATTTAGATTAAATTTGAAGTAATAGTTGTATTATTATCAACTGGAATGTTGTACTTTTCGTCTGGGAAGCTTTCTTTGTAGAATGGTTTCTGCTTTCAGAAGGTAGTTGCTGCCAGCTGCTACTGCACCTGAAATAATGCACCTAGTGCATTGCTTTCAACATTAAAAGCAACATCAATACATTAAAACCCTTACACTGCTATCAAATACCTGCCAAAAATTGTTAATCTGGAAATATCTTACACACTGAACAAGGCTCTTGCTTCCTGTCCTATATGTAGCTTTTTTGGTTACTTTTTTCTATTGTATTTACCTCATTAAACTTATCTCACTTCACCTGTGATGCCTAGTTTCTTGATGTAACTCTGTTATCCCAGCCCACATGGCTAATTTCTCTTATGAGACGTTCGTTTGTGTTTAATCCTATCCTGTACTTGTAATCAGATTGCTGTTTTCTCCCGCTCTAAGCCTCTCTCAGCATGGGTGTACAATTCAAGTATCTTTATTTGCTATTTACTCACTCAAATAGTTAACTATCACACCAATGTTCTTAACTCTGTATTGCTCTGTCGACTTGTCAGCAAGATGGTACCTCTCTTAATGTCTCAGCTCAATGCTCCTCCCACCTAATATTTAAATGCTGGTACAGCTTTCCAATATTTGTACAGTTATTGCTTTCATTGTTCTTGTGACTGAAAAAAGCACTTTCTATTGGATTTGTTTATCTCACTCATTATTGCACATCTGACTACAAATGCTTTGCAGAGCACTCAGAAATTGTTTCCCTTATGCTTACTATATAGTTGTTATTCCAAGTTCCATGCAGCTCTCTATAAAAACTGGTTGTGTGGAGTTTACTTTATAGAATACAATAAACACAAATTAAATATGTGCTTTCTCGAACTATGATCAAGAAAAGTAAGTAATCGCACAATAAATACTTTCAGGCCTAAACTTTTCATGAAATAATTTATTCGGTGTTTATGGTATAGATATTTTTGCACAACAAAAAACATTTTCA
This sequence comes from Calotriton arnoldi, assembly GCA_963921515.1. Taxonomy (NCBI): domain Eukaryota; kingdom Metazoa; phylum Chordata; class Amphibia; order Caudata; family Salamandridae; genus Calotriton; species Calotriton arnoldi. The sequence goes on from CAWUFW010006272.1 coordinate 25,401, forward strand.
TGAAAAATGACACCTGACAAATAATATAGTGCATTTACATATAGATTTAGATTACAATGTAAGCAAACATCATGCAGATGATCATATCATGACGAATATATTGCTTTTAGATGGGAATGCTTCTTTTTTAGGACGAGCCAAAGCAGCGCACATGCACTATCTTCGAAACATGCTATATTCAATATCCGACTTTGATCCCACCTGATGCTTACCACAGGTTGACTCCAGTGTCGCTCTTCTTTGCTGCCTCCTAATTGGTTTGCGCACCCGATACATCACTGCCGTTCCTAGCTGAGGAGCACCGAACAAGTACAGGTTAATTCCACTTGATTAGTGGCCTTCCGCTGCCATGCAGGTACCGTTTCTTCTACCCCCTCCCATTCCCTTTGCCCTCTTTGCCACAGCGTGTATTTAATTGGACAAGCTCGGATGACAACTTGTTTTTTTTTACACTGAAGGGGCGGCCACGTAGAGCTCTCCTTATGCTCTGCTTTGTGGGCCAACGATTAAAGGGCTTGGTCCGCTTGGAAAGCAGCAGTACAGGATGGCATGCACATCTCCGTCTACATCTGAACTGCAGCACAGAGACACGGCATGGAGGCTCATTCCACAATGCATGGCCGCAGAGCAAGGACGAACGGAAACCATTGCAGCCCATGGTAGCTGGCAACACACCGTAAGACTGGGGTGCTCGTTTCACACTACACATTACACTGCTTGTTGATGGCATGTCATAATTTATCTGTCCATCGCTGGATCAAAAGGGGCGGTAAGAGACATATGAAGATGGCAAGAGTGGGGGCAAAGTGTCCTGCAGTTGCTTCCCGCCACTTTGTTACTAACCACATTGCCTCCACATAGCTTATCAGAGGAGCTGGAATGAGTGGGGAGAAGGGGGGGGTTGAGCAACTTTGAAGGGACACAATAACTTTATTTTAATGATGCGTCACTGTTTATGTGAAGTTTCTGCAAAAATTGACTTCCACGCAAGTCTACCAAGGGTTCAAAGCACCACGCATTTACAATGGCATCAGTGATATTGCTTCAAAGGCTTCCTATGACTACAAGCAGTTGACTACTGTTACGGGGTCACAGCCTCTATTAGAAAGCGTGAATTAAAAGGCGATCAGAGTTCAGCCAGGCAAACGGCTTCGCAACCAAACCTCACTTTAGCCACAATGGAAGAATCCGAGACTTAATGCTTAAGCCCAAGTTCCAAAAGTAGGGGGAACACTCCATTACAAGCAGGGTCACAAGATAAACAACCCACCCCTCTCGCCCAGCTGGTCAGCTCCTAAAAGAAGTATTTTAACAGCTAAGGTCCAGAAAACAACATATTAATTATTTACTTCATCTATTTAGGCTGTGTCCACAGAAAGAAGGGCGCCACAAGCTAATGAAAGAGGCAATGCAGGCAACCTTCATACACCTGCAAGTGCCGCTAACTTATTACAAATTCAAACTAATATACTTTACATCCCTCCACTAGTGCTTCTCGCTCCTGGTACTTTCATAATTCATGGCAGGCTCTAGCACTTCAACCTGGAAAGGAGAAGGACCTATGGTAAGGAAGAGTGCTGCTGCGTAGCCAGTCTTCATGTCTGGTAGAAACCTAGCTTTTACTTCCCACTCTCTTTCTGTCCATCCCTCCCCTTCCGTGTGGATTGGTGGAGGTCTTCCTACAAATGTCCTTCATTCCTCCTCCACTATTGATCCTCCTCATTTGGCTCCATCCCTACATAACTCCACGCCCTGCCCCTTTCTCACTAACAGTCCTTGGCTTTCTCAGTGCTTTGATGTTTCTCTGCTGCAGCAACTATTTCCAGTCTGATACCTGCCTGTTCTCCCTGTCCGGGTAAGTGACTTCTGTAGCTTGGTTCTGGGCGTATCCTACATTCACCTCCTCACATACTCTATTAGCCATGATAGTAACTAATGGCACACATTGTTGCAGAAACACAGTACACCTCCGAATTGTTCACAAAATAGAAATGGCAAGTTGACGCAATGGTGGCAACCCACATGATGAAAGAGGTTAATGATAACGGGTGTAGAAAGTGGTTGTCATTGGGGTAAAATATAACACAATAAGGTTTGAAAAATGTCTCATTAGTTGCCAATTTGTTTCACTTGGTGATAAGCTCAAGGGAAAGATGTTAAGCATATCTGATGCACCATGTGTGCACATCCAGGATTAATGTATGTTTTTTTCACTTTCTCATGAATAAAAACCAATAGATTTAAAATATAGCCCTTTGGTACAGAGCACAATCAAGGAAGCCACTATAAAAAAAAAATTGTATTTAAAGCCCTCATAGGTTTCATGTATTTATTTCAATATTATGCCACATCATACTTCAACATAAAGTAAATTGGCCCCGTATTTTTTCACTTGTAATGAACAGTATCTGTTAGATTTACTGAGTGCTACTGCTAGTATCCCTCTTCTAGCCACTTCAAATTGCTCTCTGCTGTCTTCCCCTTCTCCATATGGCAGCTGCCATGTGTTCAGCTACAAGGTAGGACCCAGAAACAATGTACCAGCTGCTACACTCCCCGCCCAACTCCTGCCCCTGCAATATTATTTAGAACTGTTGGACAGCTATCTAATACCCAGGTTGTAAAATCGCCATCCAATCAAACCAAATATAAAGATATAACAAACAGAATGGAGTAATTATGGTAAGACGGACCCTTCACAATGTGTCCAGCATCAGAATTAACATTGAAGGCTTTTAGTTTGGAAGCTATCAAGTTAGTACCACATAATTGCAAACCAAATATTAAACTCCACATATTTCCACTCCGCTCCATGCCACATAGCAACAATCCACAAAAAAATATTACACATCATGCCACATAATTCCAATCGATACCAAAGGGGATGAAGGACGGAACGTTTGAGCCAATCAAACACTGACCCCCAGTCAACTGATCTGGGTTTAATCCATCATCATTCTTTAGCTCACTCCACCACCCCAGTTCAGACATGGCCATATGCAAATCAGTCTGACCCTGTGCCTCATGGGAACAGTCCAGCCCGAACTGCCAAGCCATGTCTTCCCTGGACCGGAAACAAGCATCCTGGGACCGGTTTCGGGTTTAAAACCCTCATCAGCCAGGCTATCTTGAATCCAGTGGCAAAGTGAGCAAGGGACCCGCGTCTGGGCATACCCTGCCAACTTAGGGCGAACAAAGCGATACCGTCCATCATCCCCTTTGGTTTTGCTATGTTCGGCGCCTACTTCCACCTGAAAATAAGATCCCTTTACGACAACTTCAATGAACAGACTCCGAACACCGAATCTACTTCTCCCCCCAGCAATGGGAACCAGCCCACCATCTACTCCTGGACCCAGGCCACCAACGAAGACACCGCATCGACCATGAAAGGCATTCACTCAGGAGCCCCCACAGACCCCTGCCCTCCTCACATCTTCCACAGAGCCGCTGCCACCATTGCACCGGAGCTACGACGCACCATCAACGCCACCTTCGAAGCCAGCACTTTCCCCGAGGTCTGGAAACGCGCAGAAGTCAAGCCCCTCCTCAAAAAGCCCTCAGCAGATCCGACGGACCTCAAGAACTACCGACCCATCTCTCTCCTCCCTTTCGCGGCCAAAGTCACCGAGAAGATCGTCAACGTCCAACTAACGAAATTCATCGAAGACAACTCCATCCTTGACCTTCCCAATCCGGATTCCGCAGCAACCACAGCACCGAGACTGCCCTACACAGACAACATCCTTACCCTCCTCGACCTAGGCCACACCGCGGCCCTGATCCTACTCGACCTCTCTGCAGCCTTCAACACCGTCTCCCACCGCACTCTCAACGCAAGACTCAACAACGCCGGCATACAGGGAACTGCCCTTGACTGGCTCTGCTCCTTCCTCACCGGCAGAATCCAAAGAATCAGACTTCCACCCTTCCTCTCTGAACCCACAGAGTTCAACTTGCGGAGTACACCAAGGATCATTACTCAACCCCATGCTCTTCAACATCTACATGGCCCCCCTTGCTGCCATCGTCAGACAGCACGGACTCAGCATAGTATCCTACGCTGATGACACCCAGCTCATCCTCTCCCTCACCAAGGACCCCCTCACCACCAGACTCAGCTTCCAGGAAGGAATGAAGGACGCTGCATCCTGGATGAGCAGCAGCTGCCAGAAGCTGAACTCAGAGAAGACAGAAATCCTCATCCTCGGAACCTCCCCCTCTGCATGGGACAACACCTGGTGGCCCTCTGCATCCCCCCCACAGGCCACGCCTGGGACCTCGGCATCATACTCGACTCCTCCCTCACCATGACCCGACAGATCAACATCGTTGCCTCCACCTGCTTCAACACCCTCCGCATCCTTTGCAAGACCTTCAAATGGATCCCCCCCGAATCAAGAAAGACAGTCACCCATGCACTCATAACCAGCAGATTGGACTACGGAAACGCCCTCTAGGCCGGGATCAACAAATCTCTGCTCCTCAGGGTCCAGACCATACAGAACACCGCAGCCAGACTCGTCCTCGGCATCCCCAGGCACGAACACATCACCCAACACCTGCAAGACCTCCACTGGCTCCCCACCGAGAAGAGAGTAACCTTCAAGATACTCACCCACGCTTTCAAATGCCTCCACAACACTGGCCCCCAATACCTCAATGAAAGAATCTCCTTCTACGTACCCAACAGAAACCTCCGATCCACCGACCTCGTCCTCGCCAAAACCCTGTGCATCCACAGAGCCAGAACGGGTGAAAGAGCCTTCTCCTACATCACGGCTAAAACCTAGAACGAGCTCCCGATCATCATCAGACACGCCCCAACTCTTTAGATCTTCAATAGGACCCTCAAGACCTGGCTCTTCGATCGACCGTAGCTGCACCCCCCAACCCCAGTGTCTTCAGACCCTCACGGGTGAGTAGCGCGCTTCACAATTCCCTGATTGATTGATTGACTGTAGGTCAGCAGGTATAGAGGAAGAGTGTTGTGCAAGATCGTGATGTTTTATTTGTTTAATGGCTGTAATGTTCTATGTTTGTAAAGGTATTAAATGTAATATGTTCATCACTACTTGTGTAAGGTTATTACCATAAGCTATGAGTGACTGATAATAACTTAAATTGTTTGTATGTGATTTATAAATGAATTAACATAAACATGAACCTTGAATACGAGTCAGTCTGTTCAGTGAGTGGCTGGCACTGTGGGCAGTACCTTGGGTAACTAGTTCACCAAAGCAGCAAGTCAACTATGTGGCCATAAGTCAGTTCTGTGCATTCCCTCTGGGCTGCATTCAGGGCTCAAGAAACTGATGACGCTCCATATATCTAGCTAATAAAGTAGCCGACCATCTCCTAGCCTACGAAGGGGCAGTGACATCTTAAGGATGTGTGGGGCAGCAGGCAAGATATAGTTTAGGGCCCCTTGTTTGTACCAAACTTGAATTTATTACCCCTTTTCTGCAATAAACAAGCATTAATGAGGCCATGCGTCTTTGAGTTTGGATTGAGGTTTTTTTACTTGCAATAACAACATTTTTTTTATGGTATTCAGTGTCTAACCAGCTTGTTACTCATGTGGGATTAAAAACATGCTATGGGTGACTTGCCAGAGGAGTGATGGAGCGTAAAAGTTTAGAGACGATTGCCTCTATCAACTCTCATTATTATATTACATTTACGATACTAATATTAATGAAATGTGCTAATAGATGATGACGAAAACCATGAGATTGTTTACTGCATCGTAAAAGTATGCAGAAGTGTTCTGAAAATTTGAGAATGCGAAACACGTAAAAAATAAAGAGTGAAAAACAGTTATTTGCTTAATGCATTGTAAGCACGCGTTTAAGAAATCATAACGTTGTTAACTCAGAAAATGTGCTGCTGATTACCTAATGTGGCAAATGAAAAGAATGCTTATATACTGTAACCCTGGAATACGATTGAAAAGTTTAGTTCAAAGATGGTTGACAGTACCAGTTTTTCTGTTTTATTTTAGTAATACGTGAAGTAAGTGTGAATAACAAAAGTGACACTTAATAACTTGTTTGAAAAATAAGAATGGGTGACATGTTCCTTTTTACTAGTACCTAATGTTTGCATGTCATTACTGGAGAAGAGAATAATGAGTGAATTTACTAAAAAAACGGAATTATTCATATTAACGTGTGTTTTATATTAATTATACCGTGATAATGATTCAGCAAGTTTCGTGTAGGCCTCCAATGCTTCTTTACCTCGTTTAGAAAAGCAGAATCTAGCTGAAGTAGTCATTTCAGAAGTTATGAGAACTTTTCCGAGAGTTTCTGTTCCATGCTTATGAACAATACGTCCCTTTCTGATTCAGCAACACTTTTGGATAAAAATGTATCAACATAATTGCAAACTCAGAGAGAGTGTCTGGGAACCGACAGACAGTGAACAAATGAATTTTCTTACTTCCAAGGAAAGGATGGAAATTATAAAGTAGTTGAATTGGATGATTTAGCAAAAGGATTACTTATTGCTTCCGGATATTTTAGTGGGATATTGATCACACCATGAGCAGCCCACTGTGGACAACCAATGGAAACCATAACGGACGATTTGAAAGGATACTTTGTGGGCGTAAACTGAGAACTTTTGGAAGTATAATTGCCCCCTTAGAGGAGGAGTCGGTGCTGGTTATCATTTTCACTTTCCCTGTCTGGAATGCTGTCGGACTGAACTTTGATTTCCCTTTATGCCAAACCTATTTGAACTGAACTTTCTGAACTCACTCACCTGCACTATACCGGCTGGTAAAGTGGGCAGATATAACTCTTCAGCTGGAGAGTTATGGACTCATACCTGTGACTCATTACGCTTCAATTCTGCATAATTAGTTTGTATGACCTAAATGCTGAACTCAACTTTCTCTATGTTCTCTCTTTCTTTCTTATCTCCTAGGTGAACAGCAAAATGTTTATTAATTGAATCTGTATGACATTGTGTGACTAATTGTACTAAATTAATTGAATGAGCAAAAACTTACATGTAATTTGTGTTTCTTGACCATTAAAAATGAGGCAAAGATAAATGATATACAGGAGAAATTTTCCTTGTACTTGAGTCATTCTTAGTGTGGAATTTCTTGTCGTAAGATTTATTGATTAACATGTATTGAAAGCTGTTTATTGTAAGCTTGAAATTGGCATTTTCTTATTCCAGGTCCTCGTAAGAATTTGCCACATGCTCTCTTGATATCCAAGTCCCTGTTAGCTCAAATAAAAGATCCATTGGAGGATCTAAAGTAGTTGTATTGTTTTGACATGGGCCCAGAGAGGAAATTGACCAAGCACAAATAAAAGGATGTAAGTTCATGGTAATATTTTGAATAAGCTTTGCGCTGCATAAGTTATCTGGTAGCTTGTTGGATGGTTAGTTTGACTAATTTAACTAGGATATGAAGAGACATGGTTTAAAGTGATTGGGTTTTATGCTGTAAAGAGAATATTAGGGTTTCTTGACAGGTATTTGAGTTTTGACATTGACAAAAAGACTAGGATGGACTTGTGATCACAGAAAGTTGTCATTTTGTAGAAATTGTATGTTCATGTTGTGTTCCGTCGTGACCTAAATGAGTACGGGTCCGTCGAGGCCTAAGATCCCGGGATAAGCCTACGGGCAGTCTTAGTGAGGCATAAACTAAGTGTGTTTGTCTGCTGTTTTGTGAGTACTGTGCATGAGACGTTGTTGCCGGTACTGAGATAGGGAAATTGATGCACGGCAAGTTACAATTATTAGGATTTCTTCTGGAAGCGCACCGGGAGAGATATAAGAGCTTTTACTTAATAAGAGTAAAATCGCGCTGGTCGAGGTTTTCACAAGAAGTGAACGAGACTTTCTGAATGAGTGGGTATCTGTAATTATTTAAGTTGAGCAGACAAAGTTGTTTTATGTTGTATTGTTTTGTGAAGTTTGTTTAAAAAGGACGAAAGAAAAGCCAACGAACAAATTGTAAAGGGAGGGTCAGTTGCAGTGAGAAGTTAGATTGACATCATAAAGTGCGGCACTGGTATTGGTGGTTGGAGTAAAGCCACGCTGGTATTGGTGGATGATAACGAACAGTGATTGGTGGTAAAAACAATAGTACGGAAGAGAATCTAGCGATTTTAAACCACAGGTTGAATTAGAGCAAAGGAATCGTGAACATTTTCAAATTGCTAAAGCCTTTAGTGCGAAAGGATGAGCCGATACCAACAATAGAAGGAGTTTCTTTGGCTCCGGAAGGTACACCTGCTTTGCAGATGTCATTAGAAAAAGGATATCATACCTGTATTTGGTTGGAGAACTGGGTAAAATATACTGAGAAAGATGGTCCTTTAGTGTTTCCGCAGTACGGGACATTTAAATCTGAGAAGACAGATTATTGATTTGAAACCTAATCCTATGCCTATACAGAATGATGCCCTTGAGGAGTGGGAGCATGAAGTACATCGGAGAGAAAAAGAGAAACATCAGGGAAGATGTAGAAATACGATAAATCGATATGAACAGGCAAAATGGGATTCCAGAAGAGGATATGGAGACAAGATGTAGCTTTGGGAGCTCGAATGTATCCGGTGATGGTAGCTGTTCAAAAGGAAGGGGAGAAATGCAAGGAAAAAAGGAAACATGTAGAGGAACAAAAGGTTCAAGTACTCTATGGAGCAGACAAAAATGTAGAAGATATAGATGATGAGTTCTTGAATGAACTTTTGCTGAATAGACCTCCACCTTATAATGAGAAACAGAATAATTCAGAGACAAATCTGTTTGTAGGTTTAAGGCCAGAAGCTCCACCTCCAGTTTATAAAAGAATATTTTTGGATGAGAATCAGACCCCTAAGAGAGCAGGATTTTCCAATATAGTTATGACAAATAACCTTGATGCATTGTTAGTACCTGTAACAATTGGTCCGGTAGTTCCTCTTTATCAGACAGGGCGAGGAGGTTTCACAGATTCATGCAGTAACAGTCCCAAATGAAAATGTAGGGGAAATACATACATTACCAGGATCGAGAGAGGTTGTGAGAGATCAAGGAACAATGTGTATACCAGTTAGAGTGGAGACTCATGAAAATAATACAGAAGGGTGCAGTAGAATGAATTCCACCACGGAAGGGGGAATAGAGCAATTCATAAATATTTCAGAGAAGGTCCTTAAAACACTGAGCAGAGGACAGCGAATGATTACTGGGAGAGTCTTACAAATTGGTAATCAGAAAACAGATTCACGAGTGTTGCTGAAACCAGTAGAGATTAATGGAGAATCACAGAGATCAGAAACGAGTACTTCGATAGGGCCGTCCCCAGAAGAACTAAATGACTGGATTAGAAACATAGCCCCTACCGGTAATACATTGATTAATACAAATCGAAACAGGAATATAGATGTGAGCAAATTAAAGGTAGAATTGGAAGAAATTATATTGGGAACCATTAGTCCAGAGAGATTATCAAAATATCATGATGAAGAATTATTATTTATGTGCAAAGATATAACTCAGAAAGCAAGAAATACTCATGAGAAATTTTCTGAGGTAGCACAGAAATATGGAGTGGATGTAGAAAAGTCCAAGGCTCTACAGAAAACCTATAGATTGGATTTTAGTTCTAAAGATTTGGAGAGTCTAAAGTCCTCTGGAAAGAGATTGCAAATTAAAGAGTTAATAACACTTCTGAAGCGTGGGGGAGAAATAGAAAGATGGGAAGGCAGATGGGCCAAAAAGAAGGAAGATACTGTAACAGAATTGCCTCTGTATCCGATGAGGGAAAAGGAAAAGAATGAGGCAGATGTATTAGCCTTTCCCATGAGAGACGTCCCAGGAGGAGGGTATGTCCATGTCCCCTGGAGTAGACAAGACATATTGACCTTTACAAATGATTTCCCAAGGTTGAGGGAGAAACCAGTCGAGTGGTATAAACAAGTGGAAAGATTTGTGAAGGTTTCAAAGGTCTTGTTAAAGGATTTGGATGCTTTATTTGATATTGTGGTTCCTACAGACTTATGGGTGGAATGTAATATTGCAGTTGATTGGCCAGAAACAGGGTATGCTAGAGATCCAAAAACCTTCAGCAGAAGTGATGAAAAAATACAATCAGGTCATTACATATTTGAAAGGAAAGATTTCGCCGAAAGAAACAGATTGGGTAAAAATAGACCGGACTACCCAGGAACTGAAAGAAACAGTTCAAGCGTACTATGAGAGGCTTCTGCAGGCATTCAAACAGTAGAGTGGAATTGAAAATGTGTCAGAGAAAGATATGGGACATTTTGTGTATCGGTTTGTTTATGGGTTGAGACCTGAGATTAGTGCTATGATTCAGCACCATTTGATTTGTTTGCAGAGCAAATCCATAGAAGAAATACTGTGTTATGGAAAGTATTGTGGAGATGACATAGAGATGCGACATAAAACGATGAAAGAAAATTTGATGTTGGCACAGATGAGAGCAGCGAAGAAAGGATATGTGGGTTTCGATTCAGATTTTACAGGCATGATACAGGGAAATGGTCAGACTACCACTGGAATGAAGGGAGTAATGGTAAATCCTTTGCCAAATATGGTGCCACAAGGAAGGGGACGTGGATCTAATACAGAGTCATTAAAAAATACTTTTCCTTGTCAGAGTTTAGGCAAGTTCGGGCATTGGAAGCGCAGGCATAAGTCTAATTTGGCTAATCAGGTAAATGGGCAGGTAGTTGTGACAGGTACGGATGGATTTATTCAATTACAGGCGACCAATGATATGTTGAATCAGTCAACGTTAAATGTGAGGGATCAGAATATGCCTCAAGCTCTTACGCAAAATTTGAATGGACAAGTGCAGAAATACAATGTGAATATGGGTTTTCATACCAATGATCAAGTAAATCCAAATGTGCAAGTGGACTCACAATATCTATTACAGATGGATGACTGTGATTCGAATACTTCTCTTGGCGCATCCCTAGAGGTAGATCAGAATGGTCCCTACGTGGACGGCAAGGTAAATGGAACCCCTATTACATTTCTTGTAGATACTGGTGCTACCCGATCCACTGTGAGAACTATGGAGATTCCCAACCTACCCCTCTTGGGAGAAACAATCCAAGTAGTAGGCATATCGAATCAATTAATTCCAATCTCAGTGACAGAACCGATGCAATTACAGATTAGAACATTTGAGGATATGCATAAATTTGTGGTGTGTGACACTAGTCCAGTGAATCTGTTGAGACGAGATTTGTTGTGGAAAATGAATTGTTCCATTTACTGTACACCTGAAGGAATAGAATTTCACACCCAAGATGAAGATGTAGTGTTTAAAATGGCTAGACAAAAGAAAGAAGTGAAGAGTTTGTATCCCTTGTTTACTGAGAATGATTTGCCTCCTGTATTGAAAGAGATGCTTCTGCCTGAAGTGTGGGATTTTTCAGGTAAAGACATTGGACTAATGAAAGGAGTAGCTCCAATATGAATCACAGTAAAACCAACTGCAGAATATCTGAGAACCCCAGCATATAATCTTAGTCCTGAGACTGTTGCTGGAATAAGCCCATTGATTGAGACTCTGATCAAACAAGGAATTTTGAGAGAGATTTTGGGCAGTCCATGTAATTCACCTATCATGGGCATACAAAAACCAAATGGGAAATATAGAATAGTTCAGGATTTGGGGCAAATTAATCAGGTTGTAATACCCTGTTGTCCGTTAGTGACAAATCCTACTGTAATTCTATATCAGATTCCATGTGAAGCTGAATGGTTTTCGGTGATTGATTTGTGTCACGCATTCTTCTCCATTCCCTTGCATCCGGATAGCCAATATTTGTTTGCGTTCTGGTTTGGAAACCGTGTTTTGGCATGGTGCCGAGTTCCACAAGGGTATACGGAAAGCCCTTCAATTTTTAATCAAATCTTGAAAAGATACTTGGAGTCACTAAAAATGGCGAATCACTCTGTGCTAGTGCAGTACATTGATGATTTGTTAGTGGCATCTGGAACTAAAGAAGCATGTGTGACCGATACTGTGGCCCTACTGAATCATTTGGCAGTAAGTGGGCATACGTGTCACCACCAAAAGAAGAAGTTCTCTATTTGGAACATCACATTGAAAAAGGAGTCAGAAAAGTGTCACAAGATCGAATCACTGCTATATTGCAGATGAATCCACTGAGTACACAAAAGGAGGTTCGAATGATCTTGGGAATGTTTGGTTATTGCAGGCAGTGGATCGCTAATTTTTCACTGATAGCCAAGCCACTTCAGAGATTGACACACAAAGACGTGTCAGATCCTGTTCCATGGAATGAGGAATGCATGCGCTCATTTCTTGAACTGCAAGACAGTTTATATCGAGCATTGGGTATGCCCGACTTTAACAAGAGTTGCACTCTGTTTTTCAGTGAGTGTGAACGTTGTGCACTATCAACTCTAACGCAAATGCATGGAACTGCACACAGACCTGTTGCATATTTTTCAGCTACATTGGATCCTGTGGCTGCTGCTCTACCTGGATGTTTGAAAGCTGTTGCTGCGACATATGTGAGTTTGGAACAGTGTGAGAACATTGTGATGGGACATCTGTTGAAAGTGTATGTGCCACATACAGTTGAGATTTTGTTAAGATGAAGTAGAACACAGTATCTCATGAGTAGTCGGTTAACAAAATATGAGCAAGTGATCTTGGGAGCAGACAATGTGACTGTACCAAGATGTACGAGTTTGAATCCAGCTACCTTGATGCCATTACCTGGACATGAAATTGTGATGGAAGAAGCTGATCATGATTGCTTTGACGTGACTGAGATGTGTACAAGACTGCGTCCTGATATACAAGATATACCGTTGCCAGAGTCAGATCATGTGCTGTTTGTGGATGGATCATGTTTGAGAGATTCGGGAGGTACCTCGAGAGCTGCATATGCGATTTGTACTGTGGTGGAAGCATTGTGGTTGAAAGGAGTGTATTCAGCACAGGTGGCTGAATTGATCGCACTTACCAGGGCTTGCAGCATTACCGAACAAAAGAGAATAACCATATTCACTGATAGTGAATATGGTTTTGGGGTGGTCCATGATTTTGGGCAGTTGTGATCTCAACGTGGGTTTATGACCTCTTTGGGTTCACCTATCTGAAACGGAGAGTGTGTAAAAAACCTATTGATGGCACTACAACTGCCGGCTCAGATTGCAGTGGTCAAGTGTTCCGCTCATCAGACTGGACATAATTATGTCACAGTTGGCAATAGATATGCGGATGAAACTGCGCACTATTGTGCTCTAAATTCTTATGCATTTAATAGGGAATCTTTAAAGGAACACTCTGATCATATGGAATGCAGGTTGATGTTTTCAGTTGCTGAGACTTGGGAAGAAATCAGAGAATTACAGGAGTCAGTGCCACAGGCGGAAAAGGAAGGGTGGATCAAAACAGGGTGTAACCACAGACAGGAAGATGAGGTTTGGGTTTACACGGATGGGAGGCCTGTGTTGCCAGATAGCCTACTGTCACCGATGGCAAGGATTTGCCATTGACCTGCACATGTAGATAGAGATGCTAAGCTATGACTATTTCGTCAAACTTGGTACAATCCCAAGTTTAGAGCCATTGCAGAGTCTGTGTCAGAGATGTGTAATTTGTCAACAACAAAATGCAGGAAGAAAGACAGTGGTCAGTATGAGTCACATTGGAAAATCAGGAGGTCCTTTTACCCGCATGCAGGTGGACTTCATTGAGACACCCCCTTGTAATGGATTGAAATATGTCCTTGTAATTGTGTGTCTGTTTTCTCGTTGGGTTGAGGCTTACCCCACCCGGCGCAATGACAGATTAACTGTGGCTAAAGTGCTTCTTAGAGAACTCATACCTAGCTTTGGTTTTCCAGTCTCGTTGGAATCGGATAGAGGAACACACTTCAACAATTAAGTAATACGAATGCTTTGTGCTGCATTACAAATTGAGCAAAGGCTTCCGGTGTGGTGGAACAGGTGAACAGGACGATTAAGTCCAGACTAGCAAAAGTGTGTATTTCTACATCCCTGAAATGGCCTGATGCATTGCCCTTGGTGTTGATGAGTTTGCAAAGTATTCTAGACAAAAGAACTCAACTGTCCCCTCACTAAATACTTATGGGGAGGGCTATGAGGCAGCCTACAGTCCCAGCAAATCAGCTTGTGAATATTTCTGATGGCTTGGTACTGGATTACTGTAGAGCATTGGCTGATGTGGTACGTTCTGTGTCTCACCAGGTTGGAGAAGTCGCAACTACGGTTCAGCAGGAGCAGTGCCACGATTTGTGCCCAGGCGACTGTGCACTCGTTAAGAAGCACGTGCAAAAATCCTGTTTGGAACCTCGTTGGCGTGGGCCTTACCAAGTAATTCTTGTAACCACAACTGCTGTTAAATGTGGTGGTTTACCTAATTGGGTGCATGCAGCCCACACTCATCGAGTCCCATGTCCTCTTGAAAGTGTAGGGTCTGTAGTGGATGAACTGGTGGTAAATGAGAGTCAAAGAGAGTTGATCCTGGTTGGTACTGAGGGACAAAGTGAAGGAGATCAACTAAGAGAAATGTCGACTCGAATGATGTGAACAGTGTACCAGAGAATTGAGTGCGTAAAGGAGACCGTTGGCCCAGAAAATCGGAAAGTTTGAGACACATATCAACTACAGGAAAATACCTTCCACTGTGATTAAAGTTTCTAGTCAGTCCAAACAAAGTGACACTGACGGAGAAGAGCCAACAGTCCAAAGAACAAAAAGAGCACGGACACCAAGTCAGAGATATGCAGCTCCAGAGTGGACGTATTTAGCTCCTGCAAATGACTGCGAAAAAAAGTTCTTCACGTTTTGCTCTAAAAACTGTGACTCATAAAAACCGCCATGAAAGAACTGTTGTGAAAAGAAAAAGGAGAAACGAAAAACAAACAAGGCCAGAAGAAATAAGGGTGTGACCAGACGCTGTTCCAAAAGCTACTGCACTTATATCCTGGATAAAAGTAAAGATTTGAAGGGATATATAAGCAATATTACTAATTTGGGAAAAGATCTAACAGAATTGAAATCGGATGGTGTGTGGGAGAAAATTGGGAGATGATTTCTTCAGTAGGAAATTGGTTTGCAGCACTGGGAAAAAGTTTAGTGGAAAAAATACTAATGCCTTTAATAACAAATGCTATTGGCTTATTAATAATATTACTATTGTATCAATATTGTAAAAATAAGAGAAGCTCTAAAGAAACTAGAGGGCAAAAAAGAAATAGAGCAGAAATTGAATTAGAAGATAAGGAGTGATTTTTATGAGATGAAAATAATGGAACAAATTAGACTAAAGCAAATGAAGACAACTGCATTCTAACATAACATCACAGTAAGATTGAAGAGAAGATAAAATTGTGTGATGGCTTAATTTGCCATCAAAGGGGGAATTGATGGAGGGTAAAAGTTTAAAGACGATTGCCTCTATCAATTCTCGTTATTAAATGAAATTTACGATACTAATATTAATGAAATGTGCTAATAAATGATGACGAAAACCATGAAATTGTTTACTGCATCATAAAAGCATGCAGAAGTGTTCTGAAAATTTGAAAATGCGAAAGACGTAAAAAAGAAAGGGAGAAAAACAGTTATTTGCTTAATGCATTGTAAGCACGCGTTTAAGAAATCAAAACGTTGTTAACTCAGAAAATGTGCTGCTGATTACCTAACGTGACAAATGAAAAGAATGCTTATATATTGTAACACATGAAAACTATTGAAAAGTTTATTTTAAAGATGTTTGACAGTACCAGTTTTGCTGTTTTATTTTAGTAATACGTGTGAATAACAAAAGTGGCACTTAATAACTTGTTTGAAAAATAAGAACGTGTGACATGTTCCTTTTTACTAGTACCTAATATTTACATGTAATTACTGGAGAAGAGAATAATGAGTGAATTTACTAAGAAAACTGAATTATTCATATTAACGTGTGTTTTATATTAATTATACCATGCTAATGATTCAACAAGTTTTCTTTAGGCCTCAAATGCTTCTTTTCCTCGTTTAGAAAAGCAGAATCTAGCTGAAGTAGTCATTTCAGACTTTATGAGAACTTTTCTGAGAGTTTCTTTACCATGCTTATGAACAATAGGTCCCTTTCTGATTCAGCACCACTTTTGGATAAAAATGTATCAATATAATTGCAAACCCAGAGAGGGCGCCTGGGAACAGACAGACAGTGAACAAATTAATGTTCTTACTCCAGAGGAAAGGATGGAAATTATACAGTTGTTGCAATTGATGATTTAGCAAAAGGATTACTTCATGCTTCCGGATTTTTTAGTGAGGTGTTGATCACACCATGAGCAGCCCACTGTGGACAAACAATAGAAACCATAACGAACGATTTGAAAGGATACTTTGTGGGCGTAAACTGAGAACTTTTGGAAGTATAATTGCCCCCTTGGAGGAGGAATCGTGCTGGTTATCATCTTCAATTTCCCTGCCTGACATGCTGTCGGACTGAACTTTGATTTCCCTTTATGCCAAACCCATTTGAACTGAACTTTCTGAACTGACTCACCTGCACTTTGCCAGTTGGTAAAGTGGGCAGGTATACCTCTTCGGCTGGAGAGTTATGGACTCATACCTGTGACTCCTTACGCTTCAATTGTGCATAATTGGTTTGTATGACCTAAATGCTGAACTCAACTTTCTCTATGTTCTCTCCTTCTTTCTTATCCCCTAGGTGATCAGCAAAATGTTTATGTACTGAATCTGTATGACATTGTGCGACTAATTGTACTAAATGAATTCGATGAGCAAAAACTTACATGTGATTTGTGTTTCTTGACCATTCAAATTGAGGCAAAGATAAATGATATACATGAGAAGTTTTCCTTGTACTTGAGTCATTCTTAGTGTGGAATTTCTTGTTGTAAGATTTATTGATTAACATGTATTGAAAGTTGTTTATTGCTAGCTTGAAATTGGCATTTTCTTATTCCAGGTCCTCGTAAGAATTTGCCACATGCTCTCTTGATATCCAAGTCCCGGTTAGCTCACATAAAAGATCCATTGAAGGATCCAGCGTAATTGTACAATTTTGACATGGGCCCAGAGAGGAAATTGACCAAGCACAAATGAAAGGATGTACATTTATGGTAATATTTTGAATAAGCTTTGTGCTGCATCAGGAGCAGTCCATAATATTAAAATAAGCCATTCATGTAGCTCTTGAGATTCTACCTTTAGTTGCTGGATATTTGTAATCACAATTCTACCCCCCTTCACTACTGGCATTCTTCTTGTAACAGTGAAAATCAAAGTGCTGCTCTGAGCATTTCCTCTATTCCATTGGTTAAAATCTGTTCATGTCTCATATTTCCCCTGCCTTGTCCCTCTATGAGCTACTCTGCCATGTCAGTTACATGTGACCCTGCTGAGTAAGAGAAATTGGACAGTGCGGGACATGAGAAAGGTGGAGGCATAAAGACAACAGTATAGCAAGGGTCGTGAAGTAGAGGGAGAAGGGGGTAGAGATAGTGATGATGTAGAAACATATGTACGGGAGGAAGAGTGAGGGGTAAAGTAACTAGAGAAATGTGAGGTCGTCAGAAGGAAAGATAAAGGTCGGAAGAGGGTGATGTAGGTAAAGAAAAAAACAGAGTCATTGGTAAGGTTTTAGAGTGCTGCAGAGTAGGGAGAGCTAGAGATAGGAAGATGGAAATGTAGAGAGAGGTAGAGAAGTACTGTACTCCAAGAAAGTAAAAAGAGGTAATGTAGCGTAAAAAGTAAATTAGAGAGAGGTAAAACCAGCAAGAGGTAGAAGTAGATAGAGAGATGTGAAAAAAACAAAGAGATGGAAGGTAGAGAGGGATCAAAATAAGAAGAGGTATAGTAAATGGGCCCGATGTGTTTGTGTGGGAAAAAGAGATGAGTTGGTGATAGAGAAAAGAAGGTATAAGTAGAGAAATAGAGGTAGCCAGAAAGGCATGCGATATTTAGAGAGGTGAAGGAAAGGGTACAGGGTAGAAAGAGAGAAAGGGGAGGTAGAGAGTTGAGGTAGTGAACTAATGTTGAGGTAAATTGAGATAGGTAGTGAGAGAGAGCAGTGGTGTAGGGGGTTATGAGGTACTGAGGGAGAATAGAGAAAGAGAGGTTAGGCGGAGTGGCGAGGTAGAGAAAGAGGTGGGAGAGAGGTAGAGAGGTAAGTCAAAGGCATAGAGAGAGAATCAGAGATCTTAGGTAAACATAGAGATAATGTTGTGTGGGAAGTAATGTAGGTGAAGGAAATATACTGGGATGTGGGACGGAAAAGGAGTAGTGACGTGCAAAGCGAGGGATGAGGTACACAGCTGAAGTAGAGAGATGGGACCAAGAGTAATATAGAGGTAGGCACAGACAGTGATAGAGGGCACAATGTTGAAAGAGACGCAGAGATAGATAAAGTTGAGTGAGGCATATTGGGTATATTGAAAGAGAGGTGAGGTAGGAAGAGCAGAGATAGAAAGCAAGGATGAAGGTACATAGAAATATATAGAGAGAGGTTAAGAGAGGCGGTTTCGGTACAAGAGTTGAGGTATAGCAAGGAGAGAGAAATTACATGGAAAAATATGTTTTTCAATTTAATTGCCACTAATTGTTTTAGAGTATGAGGGATATGGTTGGATAGTCCAGGCATGCACACTAATTGGCAGACATATTAACACTGTGCATGACTGCAAAGCTTCCAAAAGTATGCAAACTGTCACAAAATGTTGATTTGGAATTTACTTTCCAGTACAAAACTGTTGGGGCTGGAAAACTGCCTAAAAGAAACACAAAGCAGTGCTGGTGCTGATTTGTGTTCCTCTGTGTCATGGGGGTATCCAGTGGATTGTACATTGGCATTCCCATGCAACCATGTCTTTGACACAAAGCCCTATCTTCGAACATTTGTAGATAGGGATTTACCCAAAAAACATGCCTCCTAGAGACAGGTGCAAAGAAGGAGAAAAGTATTATTTTCTGCAAAGTTTTCTAACGTTGCAAGTGTACTGTACAGAACACATATACGAAATAGGAAAGTTTTAAAAGTAAGTGTAAGCATAGGGTTTTGTACTGGAAGAATAGCTTGCTAGTACAAAACCTATACTAAACTCACGCAAACACCTTTGTACTATGGTACGTAGCACTAGACAGCTTGGAAGTGCGCCAGCCCTTGGGAAGATAGCAGCAGCACCATATATTTGTAGATATGGCGCTGTCTTGCTCTTTCCCTTTCACACAACGCAGCACAGCAACTGTGGGTACTGCACTGTTTGCCTGAAAAAATAGTAATTCGCTTCTAAGTTTCTATTGAGCATTCTCAACTCTCAAATTAGCAAAAATATGCTGTTTCTTATTATCACCATTGTTATGGCAAGATTTCCTTCTGCCCCTCACTTTACACAGTGGCCCCTGGGAAGGTGGAGGCCCTGGGCTGTTGCCAGGGCCGGACTGGCTACCGGGCGTTTTGGCACGCTGCCGAGCTGGGGGCTGATTTCGTTGATGGGGACCTGCGTGTGCTGAACGAAATTCGTTTTGCTTTGTTTATTTCGAAGCACACGCAGGTCTCCATCAACGAAATTAGCCCCCACCGCAGTGACATCAGCCCCCAGCTCGGCAGCATGCCAAAACGCCCGGTAGCCAGTCCGGCCCTGGCTGTTGCACACTTTGCCTATGCCTTAAAACGACTCTATTAGGCGGGTTCTATTCCTTGTATGGTCATTTAAGGTCCTGATCTCAGGATGGCGTAAAGAACCTGAGGAAACCTATTAGTTAGGCAAGCAGCTCTTTACTGTTCAAACTGCCTAACAGAAACTTGGTGCTAATAGCACCCCTCCAATGCCGCTCAACAACACATATACTGGCCCAGACGAGTTCTGGCTGGTTCTATCCCTGTACACATAGCTCCATAGTAATTCAGCAAGGCCTCGCTCAATGTGCTCATTGCTAAGATCTTAGGGACACTTAGAGGCCCAGGGAGTGAGCAGCATTAGGTAGATAGAGACTAGAGTGGGACCTCTTTGTTAAAGCTCCACTAAATGCATAATTCATTACTAAACTAGTGCTATGGAAAGAAGGACACAGGCAGCCCACCTCTGTCTGGGACCTTGTGCAAAAGCTGGAAGGAAGCACAATCACAAGGTAAAGGCATTGCCATTCCTCGAACGCAAGAAAGGATACTTAACTAAATAAATCCAATTTATAAAAAATGTGTATTAATAAATTATTATTACTTTTGTTAGTTTCAAAAATACTTTTTTTCTTGGTTTAGACACACAAAGAACACTTTTTGGGCACATTTTGTGGCCTTTAGTTATTCTGTATTGACTACTAGGGGACGCTGTAAACCATTTTGAATATACATGTAAACATATTTACAGGTGAATTGTGCTGTGGTGGAGGGTAAAGCAAGCGATTATGTCACTGTTTAGATTCTCGGGACAGTGAGTATGTAACCGTTCAGTAAGTAATGAAAGTATTCAAACAATTATTTTCATGCAGCTTGTGGTAGATTTCCTGTTTAGTAAACTGTACAGTTTACAAGTAACAAATATGGAATCTGGAAGTTTTTTTTTAGAAATGCACAAACCTGTTCGTTGCTTATTAGTATTGCCTATTTAAACAAGCCCTCTGCCATTAAATGAATATTTCACGTATGTTTTTTCGAGGGATAACTTTTCAAATGCCAGAAGTTTCCAAAAATATGCAAGCAAAAATTCGGAGGATATGAATAATTTACAAGATCATTTTATCCACAGCTACCAAATCATAATTGTACCATCCAGTCGAAGCCTCGCAGTCATATTTGATGACGTCCCTCGCTTATACCGGGGGCATCCGGTTCATTGGCTGAAATCGTTCAGAACGCGCTGTGAGAAGTGAATGATTTGCCAAGACTTCTTTGGGTGTATCTTGAATGTTGAACAACCTTGTCCTAGTGAGACTTAGGGGCTTATTTACAAGCCCCTTGCGCCACCCGTACGTCACTTTTCCCATGTTAAAAATGACGCAAAAGTGGCGCAAGAGGCTTGTAAATAAGCCCCGAAGGGGCAGATTTACAAGGACTGGTGCATCTCTGCATATTAGCAGGGATGCGCCAGTAAAGATGCGACACGCAAAAATACCCTTGCGCAACCACGGCTGCGTCGCATTTACAATGCGGCGCACCGTGGCGCAGGGATAGACAGATGCGTGTCGCATCTTTTGTCGTAAGGGCAGCGCATTGCTAGAGTCGTGTCGCAAGCGCGACGCAACTCCAGCAATGCTCAGGGGCGGCCCATACTTATTGTGCTGCGTCACTCGTAAGGTTTTGACGCAGTGGCGTCGTAAAAGTGACTCAGTGAAATTTCACTGAGTCACTTTTACGAGGCTTTCTTGCGACGGAACGCCCACCCTGCATACATTATACCTGACGCAGGTATAATGTAGCGCAGGGCTTTACAACGTGACGCATCTCCCTAGATGTGTCACGTTGTAAATATGTCGCAACGTGGCGCATTGTTTACGACGCCGCTGCATCACAGAAGTGACGCCACGGTGTCGCAAATGTGTCGCAAGGGGCTTGTAAATCTGCCCCTTAGTTTCTTTTCTAGGAGAAGTGGACACGCATCCGTCAGGGGATCTTGCAAACACGCACTTGAAGTGAAGAGCTTTGATGTATTTTTGTTCCCCATGTGACTGGCAGAGAGAAGGGCCCAGGGTGGTGTGGATCCGTCAACCTTATCTCGCAGAGCAATAATACAGGTGTCAGTAGCAAGTTTGCAAAGTCACTGCGTTTCCTGCTTGAAAGTTCATCTTTCAGAGACAGGTTACGGGTTTCTTTTGTTATGACATGCTGGTGACGTCCTCTTTGGCCCTTCTCTGTCAACATCAGGCGCACGAGAACCCTCCCTTTACAACTCGGTGTAGACGGAAAAAACTTGAAGGCCGAGGTAAAGATAAGGAAGTGAGTGTCGCCCTGTTGAAACAGACCAGCAGAGTAAACGCACACCAACATTCAAGTAGTGGATGGTTCTTTCAGAAAAGACAAACACGCTTGCTTATGAACCAGTCTACTGAACGGAGCTTTGAAAAGGGAATTCATTGGAGCTTTGCGCAGTGAAAAGGTGTTTAAGCAAGCTTCACCAACACAGTACAGGAATAACATGTTGAGAAGCCCTCACGTCTGCATGACCGAAAGGACAGGCACAGCACACATGATGGAGCATGAACAGTAGCTATGAAGCGGAAATTTGATTGGATGTGCGTCACTGAGCAGGTAAACACTGCGATTTCTGATTGTGTAACACGTGTAAAGTAGCAATTTATAAATAAGTCTGAGCAAGAAATGTGCAAGTGTCAGCAGATTCTAGCAGAGCAGGTTGGAATTCTCAGTTGACCACTGAGGATGGAAACAGTGCTTCTGGGTCTGAGCTCTCCTATAGAAAGCTTTAACATATTGAAAAGCATTGAGGCCGAGGCCGAGGCCTCATTCTGCATGGGAGTTTCCAAAGGTGGGCACAAAATAACTTTATTTTCCCTATGCACTCATGGCATTCAGCTCAGTGCCCTCTGCCTGCTTAAAAATAATTCTGTCTTCCATCAGTGCTCCAAGTGGATTAGGGCCTGCCATGGCTGAAGCCCTAGTAGAGCAAAACAAAATAGTGAACCCCGGCTTTTTGGGCCACGTTATTTTTGTTCTTAGAGCGGTGAAGAAAAAAATGTGCCTGAATGCCTGTCACAAGCCAGAACTGCAACCCATCGGAAGTCCTCTTTGTGACCACAGAAACAAAATGAAAGAGTGCACTGTCATCTACCATAGTGCCCCAGGGACTTAGATATTATTTCACTTCAACTGAATAACCAAGGTATCATTGTTTACTTTTAAATTTACTTCAAATATTTTTATTACTTGCAACTCAGGGAAATGATGCTACATAAACGGGCAAATACATATATTTTTTTGGCTGCTGGTTTTGGTTAGTGTTTGTCCACTAACACTCTATTCATGAATTTGTCACAGACACGATTGTATTGCACAAGTGTTAGACCTTTCATCCTTAGGGTGGTCTTCCCCCAAACCTTTTACCTTGCCCCTCCTATTTAATGAATTCGGTTTTGTTGGCCTTAGGACTCTGTCATCGACATCAGACGCGCCCCCTCCCTGAACACCTTCAGGAAGGCTCTCAAGACCGTGCTCTTCGGCTGAACAGAACTGCTGACCCCCCCCCGCTCCCCCCCAGCGCCTTGACACCCTCACGGGTGAGTAGCGCGCTTACAATTCCATGATTGATTGATTGATTCATTGAACCCCATCACCACTTCCTACTAAAAAGATATAAATAGAACAATACAAAACATATAATCATTCCTTGCTTCATTTCCCACTGGCTGTCACCAGTAGGTAGTTATAGTTAGGACCTAGTTTCCATAGGAAGAGCTTTTATTGATTTGTTATGTTATGTTATTGACTATTTCTAGAGCGCACGATCACCGGGGAGGTCTCTTGGCGCTAGGTACTGAAATGTCATAAGTCCTTATTACTGGTAAGCCTGTATAAACAACCAAGTCTTCAGGAGTTGCCTAAATTTGGTGTAGTCAGAAGACTGCCTAATTTCCAAGGGGAGTGTATTCCAAGCACGTGGAACCGCGACAGAGAACCTGCGGCCTCCAATCCTGTGTTTCTTATTAGTGAGGGTAACCAGGTAGTGTAGGTGGCTTGATCTCAGTTCTCTTGTCAGACGATATTTTACAATTCGAGCTTTCACGAAGCCCGGGCAGCTCAAATGCAATGCCTTGAACGCCGTGCAGCATGCCTTAAATCTGCATCTTTGCACAACAGGCAGCCAGTGGAGGTCCTTTGTCACCCGCGAGAGAGAGCCCCCTCTGGGCAGGTGAACTATAAGCCTTGCAGCCTGGTTTTGGATTAACTGAAGCTTACGCAAGAGGGATTTCGGGAGGTCCAGATAGAGAGAGTTCGCGTAATCAATTCTGGACATAACCAAAGCCATGATAACTTGGATCAGGGCCTCCCTCGTAAGAAATTTCCTAATCTTTTTTATCCGACGCAGTTGCAGGAAACAGGCCGAGGTCACTGCACTGACCTGCTGTTTACATGAGAGGTCCTCGTCAATGAGCACCCCCAAGCTTTTTACTGCCCTTTTCGGAGTGGGAGGGGAACCCATCTCACTTGGCCACCACACAGGGTTCCAACAGGCAGTTCTATTCTTGGTAAGGACTATCTTGGTTTTATCCAAGTTAAGTTTCAGATGGTTATCATTCATCCAACCCCGGATGAATAGCATGGTGTTTTGAAAGTGCTGCCTAGCTGCAATGCTATCATTGATCGCAAACAGCAGTTGCATATCGTCAGCGTAATTGAAGACGCTCACTCCCATCATCTTAAGGGATCTGACCAAAGGTTGAATAAGTGGGGGGGGAAAGAGAGGACCCCTGGGGCACTCCACAGCTCACCTTAACCTCTGTAGAGTAATAAGGGAAGAGTCTAACCGATTGGGATCTATCCTTCAAGAACGATATCATCCAGTTCAACGCTGCGCACCGTAACCCCGCGGCCCTGACACGGTCAGCCAGCAAAGTGTGGTCCACCGTGTCAAAGGCCGCCGACAGGTCTAGTAACACCAGAGCTTGTGTGTTCCCCTTATCCACTTCTCTTCGCATCTCGTCCATCACCGACATGACCACTGCTTCAGTGGAGTGTGCTGGTCGAAACCCCGCCTGACACGGGTCCAAAACCTCCGACTTCTCTATAAAAGCGCAGAGATGGTGGGCAACATGGGCCTCCAAGATTTTAGCTAAATACGGGAGTAGGGACACAGGACGAAAGTTCTTCATATCTGAAGGGTCTGCCCCCACTTTCTTAAGGAGGGGTACGATAACTGCTTTTTTGAAAGATTTAGGTACCAGGCCCAAGTCAATAGAGTAGTTAAGAAATTGTAGGAGACTGTCTCCACAAGAGGATGCTACCTCTCTTAGGACCATCGAGGGGCAGATGTCGTTAGGCGATCCTGACTTGACTTTCATTATTAACTCCATAAGATTGTCTTGCGAAACATTAGGAAGATGCGAGAGCGTGTGGCTATTCCTGTCACCTGGTGATGAGTAGGTAGCGGAAGAGCCCAAGGGGATGCTCTTTTTTATTGCCGCAATCTTATTCCCAAAAAAGGCATTGAGAGTGTCACACAAACTCTGTGAGGGTGTGACAGGAAGAGTCACCCTGTCTAGATTAGATAGTTCATTAACGATCCTAAAAATCTCCTTGTATTGATTGGGTGCTGTTAGATTTGGGGGTCTCTAGTTGGCATAGGTAGGTACATGTGACAAATAGGGACCCTTGCGTCTAGTCAGGGTGAGGGGCTACACTCCTAAAATAACCCCTGCTCACCCCCTTGGTAGCTTGGCACGAGCAGGCAGGCTTATCTCAGAGGCAGTGTGTAAAGCATTTGTGAACACATACAGTAATACAGTGACAACACTACAGATGGACACCACACATGTTGTATTATAAAAATAGTATTTTTATATAGACTTAACACGAGACCAAACGACAAAAATCCACAATACTGTACTCAACAATATATTTGAAAAGGTTATAAAATAGTTCAGTTCTCTCAAGTTGTAGATGCGACACTTTACTCTCAATGTACCTTGAATGCGTAACGCAAAGAAAACAAAATGGTCGCAGGGAAGGTGATGCATCGGTTCCGTACACTCAGGGGAGTGGATGCATCGGTTACTTACTGCTGCGCAGGGGAGTTGATGCTCACTTCCTTACTGTGTGGGGAGTTGATGCGTCGGTTTCTTACTGCTCTCCGGTGCGATGCAACAGACGGCACCTCGATGCGATACTCTTCTCCGGTGCGATGCGATAAAAATGGCGTCTTGGCTGCGATGCGACAACGTTGGTGCGATGCGTGGACGCCCGACGGCCGGGCGGCGACTCGATGATCTTGGGAGCCGCGACAGGCCCTGCGACGCGCTTCTCCGGTGATGCGACGATGTCCTCTGTGGCAGCGTCCCGCTTCTCCGGCGATGCGCCGCGCTTCGGCGATGCGATGATGACAGCGGCAGCTCGCTTCCTCGGAGATGCGATGACAGCGGCTGCAGCGGCGACACGCTTCTCGTTGTTGCGTCGCGCTTCCAGCTCCCAGCGACACGGAGTCTCTCAGAAGGCCCAGCACAGCAGCAGGCACTTCAATTCCCAGCAAGGGAATTCAGGGAGGAGCTGGTTGGTGAAGTCTTGTATCCCTGAGACTTCAGGCAGGAGGCAAGCTCTAGTTCAAGCCCTTGGAGATTCTTCTTCAAGTTGATAGAAAGCACACTCAGTCCTTTTCTCCTTTCTTTGGCAATGAAGCAACCACTGCAGGCCAACCCCCAAACACACAGCACAGGGGTAGTCTCCTCCTTCAGCTTCCTGGTTCTTCTCCTCAGCAAAGGTTCGTCTTGATTCCCAGAAGTGATCTAAAGTTCTTGGGTCTGGGTCCCAATATTTATACTACTTTTCTCTTTGTTCTCTGAAGGCAGAGAGGCCTTTGCCTAGTCCAAAACCAGTTCTGGTCAGTCCTGGAGCACTTTGTTGACAAGACTCCTTCTTTCCTTTCACAGGGTAGGCCAGGGTACATCAGACACACCAGCAGGAGGTGGAGCCAGAATTGTGGAGGAAAGGCACAGCCCTATTCAGGTCCCAGGTGCAACTCCTCCCTCCTACTCTGCATGCAGATCTCTCTATTCAGCCCTGTGCTGACTCACCCTGTCTCCTGGAAGCCACCCAGCCCCTATCACTCAAACTCCAGGCAAGGAATACACAACCTAGCAGAGGCAGGCTTGGATAGTTAGGCAAGAAAATACCTACTTTCTAAAAGTGGTATTTTCAAACACAGAAATGTTAAAACCAACTTCACTAAAAGATGTATTTTATCATTCTGAGTTCAGGCGTACTAAACTCGAATTTCTACCTGGTTCCCTGAGTCAGTTAGGATTATAAGATGTAATAATCTAACTGCCCATTCTGGCCTATGGGGAGCAGGTAGCCTTGCAATAGTGAAAAACGAAAATGGCTGTAATTCACTATTAGGACATGCCACACACACCAGGGCATGTCCTACCTTTTACCTACAATGCACCCTGCCCTTGGGCCTACCTTAGGGGTGACTAATATGTATAAAAGGGAAGGTTTAGGGACTGGCAAGTGGGTACACTTGCCCAGTCAACATGGCAGTACCAGACTGCCCACAGGCTCTGCAATGGCAGGCCTGAGACACACTTTACAAGCTGCTCCGGTGGGTGGCACAACCAGTGCTGCAAGCCCACCAGCAGCATTTGATTTACAAGCCCTGGGCACACGCAGTGCACTGTACTAGGGTCTGACAGTAAGCCAAACAAGCCAATCATGGAGTCACTAATCCATACATCAATTTACCATAGGGAGCACTTGCACTGGCAGTGGCACAGTGCCCAAAAGCATCAAAAACCAGCAAAAACATAAGAGGCAACAGCCAAAAATGGAAGGGAGACCCACGCCAATGGTGCCAGGTCTAACACATGTCCCCTCCAGCTGAAATGTGGGGAGAACTACCCTACCTCCGGGGAGTTCTCATCACTAAGGCGGAAAAATCTGGACAGACCATCAGCATTGGCGTGTTCTGTACCAGGGCGGTGTTCCACCGTAAAGTCCATCCCCTGTAGGGATATGGACCACCTCAACAGCTTTGGATTCTCACCCCTCATCTGCATCCGCCATCTGAGGGGCCTGTGGTCTGTCTGAACCCGGAAGTGAGTCCCAAACAAGTATGGTCTCAACTTCTTCAGTGCCCAGACCCCAGCAAATGCCTCACGCTCAATTGCACTCCACCTCTGTTCCTGTGGAAGTAACCTCCTACTGATGAAAGCTACAGGTTGGTCTAGGCCCTCCTCATTAATCTGTGATAGAACAGCCCCCACACCATGCTCTGAAGCATCTGTTTGCACAATAAACTCTTTTGAGAAGTTGGGTGCCAGGAGCACGGGCGCCGTGCACATGGCAGTCTTCAGGGCATCAAAAGCTCTCTGACAAGTGTCAGTCCAAATCACTCTCTTGGGCTGCTTCCTGGAAGTCAGCTCTGTCAAGGGTACAACAATGCTGCCATACCCCTTGACAAACCTCCTGTAATACCCAGTGAGTCCTAAAAAGGCTCTCACCTCTGTCTGGGTCTTGGGGGTTCCCAAGTCAGGATGGTCTCAATCTTGGGTTGTAGGGGCGCCACCTGGCCGCTCCCAACCTGGTGTCCCAAGTACACCACGGAACCCTGCCCGATCTGGCACTTACTCGCCTTGATCGTGAGGCCTGCTCTCCGCAGCACCATCAACACTTCCCAGAGGTGGCGCAGATGTTCTTCCCAACTGGCGCTGAACACTGCAATGTCATCCAGGTAGGCGGCACTGAACTCTTCCAGTCCAGCCAACACCTGGTTGACCAACCTCTGAAAGGTGGCAGGGGCATTCTTCATCCCAAAGGGCATAACCCGGAATTGGTAGTGCCCATCTGGTGTGGAGAATGCTGACCTCTCTCTTGCCCCATCAGTCAAGGCGATCTGCCAGTACCCAGACGTTAAATCAAACGTGCTGAGGTACCGGGCAGCCCCTAACCGATCAATGAGCTCATCAGCTCTGGGGATGGGGTGCGCGTCAGTCCTGGTGACTGAATTGAGCCCTCGGTAGTCCACACAGAACCGCAGTTCTGGTGAGACACCCGGTGCGGCAGCCTTTGGGACCAAGACCACTGGGCTGGCCCAAGGACTGTTAGAGGACTCAATCACCCCCAACGCAAGCATCTTGG
The DNA here is from genome assembly GCA_963921515.1 of Calotriton arnoldi. NCBI lineage: Eukaryota > Metazoa > Chordata > Amphibia > Caudata > Salamandridae > Calotriton > Calotriton arnoldi. The sequence goes on from CAWUFW010006272.1 coordinate 54,220, forward strand.
AGACCTCCTCCTTGATGCAAGCTCTCACCCTGTCAGTCACCCTGTAAGTTTTGTGCTTGACAGGAGGACTGTCCCCAGTGTCTACATCATGGACGCACCAATCAGTGACACTGGGAATCAGGGAGAACAGGTCAGAAAACTGTCCCAGCAACTGGTGACAGTCATTCTGCTGCTCAGGGGTCAGGGTGGAAGAGAGGTTCACTCCATCCACTGACCCATCTTGCTCTGTTGCAGACAGGAGGTCAGGAAGAGGTTCAGTCTCCTCCTCCATTCCAGCATCTGTTGCTAGGAGCATGCCCACTTCGGACCTCTCTAAGTGGGGCTTCAGGCGGTTTACATGCAGGACCCGCAAGGGGTTCCTGGAAGACCGCAAGTCCACCAAGTAGGTAACCGGACTCTTGCGCATTTGGGGCCAATAAAAATGGGTGACAAGCCTTTCAAAGGTCTTGTCCTGCCCCAAATGTCCTGCTAAAGGCACATCATGAGCCAGCCCCAGTAGGAAGGCTCTGAAGCGCTGGGGTACCACCAGCACACGGGCTGACCCAGGCTCAGCAACCTTAGGCTCACTATACAGGAGACCATTCTCCCAGTAGATCCAATGTGATCCAGACTGATCACCTGCTGCCTGGTTTGCAGCCTGCTGCCGCAAACCCACAAGAGAAGGGCACTTGTTCTGCTCCTCACAGAACTCTTCCCTGGAGGGACCTCCTTCCTGCTGCCAATGGGTCAGCTCAGGCAGGTCTCCCAGTTCAGCAATCTCTTCCCCAGTAGGCTCCAGGGCATCCCCTCAGGGTCCGCCTCCTCCTGGGCCGTGGGAACCTCAGGGGCCGGTTTCCCGGGACCCCTACCTCTTCTCTTTAAGGCAGGCACCTGGGCCATTTTCTCAGGCTCCAGGTCCTCTTGAACACCCTTACTGGCTGCCATAGACCGAGTGGTCACGCAGGCCCACTCAGGCAAACCCAACATCTCTAAATGAGCTCTCCGCTCCACCTTAGCCCAAGGGGAGCTCTCCAAATCGTTACCTAACAGACATTCAACAGGCATGGCTGGCCTCACAGCTACTTGAAGAGTCCCTGAGACCCCCCACTCAAAGGGAACCTGTGCCACCTTGCAGTGGCTCTCTGTGTTGTCAGCGGCAACAACTGGGTAAAATGCATTTGGGACTACCTGCTCTTCAGACACCAACCGACAACTGACAGCTGTCACACTGGCTCCGGTGTCTCTAAGAGCTTCCACCCTCTTGCCATTGATGGTCACCCACTGCCTGTATTTTTTAGTGTTATCAGGCAGCTGGGTCCTGGGGACCACCTCACAGTCTCCTAAAGAGACAAGGGACATCTCTGCGGGACCCCACCCACCTTGGGCACCCATCTCCTCCCCCAGGGCTACACTAGCCAACTGCCGGGGTGGTGCACCAGTGGGTGCTGTCTTCCCATACAAGGGACATCTAGCATCATAAGAACAGTGGCCTACTAGACCACACTTAAAACAGGTCTTGGGCCCCTTGTGAACAGGCTTATCTGTCGGGGCCACTGCCTTCTTCTCAGGGGAGGCTGGGAACCTTTCCCTTGGTTCCCTTGGGGATTACTTTGGGGCCCTTTCTGGAACTCCCTCTGTTTACCCTTGTCCCCCCACTCTTCTGCTGGGGACCCTGCCCACCTTTGGCGAAGTCTCCCACATGACCCTTCTGGACCCGGGTGCTCACCCAGCGGTCCGCCTCCTCAACAAGCTTCCTAGGGTTAGTCAAGCTTGCTATCAATAAGATGCTGGCGTAGCTCTGGAAAACAGTTATTTGACAAGTGCTCCCATGCAAGCAAATCATAGAGCGCCTCAAAATTATCCACTTTGCTACCCTTCACCCAACCATCCAATGCTCTGCAAAAGAAAGACACATATTCCACCCAAGTGGTAGACTCCAGTTTTCTGCAATTTCTAAACCTTTGTCTATATAGCTCTGGGGTCAAACCAAATCTGGACATTAGGGCTCCCTTCATGTGGGTTTAGGACATCTGCTCCTCTGTAGGCAAATCCAACAAAGTGTCCCTCCCATCACTAACAAAGCGGCCCCACAACCCCGCTCCCCAATCCTTCTCAGGGACCCGGTGGGCCAACATTGCAGCTTCATAAGCCCTAAACCACTGACCAATATCCTCATTCTTGTGGAAATCTTTAACTACATCTTTGGGAATGTAGGTTCTTGCTTCTACATGCACTGGCGGTGTGCTGCCACCAGAGGGAGGAACCTCTAACTTCTTGGCCTTGAGTTCCAATTCCCTCAATCCTCTCTCATGCTCAAAATGCATTCTCTTTTCCTCTAAGGCTAACTTCTTCATTTCTAACTCAATCCCAAGCTCTATTTTCTTGCTCTCTATGCCTTTCTGACCATCCATTTTGAGCCTAGCTAGCTCCAATGTATGCATCCTCTCCCTTGCTCTGTCCTCCAGCTCTCCTGGGGACAACCCTTTGGAAGAAACACTGCTGCCCGCCCCTGAAGGTGCTTTCCCTCCAGTTGGGCCCACTGGCCCCTCAAGGTGCTCATTTAAATCCTCTGCCTCCATTACTGGCTCCTCAGGATGCTCACTGGCATTCCTAGATTCTACCCAGGCCCTCAGCGCCTTTTGGTATTCCTCTTTCCTGGTGAGGCCTTTCACAGAGATTTTAAATTTCTTGCACAAAGCTTTGAGATAAGGCACAGTGTAAGTATCAATTCTCTCTTCTTCCAAAACAATGTCTACAGATACTATGGATGCTGTCTTGCTCATGGTAGCAAAAAGACTGGCAGTTCTCAAGAATCAAAAATAGAAAAGAAGTTCCAAGGAAAAAAATTCTCAAAAAGTATGTGGTTGCGTTATGGTCTGCACTCACTAGTAGTGTACACCAATCACTGTATATGAATCACAAATGCAAGTCCAAATCCTCACCGATGACCACCAATGTTAGATTTGGGGGTCTCTAGTTGGCATAGGTAGGTACCTGTGACATATAGGGACCCTTGCGTCTAGTCAGGGTGAGGGGCTACACTCCTAAAATAACCCCTGCTCACCCCCTTGGTAGCTTGGCTCGAGCAGGCAGGCTTATCTCAGAGGCAGTGTGTAAAGCATTTGTGAACACATACAGTAATACAGTGACAACACTACAGATGGACACCACACAGGTTGTATTATAAAAATAGTATTTTTTATATAGACTTAACACAAGACCAAACGACAAAAATCCACAATACTGTACTCAAAAATAGACTTGAAAAGGTTATAAAATAGTTCAGTTCTCTCAAGTTGTAGATGCAACACTTTACTCTCAATGTACCTTGAATGCGTAACGCAAAGAAAACAAAAGGGTCGCAGGGAAGGTGATGCGTCGGTTCCGTACACTCAGGGGAGTGGATGCGTCGGTTCCTTACTGCTGCGCAGGGGAGTTGATGCTCGCTTCCTTACTGTGTGGGGAGTTGATGCGTCGGTTTCTAACTGCTCTCCGGTGCGATGCTACAGACGGAACCTCAATGCGATACTCTTCTCCGGTGCGATGCGATAAAAATGGCGTCTTGGCTGCGATGCGACAACGTTGGTGCGATGCGTGCACGCCCGACAGCCGTGCTGCGACTCGATGATCTTGGGAGCCGCGACAGGCCCTGCGACGCGCTTCTCCGGTGATGCGACGATGTCCTCTGTGGCAGCGTCCCGCTTCTCCGGCGATGCGCCACGCTTCGGCGATGCGATGTTGACAGCGGCAGCGGCGTCTCGCTTCCTCGGCGATGCGATGACAGCGGCTGCAGCGGCGACACGCTTCTCATTGTTGCGTCGCGCTTCCAGCTCCCAGCGACACGCAGTCTCTCAGAAGGCCCAGCACAGCAGCAGGCACTTCAATTCCCAGCAAGGGAATTCAGGGAGGAGCTGGTTGGTGAAGTCTTGTATCCCTGAGACTTCAGGCAGGAGGCAAGCTCTAGTTCAAGCCCTTGGAGATCTTCTTCAAGTTGATAGAAAGCACACTCAGTCCTTTTCTCCTTTCTTTGGCAATGAAACAACCACTGCAGGCCAACCCCCAAACACACAGCACAGGGGTAGTCTCCTCCTTCAGCTTCCTGGTTCTTCTCCTCAGCAAAGGTTCGTCTTGATTCCCAGAAGTGATCTAAAGTTCTTGGGTCTGGGTCCCAATATTTATACTACTTTTCTCTTTGTTCTCTGAAGGCAGAGAGGCCTTTGCCTAGTCCAAAACCAGTTCTGGTCAGTCCTGGAGCACTTTGTTGACAAGACTCCTTCTTTCCTTTCACAGTGTAGGCCAGAGTGACATCAGACACACCAGCAGGAGGTGGAGCCAGCATTGTGGAAGGAAAGGCACAGCCCTATTCAGGTCCCAGGTGCAACTCCTCCCTCCTACTCTGCATGCAGATCTCTCTATTCAGCCCTGTGCTGACTCACCCTGTCTCCTGTGCAAGCCCCCAGCCCCTGTCACTCAAACTCCAGACAAGGAATACACAACCTAGCAGAGGCAGGCTTGGATAGTTAGGCAAGAAAATACCTACTTTCTAAAAGTGGTATTTTCAAACACAGAATGTTAAAACCAACTTCACTAAAAGATGTATTTTATCATTCTGAGTTCAGGCGTACTAAACTCGAATTTCTACCTGGTTCCCTGAGTCAGTTAGGATTATAAGATGTAATAATCTAACTGCCCATTCTGGCCTATGGGGAGCAGGTAGCCTTGCAATAGTGAAAAACGAAAATGGCTGTAATTCACTATTAGGACATGCCACACACACCAGGGCATGTCCTACCTTTACCTACAATGCACCCTGCCCTTGGGCCTACCTTATGGGTGACTAATATGTATAAAAGGGAAGGTTTAGGGACTGGCAAGTGGGTACACTTGCCCAGTCAACATGGCAGTACCAGACTGCCCACAGGCTCTGCAATGGCAGGACTGAGACACACTTTACAAGCTGCTCCGGTGGGTGGCACAACCAGTGCTGCAAGCCCACCAGCAGCATTTGATTTACAAGCCCTGGGCACACGCAGTGCACTGTACTAGGGTCTGACAGTAAGCCAAACAAGCCAATCATGGAGTCACTAATCCATACATTAATTTACCATAGGGAGCACTTGCACTGTGGCACTGAACAGCAGTGGCACAGTGCCCAAAAGCATCTAAAACCAGCAAAAACATAAGAGGCAACAGCCAAAAATGGAAGGGAGACCCACGCCAATGGTGCCAGGTCTAACAGGTGCCTTCAAGATTTTACTCGTGAAGTAGCTTACTTTGGTTTGCCTTACGAGTGACTTATACACTTTGTGTTGTTGGAGATATCTGGTTCTCAGATCTGGTGAATATTCCGACTGCCATTTCCTTTCTGCGCGTCGGAGGTTGAGTTTCGCCATTCTCAGATCTGCAGAGAACCATTTATTGGCCTCATGGCTTCTCGTCTTGCTGGAGCTATGACTACGGGCATGGATGTCACTAGCCTCCTTCAGCCAGTTAAAAACATTTTGCTCGTAACCATCAATATCCTCCATAGGAGCCGGCACAAATTTCCCTAGGTCCCCACAGAAATCCGTGAGGTTAACCCGAGCCCAGTTCCTAAATGAGATCGCCGGTCCACTTGGAGGGCTTATCTCCTTTGACCTAGCTACTGAAAAGGAGATCAGATGATGGTCTGACCACCCACACGGGACTATGCTCAAGTTCTGCACCGGAAGTTTCGAAGTCCAGATTTGATCCAAAATGTGGCCTTTAATGTGAGTTGAGGAATTCACTTATTGTACCAGGTTCAATTCGCTTAAGGCAGCTGTGAAGTCCAAGGCTTGAGGCCCCCCGTCTTCATCATTAGCCCAATAATTTAGGTCTCCAATCAAGAGAACATTGGCATGTCTACTACTAAAGGGGCTGTGGCTTCAGCGAAAGCCTGGGCGAACTCCTGCATGTAGTAAGGAGGCCTATAAACCAAGATGCACACAAAAGCCTCAGTAGCAGATTTCAAAAGGATCACTAACGTTTCCACCGCTGGTAACTCCAGCGAGGGCAATATATAGTACTCACTAGGGAGCGCTGCCAGTATATCAGGGGATGATTCCACAGTGAGCCACGTCTCCGTTAGTAGCAACAAATCTGGAGACTCAGACTCCAGTAGATGGAAAATTTCATCTTGGTGCTTAGCCAAAGAGCGTGTATTTAGATAGATAACCTGGGTGTCGGTCCGCTCTCTCTCTTCCACTAAGGGGGTAACGCTCATCACCCTGTGATCCGTGTGAAGGCTGAACTGGCAACCGCCCTCTAGGTCTTCCTTTCTGGGGGAACTCAATAGCCCTGCTTCCTTCAGGAAAGTCATGAGTGTTCTAGGGACGCTGTGAGTCTCCCTGTTCAGAGCCAGCAGATCTTTCCTATCATTGGAGATGAAAGGGGCATAGTAACTGGCCCCGGGCGGCCGCGGACGGGCGCAGACGGGCGCAGACGGGCTTGCCTTTGGCGTGCCGCCGGCGCCCCAGCTGCGCGTGCCCGCTGCACGGTCGCGCCATGCGTGCACTTTTAAAGGCAGAAACCTTCCCTCTCCCCGGCCCCTGACCAACCGGGTAGCTGATTGGTACCCCAACAGCCAATCAGCACCTAGTGAGCCCCGCTGAAGGCTGACGCGCTTTCCTACACTGAGCGAAGCTGCAGTGACTCGTAACAGGTATACAAATTCAGATTCAATAAAACAAAACAGCGTGCAAGAAGTTATTAGCAGAACAGTGCCAGGTTAAAAACAAACAAATCTCATTACCTGCGTGGTCGCGCCATGCGTGCACTTTTAAAGGCAGAAACCTGCCCTCTCCCCGGCCCCTGACCAACCGGGTAGCTGATTGGTCCCCCAACAGCTAATCAGCGCCTAGTGAGCCCCGCAGAAGGCTGACGCGCTTTCCTACACCGTGCGAAGCTACGGTGACTCGTAACAGGTATACAAATTCAGATTCAATAAAACAAAACAGTGTGCAAGAAGTTATTAGCAGAACAGTGCCAGGTTAAAAACAAACAAATCTCATTACCGGCGCGGTCGCGCCATGCGTGCACTTTTAAAGGCAGAAACCTGCCCTCTCCCCGGCCCCTGACCAACCGGGTAGCTGATTGGTCCCCCAACAGCCAATCAGCGCCTAGTGAGCCCCGCTGAAGGCTGACGTGCTTTCCAACACTGAGCGAAGCTACGGTGACTCGTAACAGGTATACAAATTCAGATTCAATAAAACAAAACAGCGTGCAAGAAGTTATTAGCAGAACAGTGCCAGGTTAAAAAAAACAAATCTCATTACTTCCATCCCAATAACTTTGGCGTTGTTTGACGAATCATAGTCAACATTTTAAAACTAGTTTGATGCTCACTTTCGCTGCTGCCTTTTGTGGTGATCTGTCAAGCGGGGCCGAGAAAAAGGTGGGGGTCCCAAAATGCTTTTTCCCCATGTTAATTTCCATAGGAAACTTTAGACATGGCTACCGCCCGAACTGCTGAACTGAATTACACCAAATTTAGCAGAAAGGTAGCACTCAGTCTAGAAAGCGACCTTTTTGTTAAATAGTGTAAATCCATTCAGTAGTTTTGGAGATATTGAAAGAAATTTGAAATTGTATATCTAGGGAAGCGGAGGATCCGCGACCCATCAAGATTTCGTGTCTAAGATCTTATTGACTGCCAACACTTTAAACCAGGAAGTGTTGCAACTTTCTTGTGACTCGGTTGAACCAAGTCACAGAAAAAACATTTAAAAAAAGAAAAGGGGGCAGGGTAGAAACTTCCTGACCCCCCTAGGCCTCTTGGAGGGGTCCAACAGGGACCCTGCAGGGTCAAAAAAGCATTTTTAAAAACATTTTCAGCGGGAGTCGCGCTGGATCTGTGAATCCTGCCGAAAATGTAAAAAAAAATGAAGCACTGGCTACCGAGATTTGTATTTGTTTCTAATCGGCCCCCTGATGGGCAAGGTCCTAGGGGCATGTCCAAATATGTAGGAGGGAGTGGATGGGGCCCCCCTCCTAAGATCCCTATAGCCACCTCCCCAGGACATTTTTCATTATTTATGCGGGGGCTGCCCGGGCAACCCCCGTGCCCTGGGAATCATCACCTCACCAGCGAAAATCTTTTATTAATGTGGGGGACCCGCGCTGCCCCCCATGCAGCCACAGGGACTGCCACCTCCCCGGGGCAAAATAAGATATAACTGCAGGGGGGCACGTGGCACCACCACAGCCCCGGGGACTGCCACATCCCCGGGGCTAAACGCAATATTAATGCAGGTAAGGCTTCGACCCCGGGGCAAATGGTTAAAATAAAAGTGGGACGCCATGCGGCCCCCCGCCTGGGGCCATAGAAGGCCCTAAGGATCACCACCCAGGGCCGGTTCCTGCAATGTCCCGGAGTGCCCACTCAGGGACTTTGAAGTTTGCTATGGCTTTGGTCCTGCCAAGCCACAGCGAACTCTGCTCCGCTTCTAGTAAGCGAGAGCAGAAAAAATACTCTCGCTTATAAGAAGCAGAGCAGAATTGCTTTTGGACAGAGGGAGCTGCATGTTTAGCAGCTCCCTGTGTCCAAAAGCAATGCCAGCTCCCGCAGGACGCAGGGAGCTTGCAGGGATGGCAGGGGTCTTCAGGCTCCCCGTGGTGCCCAACGTGAGAAACTGGATGCCTTGGGTGGGTACAGGGCACCCAGTAGTGTGGCCAGACCCTTGGGGATATGGTCCGGGGGCCAAAATTGGCCTGGAAGGGGGGCCATGTGCACACCCTCCCATGTCTAAAAAAAATAAATAAAGGGCAGACCCCGGGAAATGGGGTCCCCGGGGCCAAAATCGGCCCAGGGTAGGGGGGCCATGCAGCCCCCTTCCTTTGTTAAAAAAAAATAAAAAAGAAATAGCCGGGCCCTGTGGGAATGAGGTCCCCAAGGCCATAATCGACCCGGAGAGGGGGGCCACACGGCCCCCTTTCTTTATAATTTAAAGAAAAAGCTACCATCACGACATCATGTCCTGGCCCTTTTCTGCACCACTCTGCAATCACGCCTCCTGGGGTGCTGCTGGTTGGGGGATGAAGTCCTCTTGGCTGCTGAGGGTCCACGAGGCCAACAAGGCCTTTTGTTACCTCCAATAAGTCCCACACAGCAGGATTGCTGAGAGGTGGTCGGAAGCCAGGTCCCCTTTCTCCACCACTCTGCAAACATGCCTCTCAGTGCACTGCTGGTGGGGGATGTAGTTCCCTTGGATGCTGAGGGTCCTTGGGGGTCAACATGCCCACCTGTTACCTCCAGTAAGTCCCACAGAGCTCGATTTCTGAGAGGACTTCAGAGGCCAAACCCCTTTTCTCCACCACTCTGCAAACGCGCCACCTGGCGTACTGTTGGTTGGCGGATGATGTCCCCTTGGATGCTGAGGGTCCTTGGGGACCCACAAGCCCTCCTGTTACCTCAGGTAAGTCGCACACAGCTGGATTGCTGAGAGGTCTTCAGAGCCTCGTCCCCTTTCTCCACCACTCTGCAAATGTGCCTCCTGGTGCACTGCTGGTGGGGGGGTGAAGTCCCCTTGGATGCTGAGGGTCCTTGGGGGCCAACAGGCCCTTACCTCCAGTAAGTCACACAGAGCATGATTGCTGAGAGGACTTCAGAAACCAAAATTACAGGGGACGTTGAACAGAACAAGTGAAATTCAGCAGTTATAGTTACCTGAGCTAACTATAACTTACGCCCCTCGCAATACACTGCTTATGACCTCACATATCACAACACTCATGACATGGTCAGTGACATCACTGATTATATCATCCACCAAACCACTCACACACCCACTCACAGCCCTATTCGACCTCACATAACCACTTAAAAAACACATTCACAGACCCATACAAGTACTCACACATCCACTCACTGATTCATAGAGCTGCTCACACATCCAGTCAAACAGACATACAGCCACTAAGACACCCACATATACAGCCACATACACACTGAGTCAGTCAGCCATACAGGTACTCACACACCTACTCACTCACCCATACGGTCAATCATTTTATTTATTTATTTATTTTATTTACGAGGTTTTATATAGCGCTGGCTTCACCCTTAGGTATCAGAGCGCTTTACAATTGGGAAGGTGATAGAACATAGGTTACAAAAACACATGGCAACGAGAAGAAGCGTAGAGATAATAGGCTTAAGCAACAAAGTAAATAAAATATCTTGGTTATGATACAAAGTGAAAGGAGGTAGTATATTGGTAACATTTACAAATATTTAAGCAGTAGAAAGAAGCTAGATTCATATTTTGAATGAAACGGAAGGGTTAGACCAGAGTGGAGGGAGGGAGGCTAAATTAAAGTAGAGGGTGAACTGAGGAGATGCTAGAGGTGTGGAAGGGTAAAGGTGGGGGTATTACGTGTTAGTGGAGTGCAGGAGAGGTAGGAGAAAGAGGAGCATCATTGGGGATTTAAGGTGGAAAGAGATCGAGCAGCAAGTATGGGCATAGAGTGATTATGGGCCCCAATATTTGTTGAGCAGGTGCAATTTAAGGTCTTTTTTTAAACTGACGTATGAGGGATTCAGTCGTAGGTCTTTGGGGAGGGCATTCCAGATGCTGGGGGCCTTACCAGAGAAGGAGCGGGATTGTGCGGATTTCTTTTTTAACAAAGGGGGGACGAGGAGGAGAGAGTGAGTGCTTCTCATCGAACGGCTACTGCCCGCTTTTTTGAGTTTGTTTGAAAGGTAGATCGGGGTTTTTTGATGAAGGGCTTTGTGAGTGATGCAGGCTAGTTTAAAGGAGGATCTGCCTTCAATAGGAAGCCATTTAAGGGACTTTAGGGTCGGCGAGATGTGGTCAGAGTGTTTGCAACCAGTTGTAATCCTACCCGCTAGGTTTAGCACAGATTTAAGTGGGGCCAAGTGAGTTTTGGGAGAGCCGATGAGAAGGGCGTTACCATAGTCAATTTTCGAGAGGACTAGGGATTGTACAACTGATTTGAAATCTTCCGCTGGAATGAAAGGTTTGATTTTTTTGAGATGTTGGAGTATAAAAAGTGCGCTTTTGGCCGAGTTTTTTACATGGGAGATGAGCGTAAACTTACTGTCGAGGGTGATGCCAAGGGATTTAACCGATTCGGAGAGGGAGAGTGAACAGTTAAGGGCAGTAAGGTCAGTGATCCATGTATGGATGGGGAGATGGTTGTTTTTAGGAGAGAATAGAATGATTTCCGTTTTGTTAGGGTTGAGTTTGAGATGATTGGAATGGAACCAGTTTTGTATGTTAGTAAGGGCGGTGTTAAGGTGCAGAACATCAGAGTGGGATTTGATTTTATAGTAGAGTTGGGTGTCGTCAGCATATAGGTGATAGTTGATGTCTGCTTGTTTGAGAATGAGGGTAAGGGGTTCCATGAAAAGGTTGAAGAGGGCAGGAGAGAGGATGGATCCTTGGGGGACACCAAGGGAGACTGGAGTGGGGCTAGATAGGCAGTGGTGGATTTTTACTTGTTGGGTTCTGTGTTGAATAGGATTTGAACCAATTGAGGACGGTGCCATTAAGACCAAATCTAGATTTAAGTGTGGAGAGTAGTGTTGAATGGTTGACAGTGTCAAATGCCGCTGAGAGGTCAAGGAGAATGAGTAGGCAAGTCTCGCCATTGTCCAGGGCAAGGTGGATGTCATCAACTATATTAAGCAATGCAGTTTCAGTGCTGCAGCCTTTACGGAAGCCTGATTGTAGGGGGTCAAGTAGGTTGTAGGTCTGAATGTGTTTATCCAGTTGTTGAAGGGCACATTTTTCAAGGGCTTTAGAGAGAAAGGGGAGGTTAGAGATGGGGCGGAGGTTGTTCGGGTCATTAGGGTCGGCCTTAGGGTTTTTTGGAATGGGTGTGATTTGTCCGAGTTGGAGGGGGACTGGGACGCATCCCGAAGAAAGGGATGAGTTGATGATATTGGTCCAGGACGGGCAAAGACGTGCTTTAGGTTTTGGACGAGGGAAGATGGGAGAGGGTCTTTAGTGTGGGAGGATGGTTTAAGTTTGGACAGGATGTTATAGACTTCAATTTCGGAGACTGAGTGGAAATTCAGCCAGGAGGCATTGTTTTTGGGTTGAGTGTTGACGGGGGAAGTTCAGACAGGGTTAAAGAAGGAGGGGTGGGGAGGATAAGGGGGTGTGAGCAGAGGGAAGGTGTTGAAGTGGTGTCAGGGGAACTAAGGGGTTAGGGGGACTTGGGTTAGGGTGAAGGATTGGTCGATTTTGGCAATTTTTTCAGAGAAAAAGTTAGCTATTTCTTCGCATTTGCTAGTGGTGGCCGTCATGCTGGGTGGGGCTGGGGAGGTTTGATTTCTAATAATGCTGAACAGTTCTCTGGGTCTGATTTTTGCTCGGGAGAGCTGTGCTCGGAAGAAGGAAGCCTTTTCGGCGAAGATGTGTTTCTTGTATACGGATCTAGCAGTTCGAAGTAGGATCAGATTGGAGGGGGAGGGGTGTTGTCTCCAGGTTCTTTCTGCCAATCTGAGAGCCCGTCTTTCATTGTTTAGGTCTGGATTGTACCAAGTTTTGGAAGGGATGTTTTTAAGGGTTTTAGGTTTGGGTGGGGCAAGTTGATCTAGAACCTCAGAGATAGTTTTATTGTAGTGTTCAGTGAGATCGTTTGTATTGAGAGAAGGGGGAGTGCGACTGAGTTGATCTTGGAGTTTAGCCTCCAGTAAACCTGCAGGGATACGTTTAAGGTTTCTGGATAGTATTGTGGTTTTGTTGAATTTAGAGGGGGCGGGTTGGGTTAAGGGTGAGATCGAGAACAGTATGAGGTGGTGGTCAGACCAGTCAATAGGGATAATGTTGGAAAGGGATGCCAGATTACTGCTAGTAATGATGGCGTCAAGGGTAGCTCCTTTAGAATGGGTTGGGGTAAGGCAGAGTTGCTTGAGGTCATTTATCTCAAGGAGGTTATTGAGGAGTTTGATGGTTGGGTCGTCTGGCAAGTTCCAGTGAAGGTTAAAGTCTCCTAGAAAGAGGCTTTTAGAGTTTGAAAGGGACGATTGTGAGAGAAGTTCAGATATCTCCTCGGCGAAGGGGAGAGGTTCACCTGGAGGGTGATAGATGTTGTGTAGTCGTATTGGGGGGTGCCTTGCATTTTAAGTTCTGCTCCAAGGTATTCAAAAGTTTTGAAGTCATAGTTTTTGGCTAGGGATAGTTGGAGTTCGTTTTTAAAGATTATTGCTAGACCTCCTCCTATTCTTTTAGGTCTGTCTTTTCTAAGGATAGAGTATCCGGGGGGAGAGAGTAAGTCTAGGATGGGTGTGGAGTGATCGTTGAGCCAAGTTTCAGTGAGGAAGGCCAAGTCTATATCTTCACCAAGGATGGTTTCGGAAATTTCTATGGCATGACGAACGGCTGAGTGGCAGTTCACTAGCATGCATGTCAGGGGCTTGGGGTTAGTTATGGTGGGGGGCAGGAGGGTATTGCGGTGAGTTGCCGGGGGGTCTGGGCGAGCAAGGAGGGAGAGAGTTCTGCTGGTTCCGATAATGTTAGAGATGGAGGAATGGGGAGGGGCCGTATCCTTGCATGTCGGGGGCTTGGGGTTAATTATGGTGGGGGGGCAGGAGTAGATAGCGGTGGGTTGCGGGGGGGTCTGGGGGAGCAAGGAGAGGAGAGAGTTCTGCTGGCTCCGATGATGTTAGGGATGAAGGAATGAGGAGGGGCCGCATCCTTGCATGTCAGGGTCTTGGGGTTAGTTATGGTGGGGGGGCAGGAGTAGATAGCGGTGAGTTGTGGGGGGGCCTGGGGGCGCAAGGAGAGGAGAGAGTTCTGCTGGTCCCGATAATGACAGGGATGGAGGAATGAGGAAAGGCCGCATCCTTACGGGGGCCTTAGGAGAGTAGGAGTTGCAGAGGTCGGAGAGCTTGGAGGTGGAGTAGTCATTCAGGGCGCGACAAGGTCTCTGAGGATTATTTTGAAGTGGTGTCATTTTACTGAGTTTGGGATTAATGAGTTTTGGGGGGCCAGTGCGAGGCGAAGTGGGCCGAGAGGGGTGGGTTATCGGTATGGAGGATTTGGAGTTAGTGACATCCTCTCTAAGACTAACTCAGATAGGAGGGAGGCAATGTTGCGGTCAATACTGTAGAGTGTCTGAGTTAAGAGAGAGAGTTGGGGCGTATTGGGTGAGGCGGGTGGGGGTGAGGTATGTGCTAAGTTGGTTGGAGAAGGAGGTCCAGTGTTCGTAGAGGGTGGTGAGTCTGGACGGGGGTGCGTGAAGTCTTGTGGCAGTGGGCGAGAGGGAGGACTGTGGGGGGAGGAAGTGTGGGTCCGGTCGTCAGAGGGAGACGGGGAGTGGGGGAGGACTGGGTCGTACTGGAGGTAATGTGGGAAGGGGAGGGTGGGAGGTTTTGGAGATGGTCGTGGGTGGAGGTCTGTTCTGGGAGGGATGTAAGCCTGTGGGATGGCAGGTTCTGGCAGAAGTTGGGGGAGGGGAGTGTGGGTGGATTGGATATTAGTGGAGGTAGTTGGAGCAGGGGGTGGGTGGGCTAGATCGGGGTTGATTTGGGGTGGGGTTAGTTGTTCGGGGGGTATGAGGACTAGACGGTGACAATTGGGGCATTGTGGCGGTGGGAGTGAGGTGCTCCTGGCGGGTGGAGAGAGGGAGATATGGCCGTGTGTGTAAGGGATGGGTATGGAGAGAGATGGGATAGTTTGAGGGGTAGAGGACGTGAGAAGGGGAGTAGAGTGGGTGAACGTGTTTAGCGGAGAGGTAGCATTGATATTAGAGTCATGGGGTGAGTTCAGATAGTGGGGGTAGGATTAGAAAGGGGAGTGACGGGACAGGCTGGTGGGGAGATTTGGGGGAAGGAGAAGGGTTAGGAGTGGTTTGGGGGGAGTGGGAAGAGGAGTAGGTAGGGACATTTGGTGGGACAGAGTGTTAAAATGCTGTTCGAAGATATTAAGGTGGTGCTCAGAGGCTTGGATGAGGATATTTCCAGTTTTGAAGATGGAGATGTCAATTTCGCCGTGAAAGGTGGGGGATGATGTAGTAGAGAGTTTGAAACCGTAGGGAATATTGTTAGAAGTAGCGATTGGGAGATGGCGAAGAAAAATGCTCTTCCATTTGGAGGGGCGTTTAGAGTAGAAAATGTAGTTAGTTTTTATGGGGACGTGAGGCTGAAGTAGTTGTCAACAATTAGGGTTTCAGGATGTCGGATAAGTACTTTATGTTTAAAGTTTTTCTTGGCGTTTTAGAGAGATTGGGGGTAGGGAATGGACCATGAGTTAGGGCCATGTCTGGTGAGGGGGTGTTAAGGGGTGATGTAGTGGGGTTGGTTGGGAACGCGGGTGAGGGATTAAGGGGGACATGATGGACACACTGGTTGGTGGAGGGGGAAGAGAAAAAAAGGGGGGAGGGAGCGTAATGGGGGTATTAAGGCGAAAAAGAAACAGGGAGATAGGAGGAGGAGGCTGAGGAGAGAAGGGGGGAGAAAAAAAGTGGGAGGGGTGTGGAGAGATATTTCGTGACGAGGGTGGAAAAAGGGAGAGAAAGGGGGTGATAAATGTCAGAGGAGTGCAGGGGGAGGTTAGTTAGGAAGAGGCTTCTTGATAACCGCGAGGAGGGGTTAGATAGCAGGGTGGACAGACAACATTTTGTGAGTTTGGGAGATCATAAGGGAGAATGACGTTAGGTGACAACGTTAAATAACGAGTCATGCATAATTGGACAATCGTAGTGTTAACCACGGCAGCGAAGGAGTGGCGCAAGCTGTGATGAAGAAAATTGAGAAGGGGGGAGGAGTCTCGAGGAGGTTAGAGGTTGTGGGGTTGTACGGGTTAAGTAAACCATATGTTACTGGTGAAAGCCAGGGGGGGCATAAGGAGGAAGGCGCACTTTGTGAGAGTGTGTTTAGATCAATTTAAAACCTACGAACAGGATCTAAAGGAAACATTGCAGAGACATTGCATAAACATTAAAGCAAGTTATTGTTCACTGGGAAAGGGTTGGGGGGTAGAACGAGAAGGGGGGATAACAATAATAATAAATCTGCGTGACAATAATTATAAACTAGGGAGGTGAGGTAAGGGTGCATCTGTGCATCACTCACCCATACAGTTACTCACACATCAACTCAGGATGTACTCACTCACCTATACAGTCACTAACACAAGCACCCACTCACCCAGACAGCCACTCTCACACCTGCTTGGTGATGCATGATTATTGAGGTAAAGGCAATCTGACAAAATCAAACACAAGGAGATGATGGACAGAGCGCTGAAACTTTTCAGACACTCACCCCCCAGTCACAGATCTGGGTTGAATCCATCATCGTTCTTTAGCTCACTTTGCCACCCCAGTTCAGACACAGCTATATGTAAATCAGTCTTGACCCTGTGCCTCATGGGAACAGTCCAGCCCGAACTGCCAAGCCATGTCTTCCCTGGACCGGAAACAAGCATCCTGGGACCGGTTTCGGGCTAACAGCCCTCATCAGCCAGGCTAGCTTGAATCCAGTGGCAAAGTGAGCAAGGGACCCACGTCTGGGCAACCCTGCCAACTTAGGGCAAACAAAGCAAACACAAGGAGATGATGGACGGAGCGCTGAAACTTTTCAGACACTCACCCCCAGCCACAGATCTGGGTTGAATCCATCATCATTCTTTAGCTCACTTTGCCACCCCAGTTCAGACGCAGCTATATGCAAATCAGTCTTGACCCTGTGCCTCATGGGAACAGTCCAGCCCGAACTGCCAAGCCATGTCTTCCCTGGACCAGAAACAAGCATCCTGGGACCGGTTTCGGGCTAACAGCCCTCATCAGCCAGGCTAGCTTGAATCCAGTGGCAAAGTGAGCAAGGGACCCACGTCTGGGCACACCCTTCCAACTTAGGGCGAACAAAGCAAACACAAGGAGATGATGGACAGAGCGCTGAAACTTTTCAGACACTCACCCCCAGTCACAGATCTGGGTTGAATCCATCATCGTTCTTTAGCTCACTTTGCCACCCCAGTTCAGACACAGCTATATGCAAATCAGTCTTGACCCTGTGCCTCATGGGAACAGTCCAGCCCGAACTGCCAAGCCATGACTTCCCTGGACCAGAAACAAGCATCCTGGGACCAGTTTTGGGCTAACAGCCTTCATCAGCCAGGCTAGCTTGAATCCAGTGGCAAAGTGAGCAAGGGACCCACGTCTGGGCATATCCTGCCAACTTAGGGCGAACAAAGCAAACACAAGGAGATGATGGACGGAGCGCTGAAACTTTTCAGACACTCACCCCCAGTCACAGATCTGGGTTGAATCCATCATCGTTCTTTAGCTCACTTTGCCACCCCAGTTCAGACACAGCTATATGCAAATCAGTCTTGACCCTCAATCAATCAATCACAGAATTTGTAAAGCGCGCTACTTACCCGCGAGGGTCTCAAGGCACTAGGGAAAAAAAAGGGGGGGTGCTGCTACTGGTCGAACAACCAGGTCTTGAGTAGCCTCCTGAAGGTCAGCAGGTCTTGGGTCTGTCGTAGGCTTAGTGGAAGGGTGTTCCAGGTCTTGGCGGTGAGGTGGGAGAAGGATCTGCCGCCGGTGGTAGTTCTTCGAATGCGAGGGACGGTGGCGAGGGAGAGGTCGGCGGAGCGGAGTTGGCGGTTGGGGACGTAGAAGAGGAGTCGTCTGTTGAGGTAGGCTGGGCCAGTGTTGTGGAGTGCCTTGTGTGCGTGGATGAGGAGTTTGAAGGAGATTCTCCTGTCGACGGGGAGCCAGTGCAGGTTCCTCAGGTGGGGGGTGATGTGGCTGTGGCGTGGTACATTGAGGATCAGGCGTGCGGAGGCGTTTTGTATGCGTTGCAGTCGCTTGATGAGCTTGGCCGGGGCTCCCGCGTAGAGGGCGTTCCCATAGTCAAGTCTGCTACTGACGAGGGCCTGGGTGACTATTCTTCTTGTGTCTGTCGGGATCCACCTGTAGATCTTGCGAAGCATGCGGAGGGTGTTGAAGCAGGAGGATGAGACTGCGTTGACTTGCTTGGCCATGGAGAGCGTTGAGTCGAGGATGACTCCCAGGTTGCGTGCGTGGTCGGTGGGTGTCGGGGCTGCTCCCAGCGTCGTTGGCCACCAGGAGTCGTCCCAGGCTGAGGGGTTGGAGCCGAGGATGAGGACCTCTGTCTTCTCCGTGTTCAGTTTTAGTCGGCTGATCTTCATCCAATCGGCGACGGCCTTCATTCCTTCATGGAGGTTGGATTTGGCAGCGAGGGGGTCCTTGGTGAGGGAGAGGATCAGTTGAGTGTCGTCGGCGTAGGAGATTATGTTGAGGTCGTGCTGTCTGGTGATGCGTGCGAGCGGGGCCATGTAGATGTTGAACAGTGTTGGGCTGAGGGACGATCCCTGGGGTACGCCCTGTGCTTCATGGGAACAGTCCAGCCCGAACTGCCAAGCCATGTCTTCCCTGGACCGGAAACAAGCATCCTGGGGCCGGTTTCGGGCTAACAGCCCTCATCAGCCAGGCTAGCTTGAATCCAGTGGCAAAGTGAGCAAGGGACCCACGTTTGGGCATACCCTGCCAATCTGACAAAATCTCCAGTGAAAGCCTGTTTCTGGGTTGCCCAGATACTTAACCATAACTATAGAGGGCCAGTTTTAATATTATCTTCCAAATAATCAAGCTCAACTTCAGAGTGGCACATAAAGCTTGATGAGGCTTGTGATATAGCCAACAGTCTCAACAAAAATACATTTTCTACCTATTCCATTCCCTTATAACCCCATACCCCTGCCTCATAACTCGCTATGGCTGCACATTTGCTATTATAAATTCAGACAATCTCCTTCACTGGTTTGTGCCCCAATCTGCATGCAAATACAGACTCTATAGCTCTCCGCAGTTGGTTGATCCTAGAATTAAGTAAAAATTCCCAGCTTTGCTACACAGTTGCTCATTTACTGGAAATTGATGAACTAATACAGCACAACCGCAGAAGTTTATGAACAACAGAGTGTACCTTATCCCAAATGAATCGCTAGCTCTTCCTCGGTATTTAATCCTAGGGGAGCTTTGGTCTGCAAGTCAACTATATATCGGGATTCTAGCCTGCGTAGTTTAAGTTCTCTGTTGCCTCCCCGTTCATGTGCGAATACGTGATCTATGCAGTAAAATCTCAGAAGATTTCTATCACTATGATGAAACTGGGCAAAATGTCTCGCCACAGGGTACGTGAAATCATGCTTTTCGATAGCTCTGGCATGTTCTAAAATTCTTCGTTTCGCTGGGTGTATTGTGCTGCCTATGTAGCACTTTCTACAAGGGCAGACTAAACAATAGATACAATAGGGAGTAGTGCAGGTCAGAAATTTATTGATGGTGCGACTCTGTTTTCTTCCTGGAATCTCATATGTGAGGGTTTTGGGGCTATTTTTACAGGCTTTGCACTTTGAGCAGGGAAAGAATCCAGTGAGGTTACCTATTCTAGGGCTAAATGCAATTCCTTCAAAATGACTATGTACTAGAGTATCTCTAAGGGACCGACAACGCCTATAAGTGATTTGCGGGTGGTCAGCAAGACTCTTTCCAATCACTGTATCGGATTTGAGAATATGCCAATTCCGTGAGATAATTGACCTTACAGTATTAGAGTCGCTCGAGAATGTTGTAATGAATCTCGGTGTCTCCCCTTGATTCATACTGGGCTGTATTTTGTCTTTTAAAAGAGTTTATCTTGAGATCTTTTCAACTCTACTTAAGGTCTTCTGTAGTAATGAAGGTGAATACCCTCTCACGATGAACCTATCTATGGCCTCCCCTGCTACTTTTTGAAAATCATTCTCTCTAGTACAGTTCCTCTTAAGTCTAAGAAGTTCCCCATAGGGGATACTGTTCTTTAGGGATTTAGGATGGTTACTGTGGGCCTCAAGGATTGAATTTCCCGCTGTTATCTTCCTAAACAGTGATGTGCAAATTTCCCCATCTTGCATATAAACCCTGAGATCAAGGAACTCCACCTCAGTTGCACTAATGTGCCCGCTGAAATGGAGATTCACTGTGTTACTGTTAAGTTCCTTGATGTATGTTTCTGCCTCAATACGGGAACCTTTCCAGAGAATAAAAAGGTTGTCAATGTACCTGTACCAGCCCACTATAGACGAGACCCAGTAGTTGTTACATTCAGCCCAGGCCACCTGCTTCTCCCACCAGCCCACGAACAAGTTCGCGTAACTGGGGGCGAAGCAGGTGCCCATCGCCGTACCTTTGATCTGTCTATAGTGTTGTTTCTGGAAAAGAAAGATGTTATTTGTTAGGCAGAAAATGAGAAACTCTATCAACATTTCATCATGCTGAGTGTATTTCAAAGATCTGCCTTTGAGAAAATAGCGAATCGCTCTAACACCATTTTCATGACTTATATAAGTATATAGACTTGTCACATCAAGTACAATCATCAACATGTCAGATTCCCACGGTATATGGGAAATTGCTCTGATGAAATCTTTAGTGTCATGAATGTACGATGGTAATAATTTAACAAAATCTGCAAGAAAAAAGTCTATATATTGTGACATGGATTCAGTCAGACATCCCTTGGATGATATAATCGGGCGACTAGGGGGTTTCAAAGCATCTTTATGAATCTTTGGAAGATGGTAAAATGTAGAAATTACTGGGTAGGGACATGACAAAAATTTAAATTCATCCGTATTGATCATTGCTTTGTCATGCCATTTCTGAATCAACAAATGGTATTCTTGGATGCTGTTATTATATTCATCCTTAGTAATTTTTACATAGCATTTATTGTCTGATAACTGTCTTAGAGCTTCTTTGCAGTAGAAATCTGCTGTCATAAGAACAATATTTCCCCCTTTATAAATATATGGCTCAGAGACCCA
This sequence comes from Calotriton arnoldi, assembly GCA_963921515.1. NCBI lineage: Eukaryota > Metazoa > Chordata > Amphibia > Caudata > Salamandridae > Calotriton > Calotriton arnoldi. The sequence goes on from CAWUFW010006272.1 coordinate 75,030, forward strand.
AAAATAAGAGATCAACCTCTGAGGGGGAACAATCCGGACAGACGACGGGAAGTAGTGAAAACCTGAATGAGCCCACTTTTTTTCGGGAATATCAGTTGATCCAGGAAAGCCTGCAGAGACCACCACCCCGCGTCCACCCACCAGACCGTCAAAACGCAAAATCAGAAGGGGCCAAAAAGGACAGGGGAGAATCTTTTACATCCAGGGTGACACGGAGCAAGAGAGGCAGATGGTGACTATGGAAACGATCAATGACTTGGAAGAAAAGACTATCGTCAACCTCTCGCATAGAGAACTTAACAATGATGAAATTCAGGTTCTCAAATTAGGACTCACTTTTTGCCCCACCTCGGCCTTCAATTATACACAAACTAGGATCGACCTTTATAAATATGTAAGGAAATTGAAACTGCTCAAAATACATCTTTTACATCCCAAACCACCACGACATTCTACTGTTACTGACAGTATGGACCAACTGACAGGCAGTGACTTAGATACTCTGCTGGCATTACAGTCATTAGAGGAATCTGCTGAGATTAACAACACCGAAGGGGATGATGTTATCGCATGCCTTAACAAAGCTGGGATCTCCCAGACAGGGGGTCACAGTGATTTCAGAGTCAAATCCAAGTTCATCCCTCAATTGCCACATTATGCTATTGATGTCTTCCACGTAGCTACCATCATGGATTTGAAGAAACTGAATGAGGAAACTTATAGCAAAAGGAAATACAATATTCCTGCAAGACAGTGGAAGGCTATTATGGATTTGAAAAAAGATGAAACGCTAATAATAAAACCTTCGGATAAAGGGGGCAATATTATACTTTTTAACAAGGAGCAATATCTCAACGAAGCCCTCAGACAACTAAGTGCCACCGAGTGTTACATACCTATACAGAGAAAGGAATACGACAACTGCGCTATGAAAATCCAAGAACTTTTGGTCAAATGGCGGGACTGTGGGTTATTAGATTCAGAGGAATACCGTTTTCTGTTATGTGAACATCCTGTTTTACCCACTTTTTACCACCTTCCCAAGGTACATAAACACATGACCAATCCTCCTGGGAGACCTATTGTGGCATCCCAGAATAGCCTATTAGAGAACATTTCCACGTATATTGATTCCTTTTTATTTCCACTAGTTAAGGATCTGAACTCTTACGTGAAAGACACACATGATTTTTGAGACTTATTGATGGGATAAGTTGGGAAGATGACATGCTAATGATAACTCTTGACATCACCAGCTTATATGCATGTATTGAACATGCAAAGGGTCTGAATGCTGTCAAATGGTTTCTCAACAAAAGGGCATTGAAGTATCAAGAACACAATGCTATGTTATTACAAATGACGAGTTTCTGCTTAGAGAATAACATCTTTATATTTGCTGCTCAATTATATAGGCAGAAGCGGGGTACCGCGATGGGCACGTGCTCCGCCCCCAGTGATGCGAACTTGTTCGTAGGCTGGTGGGAGAAGCACGTGGCCTGGGCGGAACAACAGGAACAATGGGTTGATAGAGTGGCCCTTTGGGCCAGGTATATAGACGATTTATTTATTGTCTGGAGAGGAACCCAAGAGGAGGCGAACACCTACATAGCTGCCTTGAACCAGAATGATCTTAACTTGATATTTACTGCCACTAAGAGCACGACCAGTGTCTTCTACCTAGATTTAGAGGTCTATACTGAAGGTAGTAAACTATTGACTAGACTATACCGAAAGCCGACTGCCGGCAATTCAATTTTACATGCAGGGAGTCAACACCCTAGAGCCTTGATCAAGAACATACCATTTGGTAAATTATTGCACCTCAAACGCAATTGCGCAAATACTGAGGAGTATCTGAAAGCACAGCTTAGCGCAGTTAAGAGGTTTAAAAAGCGGGGTTACACTGATGGGATACTACAGGAGGCAGTCAGGAAGACAGAACAGATTAACAGACAGCAGCTCCTAGTAGATAAATCTAAGATACAACTAGGTAAAAATAATAACACAGGAACCATCAGGATGATTACCGAGTTTAATGAAAAATCCAACAGAGTAACCCAAATTGGTCAGGAAGAACTGGCATATAATACAATCTGATAATGTCATAAAGAATGTTATACCCTCACTTCCTCAAATTACGTATAGACGCAGTACCTCTATTAAGGACCATCTTGTTCATAGCCATTATACAACTACCCCGCCTAGGCAAGCAGTATGTAGTGGCTTTTTCCCTTGCCTAAGATGTAAGGCTTGCAAATTCAGCAAAAAGGTCACAGAGTACGAGTTTGAAGGACAGGGGGTGAAGAAATGCAAAAAAATAATGAAATTACTGAATTGCAGCTCGGATTATACCATCTATTGTTTAGAATGTCCCTGTCCTAAAAGATACATCGGCAGCACTATACACCCTGCCAAAAACAGAATACTTGAGCACATATGTGCTATTGCTAACAAAGGATCAAACCTACCCGGTTGCTCGTCATTTTGAGCAGCAGCATAACAGCAACCGAGATCTACTGAGGTTCTTCTGTATCGATCAAATCCGTAAGGATGAAAGGGAAGGGGACAGGGTTAAAAAGTTACGAAGTCTGGAATCCAGATATATTGTAGAACTGTCCACCAAAACTCCCATGGGGCTAAATAATGAAGAGGAGTTGTGGGTCCATATAGGATAATTAGGTGTTCATCCACGAGATGCTTTTATCTGTTATTTTGGATTACTGAGCTCCACTCTTTCCCTGTCACTCAACCTTTCCACTGTATATATCTTGCACTTTAGCTTAGATGCTCCTTCCTCCTTGTATTGCATTTTGATATTTTTCCCATTCAGGGCTTGATCTCTTATTTTTGGGTCTCTGAGCCATATATTTAGTGCGAAACATAGACTGAGTCCCATTGGGATAGATGCACGGCTAGGCATAACGAATGATGGCATTCTGAGATTTCGATAATGTCTTTGTGTCTGACTCCACCATATTGTTTATTTCGAGGAGATCCTTCACTCCCTCTCATTTCCGTTCTTGTCCTTTTTGCTTTTACACATTCAGATAGCGAATTGCAATTAATTGCATTTACAATGTTGTGAGGATGTTCCACTGATTATGCAATATTAGAACGATTTGGCGTACCTCTGTTCTATTGATGTGATTTCACTATAGACGACAAGATGGCCGCCACATTAACAATTGTAATGCACTCTGTTTTGGCACATCTTCACTTTTCATGATTATGAATGTGTAACGCACTTCCCGGATGTTTAAATATTGTTTAGTTTAGAGATGAAACTGACATTGATAAAGGCGTTGTTGCCGAAACGCGTCTGTCAGTACCCAGAGTTGTAGCCCATTAAACCTTTGATTTATTTTCCTATGGAGTGCCTCCGTGTTTTTCTACACAAGTGTGGATGTTGGAAGGAGATTTGACGCGACTCACCATTGCGCTGGAGTGCACCCGAGACGTGAGGTGCGGCGTATGGTGAACTTCGTTTTGTACCATACATATATATATATATATATTTCACTGAAATTCTATGTTTTTTTGACGTTATTTCTTAACTATAACGTCACTGTAACCTTTGGTATTTTTAGTGAAATTCTAAGGTTTTTTAAATTTTATTTCCTAACTGTAACCTGTAACTTTTGAGAGTGAGGGTGTGAGTGAGTGCATGAGGGTCTCAGTAGGTGTGTAAGTGAGTGCATGAGTGTCTCAATGGGTGTGTGAGTGGTGGCATGAGTGTCTAAATGGGTTTGTGAGTGGGTGCGTGAGTGTCTGTGTGGGTATGTGAGTGGGTGCATGAGTGTCTGAATGGGTGTTTGAGTAGGTGCATGAGTGTCTGAGTGAGTGACTGAGTGGGTCTCTGAGTGGGTGTGAGAGTGTCTGAGTGGGTTTGCAAGTGCCTCCATGAGTGTGTGAGTCAGTCTGTGAGTGAGTGCATGAGAGTCTGTGTGAGTCTGTGAGTGGTGTGTGAGTCTCTCACTGAGGTCTGTCAGTGGGTGTGTGAGTCTTGAGTAGATCTGTGAGTCGGTGCATGAATCTCTGAGTAGATCTGTGAGTGGGTGCATGAGTGTCTGTATGGGTCTGTGAGTGGCTGTGAGAGTGTCTGAGTGGTTCTGTGAGTGGGTGCATGAGTACCTAAGTGGGTTTGTGAGTGGGTGTGAGAGTGACTGAGTGCATCTGTGTGTGGGTGCATGAGTGCCTGAGTGGGTCTATGAGTGAGTGTGAGAGTGTCCAAGTAGGTCTGTGAGTGAGTGTGTGAGTGGGTTGCTGAGTGGGTGTGTGAGTGTCTGAGTAGGTGTAACAGTGTCTGAGTGGGTCTGTTATTGGGTGTGTGAGTGCCTTAGTGTGTGAGTGGTTGTCTAAGTGTCTGTGTGGGTGTGTCAGTAGCTGTGTCAGTGACTGGGTCACAACGGAATCGCACCTGCCCCTTTATCCAACAAGAGTCCACAATTTTGCACAAAATATCTACTCAAGTGGAGCACTTTCTACTGGTTAATTACTAAGTGCTACCTCCTTGGATAAATTTCTAATACGTATTCTATACTACAGCTGCGTAATGGAGCACGAGGAAATGTCACCAGTGACCTTGTGTGCATTTTGGCAATGTGATTGTTCCCTGTGTGTCTTTACCCAGAAATTTGTGATAACATGAATCTTTCTATAGAGAAGACGACAAGAGTACAAAGAGGTGAATCTCCACCAAAGAAGGGTCCTTCTTCTTAACTATATGAAGTAAGTGCTTCTTTCTTTGGTGGAGATGTCCTCATATTCCTCAGCATCGGGAAAGCATCACTAAAATTGGTGGGAAACGCGCTGGGGGCCTCTTGTTAAGCTGTCCATCATCCTGGCAAAAGGCAGGAAGACCTGTGCATACTACTAAGGTTGGCGGGACCAAATGGGCAAAGCTTCCAAGTGATTTGGACATTTGAATACGCGTAGTAATTTAAAGGGAGAACCATGTACTCTGCTCTCACCAGTTAAGGACAAGAAAGAACCCATTTGTCACAGTCACTAGAGATTGCACTCCAATAGATCAACGATGCATTCACCTCCACAGATCGTCTTTCAATGTGGAATTGCAGAGAAAACACACTTGCTTTGACTTTGTCAAGCCCGGGAAGTCCTTTATAGAAAGGGATGGGGCCTGGCCAAGAATTAATGGAGATGGGGTGCTGCACAGCCCCCTCCCTGGCCAATTTTGGCCCCGAGGACACCATCCCCCGGGGGCCTGGCCAACTATTGGAAGGGAAGGGGGGCCATGTGGCCCCCCTCCCCAGGCCGATTTCTGCACGAGAGACCCTATCCACTGTGGCCAGGCCACTTGCTCCTGGGTGCCCAGGAGCCCACCCTGGGCACCCATTCTGCTGTGCTGAGGACCGCAGGGGAAGCATATATGCCCCCGTGGTCCCTGCCAGATCCCCCCCTCCAGCGGGAAATTGCTGCCAACACTTCCTGGTTGAAGTGTTGGCAACCAGTCAGATCTCTTCATGAGATCAGCAGGATTCACGGAGGGTCAGCGTCCCTAGATATACAAATTTGGTTTTCATTTAATATCTCAAAAACTACTGAACGGATTTACACCAAATAACAGAAAGGTCACTTTCTGAACCGAGACCTACCTTTCTGCCACATTTGGTGTAATTCCGTTCAGCGGTCTGGGCTGCAGTCGTGTCTAAAATCTCTATAAGAAATAACATGATAAACGCACTTTTTTTGATGACCCCATCCCCCCTTTTTCTAGGCCCCTGCTTGACAGATCACTGTGAAACTTTCCATGAACAACTAGAATCAGATGTGCACTTTTGTTTGGAAAATTTCGTGACGATTCATCAAATGGTCCCAAAGTTATAAGCAAACCAAAAAACGCTTTTCCTATGACAACTAAGTCCTAACTATAATTGCCTACTGGCGACCGCCAGTAGTTAAAAACAGAGTGGCAGTAGCCCCTCTGTAAATATAGTTAGGATTCCCAGAGGTAAGAATTTCTTGGATCTTTGCTTGCTAATAACTTTGCCACTGTTTGAAGAATCTCCACAAAACTTTGCAGACCTAATAATTTTTGTACTGGGGCTGATGATGCAATTTTTTGTGGTGATTACTTCAGGGGGTGCAAAGAAAGAAAGGGGGCAATACAAAATGGCTGAGCAGATTTTCATGAAATTTGCAAGAAATATAAATTATGGTCTGGAAAGGGTTCATTTTGGACTAAAACTTTTTTTTAAATTTCTGTTTATTGAAAACATCTTTGGGTACAAACAGCATATTATGGCATTTTGGACTAAATCTTAGTGATAGATTAGGTCACTGTATACCACAGTACTTTTGCTGTATAGCACGGTACTTATCAATGACAAAAATGAGAAAACAGTATAATTTTGGCTAATGACAGCCTTTACAAAATGAAAAGGCAGCCATATTGTTTAGACCACGCTTTGGCTGTGTTGTGGGATTCTGAGTAAGATATAGCTTATTAGTATAGTAAAGTAGAGTTGTGAAGTATGTTATGTAACGCACCCCTCTAATTGCATCCCTTAATTTTTATCATTTCTAAGTACTGCGCTACTTTCAAGGGAGTACAGCGGTACTTCGAAAACTTTTTGAAAAATATATAAAGCAATAAAATATTTTACATACATCTACAGACTATGCTAAACTGCCTCATGTCTTACTATTGCTTAAAAAAAACATACTAATAAGTTATAACTCACGCAGAAACCCACAACCCAACCAAAGTGTGGTAAGCAATATGTCTGCCTTTTTAATTCATTGTATGCTACTGCACTGTACACCACTGCACTGTACGCCACTGCACTGGATGCCACTGCAGTCTATGCCACTGTACTCTATGCCACTGCAGTGTACGCTGCTGCACTCTATGCAACTTCACCCTACGTCACTGTACTGTACCCTACTACACTCTACGCAATTGCACTCTACGCCACTGCACTCTACTCGACGCCACTCCACACCACTCTATGCTACTTCAATCTTTCCACTGCACTCTGCCCCACTCTACTCTGTACTACTGTAGTCTATACTGCTCTACTCTACACCTCTCTACTCTAGTCCACTACAATCCACTTTACTCTACGCCACTCTATCCCACTGCACTCTACTCTGCACCGCTGCACTTTAAGCAACTTTACTCTATGCCGCTCTACTCTACCCCACTTCATTCTACCCCACGTCACTCTTCTCCACTTTACTCTACCCCACTTCAGTCTACGCCACTGTACTCTACCCCACTATACCCTTCCCCACTTCACTGTACCTCACTTTACTTTAAGCCACTGCACTTTACGCCACTCTACTCTAACCACTCTACACCTCTGCATTCTATGCCATTGCAAGCTACTCACCTCCACTCTACTCCCCTGTACTGCACTCTAATGTACTTCTCTCTATGCCACTGCACTCTACCCTGCACCACAGCACTCTACATCACTGTACTGTACGCCACTGTACACTACGCCACTCTACTCTACCACACTTCACTCTATGCCACTCTACCGTACGCCACTCTACTCTACACCACTGCACTGTATCACTCTAATCTACCCCACTCTACTGTACAGCACTCAAAAAAGTCACTCTACTCCACTCCACTGTACACCACTCTACTCCACTCTACTCTGCACCACGCTACTGTATGCTACTGCACTTTAGGCCACTGTTCTCTGCTCTGCACCACTCTCCTCTACCCTATTTCTCTCTATGCCACTCTACTGTACACCACACTTCTCTACTCTACCCCAGTTCACTCTACCCCATTTTACTCTACGGCACTGTACTCTACGCCACTCTACTCCACTCTACTCTACCCCACTTCACACTCTGCTGTACGCCACTCTACTCTACAGCACTCAAAGTCACTCTCCTCCACTCCAATGTATGCCACTCTACTCCACTCTACTCTACTCTGCACCACTCTACAGTACGTCACTGCACTTTAGGCCACTGTACTCGACTCTGCACCACTTTTCTCTACCCCATTTCACTGTTCACCACTCTACTCTATGCCACTCTACTGTACTCCACTCTACTCTACCCCATTCTACTGTCTGCCACTGTACTCTAAGCCACTCAATTCTGCGCCACTCTACTCTATGCCACCCTACTGTACGCCACTCCAAGTCACTATACTTCACTCCATTTTACGCGACTACACTGTACTATACTCCACTCTATGCCACTGCACTCTACGCCACTTTGCTCTACTCTGAACCACCACACTTTGCCATTCTGCTGTGCGCTACTCTACTGTACGCCATTCTACTCTACACCACTTCACTCTACCCCACTTCACTTTACCATACACCACTCTACGCCACTCTACTGTACGCCACTCTTCTCTATCTCACTTCACTCTACCCCACTTCACTGTACGCCACTTCACTCTATGCCACTCTGTTGTACGCCACTGTACTCTACCCCACTTTACTCTACCCCACTTCCCTCTATACTACTCTACTCTCCACCACTCTACTGTACACCATTGCACTCTACACCACTCTACTCTGTACCACTCTACTCTATGTGACTGCACTCTGCACCATTGCACTCTACACCACTGTACAGTACGCCACTGCACTCTTCTCCACCACACTCTCTGCCAGTCTACTCTATGCCACTCTACCCCACTTCACTCTACCCCACTTCACTGTACCACACTCTACTCTATGCCTCTCTACTCTATGCCTCTCTACTCTACCCCACTTCACTGTAGCCCACTTCACTGTACCCCACTTCACTCTATGCCACTCTACCATATGCCACTATATGTCACTCTACTGCATGCCACTGTACTCTAGCCCACTTCACTCTACTGTATGCCACTCTACTCTATGCCGCTCTACTCTATGGCTCATTATTGTATGCCACTCTACTCTACACCACTCCAAGCCACTGTACTCTACTCCACTCTATGCCACTCTACTCTACTTCACTCTACACCACTGCGATGTACACCACTACACTCTACTCTGCACCACTGCACTGTACCCAACTCTACTCTATCCCACTTAACTCTCCCCCTCTTCACTCTACCCCACTTCAATCTATGCCACTCTACGCTAGTCTACTCTATTCCATTTCACTCTACCCCACTTCACAGTACCCCACTTCACTATCCGCTACTCTACTGTGTGCCACTCTACTCTATGCACTCTTTTCTACCTAGCTGAATTCTAACCACTTCAATCTACCCCAGTTCACTGTACGCCACTATAATCTACGCCACTCTGCTCTACGCCACTCTACTCTACCCCACTTCACTCTACTGTGCTGCACTCTAGACTCAATCAACTATAACTTGTGCCTTCACCATGCATGCCTTATACCCTTTCCTATTACATCCCTTATAGCATGTTAAATCATAGCATTCATAGCAACACTCATGCCTTCTCAAATGCCATTATTTATGACAACACTGTGCATGGTAAAGAGTCAAGTTACAGTTGATTTTGAGTCTGCCTAGCGCGTTTACAGCGCTCTGTATGAAGGTGAGCAAGTTATGGTCAGTGCGGAATTTATAACTTTTAGCTATAACTTTTTAATTTCTAGGCACTGTGTAGTTTAAGTTGGTCTTGTATAGAAATAATAAATTACGTTTTCCAAACTATAACTTATCTTCAACCTTTGTTTTTTCATTGAAATATATATATATATATATATATATATTTTTTTTAATACTACATATTATATTTTTATATTTTGGGGGAAAATCCTCCCAAACCCCCATTTTTCTAATTTACTCCTAATCTTCCTTTATCCTTGCCCCTTTTTACCACTACCCACTCCCAAACCCTAAATATACCCTTACCACCCTTTACGACTACCCATATCTATCTCTCTCTCTCTCTCTCTCTCTCTCTCTCTCTCTCTCCTCTCCCTCTCCCTCTCCCTCTCTCCCCTCCCTCCCTCCCTCTATAAATACACACACACAAGCTTACTTTAAATATGCTTGCCATGCGTGGTAAAGCCATCTGTGTGGTAAAGGCATGCATGGTAAAGGCTTTGTGATAAAGGCATCGTTGTAAATGCTGTTTCGCCTGGTCACTAGGTCTGAAACAGTCCATTACAACAGTACCAAGTGAAGGAAACAAATGCAAACGTGTAACACTGCATATTTAAATCAAGCGTATTATTGTAATGCGTTGTATGTGTTTACAATGAATCACAAGTGTGTTTATGGCAAACTCCTATCAGCTGTAATTTGGAACCCCATCTGGAAACGCACAAGTTTAGTGGGCCAAAGCAGTAATGGACCTGGGCCGTTTTAACCCCTTTCAAAGGGCGATGGACTTCAGCGGAGGGAAGTGTGTTCGGTCACTCTGCAAGTAAGTGCTGTTGAAGAGGGTTTTAAGGCTGACCTCCTGTCAGGGATTAAAGGCCAGAACATAGAGTGATGTCGAAGGGGCATGAACTCTTCTTCGGCCATTTTCGCTCGCTCCCAGAGTGCGGTATCAGTGACAACTTTACCTGTACTCTGGGGTTTGTTCTTTAAAGTGACGGCTTTTAAAAAGCCGATGCGCTCGCAACTCAAGTGATGTCTTACTACTGGTGACGTGAAAAAGGGGCATATATAGAAAAGAAAGTGACACTTAAATTGCTCTCCATGGCTTCTTAATGACTTGTTGTGGCTACAGCCACCGAATCTTCAGAGACACTAGACTTCTATTGTGTTATACAAGAAGCCCGCTGAAATCCCTAGAGCAGATCTGTGAGTTTAAATGCCAGTTATGTCCTTTATATAATGTTGACCGTGTGTGGAAGACCCCTGAGTGCCGTTATTATGAGAAACTTAAACAATACCAGAGAATAATAATGCACGTATTCAACATAAATAATTCAATTCTATGTTACTTGTTGCAACTTTGAAACTATTATTTACAGGGCTGTATTATGAATCCCCAACCACGAGGTGCAACATGACCAGCAAAAGAAATGTCTGTGGTGAATTAAACAATTCAATTTATGTGCTCCATTATTCTGCAGATGCACTAAATTATAACATATTTTAGTTAATTCTACCGACAGCACTGAGTCAATTTATCAATTAACTAACAGAGCTGCTGAAAGAGAACATGCATGCTGTGCCCTGCAAACTTTGGTAGAAGCCCAGACTATACCTTTTTGCTATACAATATATTATTAGCTTACCAATTATGTAAGCAAAAATAACGTCAGTATATCAGGTGTGCTTTAGTATGATGCAAATATGCCGACATTCAATGAATCCAAACACTAAACCTTAGAATTATACCTTCATCCACAGTGCAAAAGAGATATTGGTATGAAGGGGTCTATGGGCACTATTTAGTTTATTGTTTTGTATTGCAACATCACATAGCGTTTACTACTCCTATGTGGCGTGCTGAAGCACTTGCCTTGATGGGTAGTGTTAGACCTGGCATCCTTGGTGTGCTTTTCCCCCTAACTTTTGCCTTAAGACCTCCTGATTTTGCTGACTTTGTTTTTGTTGGATTTTGTACTCTGTGCACTTTACCACTGCTAACCAGTGCTAAAGAGCTTGTGCTCTCTCTTTAAAACATGTTAGAATGGCTTATACCCAATTGGCATATAGAATTTACTTGTAAGTCCCTAGTAAAGTGACACTGCCTGTGCCCAAAGCCTGTAAATTAAATGTTGCTAGTGGGCGCGCAGCACTGTTTGTGCCACCCACTTAAGTATCACTTTAAACCTGTCTCAGACCTGCCATTGCAGCCTATGTGTGTGCAGTTGTAAACTGCCATTTCGACTTGGCCAAGTAAAAGTATTGCCAGACCGAAACCTTTCTTTTAAATACATATAAGTCACCCCTGGGGTAGGCCCACGACAGCCCAGAGGGCAGGGTGCAATGTATTTGAAAAGTAGTACATGTACTGTTTAGTTTTACATGTCCCATGTCCTAGTAATGAAAAACATTTAAATGTGTTTTTCACTACTAAAAGGCCTACCTCTCCCATACGAAATAATTGGGGTTCCCTTATTACATTTTATACGTGTAATTTCCAAATGGGACCAGGTAACTAGTTCATGTTTGGGTTCTCTGGAACTGAAATGAAAAATCCTAATTCGTGGTGGAGTCGGATTTTAAATTACAATTTTGAAAATGCCACTTTTATAAAGTTGGCGTTTTCTTGCGTTAGCCAACTGCAGCCTGCTGCCTGTCTCTGGACACATGAATGGGTGTAGTTGACAAGTGGGCTTAGTGTATTCCTCTTTGACAGCCACACACAATGGGGAGCTTAGGTGTGACTGGATGGGGCATCACTGGCAGGATGGGAGGGAGGAGCTGGACCCAGCCCCACTTACATTTGAATTGGACTATGTCCTTTCTCCAAACAAAGGGTTGCATACCTGCTGTAGTTAGTCTGGAGCCAGATCCAGGAAGGCAGGGCACCTGGCACTTCGAAGCCATGCCTCTAAAAGATTCTCCCCACTTTAAAGGCAGAATTGGATATAAATACTGGACCTCAGACACCAACTCTTCAGTACACTTCTGGACATGTGGATACTCTTCCAGGAAGAAAGACTGCTGAGCTGCTGAAAGGACTCCCACTTTGCTGGACAGCTGCTCTCTAAGACTACTGCACTGCTGTGCTGACCTGCTGCCTGCTGATCTCTTGCCTGGGTGAGAAGGACTGGACCTACATCTCCTGAACCCAGAACCCAGTATGACTCCAGGGGCTAGCTGCCAAGCCTCCTGATCTGAAACCTCAGGGACATAACAGCCTTCCAACCACCTTGTGCCTGCACCTAGACTCTGCTATATGTGAGTCTACCCTGCTAAGTGGTGCCACCCCAGTCCTGGTTCCTTTGAAGTGGGCTTAAGGTGCTCCGCCAGCCTGTGCATCAAGCGGAACTGACGCAACTCCTCTGCTGCCCAGGGCGACCAGCGCAGAACCAAAGCACTGCCTCTACTGCGTAGATTGGACCCATCACAAAGACCTGCATCACCTTCGCAGCCTCATCAGAACCACCACTGCGTGACACATCCTCAGCACAGGCCCTCGCATCTCTCATCAACAGCAGCCACAACGATGATGCCGGACAGCTCCTTGGAACCAATGCATTGCCCCAACTGCGCACCGCATCCTCAACGCCGAACTTCACATCGCAAGCCCCATCGACAGGATCCTTGATGACGACTCAGGCCCTCACATTGCAGTCACGTCGCTTCTCAGAAAGGACGCATTGCTTCGGCTGCATGACGCATCTTCGGCAGGGATCCTCGCAACGCTCCTCAAACAAGGGAATTTAAGTTACTTTGTTCAGCAGGCCTAACTGGGTCCCAGTAGCCGGATCGCGCTTCATCGTGGTGGGCCTGAACTTTTGACTTTGTCCCGGTCCTGAAGCTTTGTGCTTTTTAGCACTATTTTCACTTTAAAATTGAATATCTCCGGTTCTACTGACTGGATTTTTGTTTTATTTATTAAAGAAATGTTAATTTTTCTAACTTAGTGTAGGATCCTTTTCGTGTGGTGTTAACACTATATTACTGTTTGTAGTGTTGCACAAATACTTTACACATTGCCTCTAGGTTAAGCCTGACTGCTTTGTGCCAAGCTACCAGAGGGCTGAGCACAGGTTAATTTAAGGTTGGCTTGAGGCAGCGTGGAGCTTTACGTTGGTGTCTCTGTACCAGTTGGAAAAGAGATCCTCATGGGCCAATCAAATGTGACTGACTCCTGCCAGCTGCAGTCCGTGCAGGTAACAGCGGTGGGGTTGGGCGGGGGGGATTTTGAGGGATGATGCTGAGGGAAAATTAAATAAATAAGTTGTTTTCCCTTGTCATCGTGCGTCGGAATCCCCCTCCACCCAGCCCCACCGCTGTTACCTGCACGGACCGCGGCTGACTCCAGCCCAGCCCTGCTGGCCTCGCAGTCAAGACTGACAACTATATGCAGCACATTGTTTCGCTACCATTTGTTGAACACGCTGAGCCCTGTGTGGCCGATGTAAAGCAGACCCCTGCAGCTGAGAACTGACAAATAAGCAAATACTGCCAAACTGTCTGTGTATAATCCCATCCCCTTACCTTTCTTCGAGCTACCCTTCTGCGCACGCAGGTGTGACCTCCACGCCCTCTCCCGCAGAGCACCCCCTTACCTTCACTACGTCATTGTTCCGGTGTTTGGGGTCCCAGTTCCCCAGGTCTGTCTCCTTGGCGTGGGAGTCGCAGCACAGTTTCTTGTGGATGTACTAGGTTTGGGCTCAAACCGTAGGACATCATCCTCCAACGTCATCCTTTCTACAGTTTGGGTAAATCAGAAAGCGCAGGTGGAATCTCCTCTGCTTAGGGTAACTAGGTGCTCAGACCTCCAGACACATACACTATGCAGCCTGTCTGCCCAAAGGGTGTTAACGAAAAAATCACTATACTGTGACACAAACCTCCCTCTGTGGATAAGACCCATCACTCAGACGTTCTATGACGAACATGAACCTCCAAAACAGACACTAAGAAAGAGGTAGAGGAAAGTTTGCTAGTTTAAACAGTGGGACAAAGAGCATCGAAGAAAAAAACAGTCTACACACTATACAAGTTTTAAATTGAATGTTGCACTTAATTACATCTATAACTACTTCTTTAACAGATCTTGATCTCATCGACAAACAACTCAAGTTGCAAAGCTGAGCAATGTTAAGTATTATACTGGCACATAACCAGTGCCCTGCTAGCTCTCCCACCCCCTCCCCTAATAAGCACAGTGTATCACTTGTTGAATTTGTGTTCCATCCCTCAACCGAGCCGCAGTGGCAGCCAAGACTGCCCAACATGCCCTATTTCCAAGAAAGTCTACAGTCAGAACACAGTTTCATCTAGAACGCGGTGGACTCCAACCCTTATCAGGATTTATCCTGGAACCGAGGGAAGAAAATGCAGCAAATTTTACTATTAAAATTTAGTCCTAAAAAAATTGCAGATGTATTACCTTCCAAGCGCCAAAAAACATAAATATCTCACCTTTTTAACACATTCACTCAGTTTGTGTTAATTTGTATGTAGATAATCATTTTTTGCTACCTAGCTACATCTTTAAGTCTTTGGTCTGCTTTCTTAATCCGATGCCGCTTTTCACTTAGTGAATTATCTGTACTTCTCCATATATACCGTATATTTCTCAAAATATATTTTCTGCAAAAATATTCAGCATTAACCACTGTCTATAAGGCAAAGCAAGGTTGTTACTGCTTTGAATTTAAGTATTCAAATTGTTAAAATACTGCAGAAAATTAGTATATTTGGCGAAGTTGTCTAGAGAAGTCAAAACATTAATAGTACTAGCCAAACAGAAACAGGATGATTCGCATTTTTTTTAGTATGTGTTTTATTGGCATTTAAGAAAGACAAGGTTATACATCTCAATATGCATTTCAAAGATAACACAAGAACAACCCCCTACTCAGGTTGAATCGGAGCTGCGAGTCCACACAGGCCCATGTAGAAGTGACACATGTTGGGTACCCACCCAATAACAAGCACATGCATCTCACCCCTCATTCTCCTACCTCTAGCTCACGGTGGCAGGGCATCCGGGGCTCTAGGAGTTCGGCCCGCATTGCCATGCCCATGCCTGCAGGTCATCCGCCAGCTTGTTATCTCTACGAGTGTGTCTCATATGACTTCCCTCGTACACTGCCCATTCCGCCATATCTCTCAACCATTCAGTCACTTCGGGCTGCAGGAGGCAACCACCTGATAGCTATCCTCCTCTAAGCAAGTACCAAACCTAGGAGGATAAACTTCTTTTTTTCTTTTGGGCCGGTAACATACCCAACAGGCATTGAAGGACATCACTGGGAATGGTCCACCCTGTAGCTGTAGCCAAGGACTCCAAAACGGTCTGCCAGTAGATATCTAAGCCAGGACACCCCCAGAACATATGAATAAAGTCAGCACCTTGTCCAGCACATCAGGACAGGAGGAGGAATGCACTGGGTACATGGCATGCAGCATAATCTGATTGAGGTACACCTGATGGACAACATTATACTGGATTAATTTAAATCTCGAATTCATGGATGTTCCCTTTGTCCCTTCATGTACACCTTCCCATTCTTTGGCAGAAAGAGGGGCCCCCAGAATACCATCCCACCTGCCATGCACCGGCAAGGCGCTCAGAGGCAAATCGTCCCACAGGGCTCTATAGACAGGCGTGATCAATTTCCAACTCCCTGCCATGTTCAGCAAAGTCCCAAACGCCTGAAATTCCTGAGGAACACCAGGGAAGGAAGGCCATATCCCGCAAGTCATTGCTGCTTTCTTAGCAAATTGCAAGAACAGACCAGTCCCCAAGGTAAACATGTCGATGGCATCAGTCAATGTAATAAATCTATCATTAAGGTATAAGTCACGTAAGGTGTCACACCCTCCCTTTTGCCATCTATTTATTGACATCATCCGAGCAATAAGCGCGAACTGACATATTGTCCAGATACACCTATCAGGGGCATAAGGAGCCTTGCAAAGGACCTGACAGACCACCCTCTCCCAGGCCCTGCACACCTGTCTGACCACAAACGGCATGGATTCCTGGGCCCCTGTCCCCAACATCAATAGTTCTGGCAATGGAACTCCTGCGCAAGTACCACGCAAAAGTCAACACTCCCAGTTCTCTCCTTCATCAAACCAGTGCACCGCATGTTGCAGCTGAGCTGCAGGGTAATAAAGATCCAGGCATGGTAATTCAAGCCCCCCTCTAAACCAAGGGCATTTGAGAGTCACAAGGCTGACCCTCTTCCTCCCTGAAGCCCATTCTAGTTCAACCACCAGTTACCCAGTTACGAGGGACCTGAAACATAGCCCCCAGAAAAACATACAGACAGCGTAGCAGAATGATCATTTTCACCAACGCCAGCTTGCCCATCAAGGACAATCTGAGGGTGTTCCCAAATTTTACTGTGGGCCTTAGCCCCTCAAGGACTTTGCCTATGCTTAAAGCCTCAAATACTGTTGCCTCGTGGGCAAGTCTGATCCCCAGATAACAGGCACTAGTCACCTCCCAAGGCAGGCCCAGATGTGCAAATCCTACATTTGTCACCCCGCCAATATCCCCAACGGGAACAGTTTCGATTTGGTATGGTTAACATACAGCCTGTCATATGGTTCATACTATTTCAGTGAGACTGCGGTTTTGGACAACATAAACATCAAAAAAGTGTGGGATTGAGTCAATGCACACCACAGGATATGTTGACCCTAGTCCTGGGTAGCTCACAATGCACTATCTAGACCTCTAAACCTTACAAGGTACCGGATGGTGTGTGCAACCTTAGAAAATGACAACCCTGACTCCCCAAGGAAACTGTGGAAACAGATCTAACCCTTTCGTGAGTAACTCAGGCGTGCCAGAAGGAAAGAACAAGAAATACTCAAATTGACATTTCAAATATTTATTGAAGCAATAAGATTCTTGTGTAAAATACATGCACTGCAATGATTAATAGAAGGAAACAAAACAGAGTAATTAGCATTACGAGAATGTTAAAGAAAATAAACAGTTCAACCATTTTACATTGATTATATTAATACATATAATTGCATCTTTACTCCTATCTACCGTTTCCTATCCTAATATGTATAGGGTGTGCAGATCTGCTAGAATGCCCAAAGCGGTCCAACTCCCCATTTGCCTGAGGGTATGTGTCATCTGGGAGACTGTCTTTGGTAAAGAGCAGGCCACCATCCTTCTTAGGATGGTAACGGGATTCACCTGGGATGGAATTCCGACATGGGGTAACCTCGACAGTGCCAGCGAAATGTTCCTCTCCTGAAACAAAGGGCTGGGAGAGTTTTTATAGTAAACGTCACCCCTACTCTCTATGCCGGAGTTCTAGTCTGTCTGTTATTGTTTATTCTACTCTTGTAGAGCTGTCACCAAACAGACAACAACAAACATCAACATTTTGAGCAGTGAACTTAGTCCTTGGACAGAATGTTCAAGGGTCTGATAATATGTCTACGGAGAAGTTTAAGTGTAAGCAAACCTATTTCTGAGAAAATTATTGCATACAGGTGGGCAAGCAAATGTGTGTTAAAAGTCATTGTCCAAAAGATGTCAACTATAAGCATGAACATGTAAAATGGTGGTGTTCTGTGCCCGAGTCCTATGTACCAACACGACAAGCCCGGACACATCGCCAAATTCGGACAAGGCAACCAGCATGATAGTGACTGAGTATGTCAGCTGCCGTAGATATACTTAGGTATCATCAGTGTATAACGACACCACATGTGTGGTCTCCCCGATCATTACACCCCACCCCTGGAGTACAGATCGTAACTGGCACACCAGGAGCTCCATCGAGAGTGCGAAAAGCAGGGATGACAATGGGCAGCCTTGTCTGGTCCCCCTATACAAAGAGAAGTGCTGTGACACCCATTTTATATACCATTCCCCTATGCCCACCATCTGCAAGACCTGCCAGAGAAAGTCCCACGACAGTGAGTCAAAAGCTTGCTCAATATCGAGCAGCACCAGAGCATAGTGGTCATCTTCCAATAGAGGAGCATGCATAATCAGGGACAGCCTCTGCAAGTTACAGGTAGTGTTCCTACGGGGAATGAAGTCACACTGGTCGTCATGCACCAACTGTGGAAGGAGTTCCAGTAAACTAGATGCCAAGATTTTACTGAGGACTTTAACATTCACATTTAGCATTGAAAGCGGGCGCTAGGAAGTCACCTCCTTAATGTCTTTATCTGGTTTTTGGTAACATGACAATGAGTGCCTCCCTCATGGATTTAGGCAGCATACCCTTCCTGTAGGCCTCATTATAGACTTCTATTGGTTGTTCCATGAGGGCACCAGCTCTACGTTGGTACCTTAGCTGTATTTAATGCTTGAATCGCTATCACTATCTCCTTCTTGGTTATAGGTACATCCAGCCTATCATGGTCTGCATCCAAAAGGGAAACCATTGGCAAGACAGTAAGCTAGACCTCTCCCACCTCTGGCCAGGGTGCAGCCAGCGCAGCATATACCTTTTGGAGATGCGTATCAAAGACATCCATTATATTCTTTAGAGCAAATACCTCCTGTCCTTTCCGAACTGTCACCACTGGTGGGCAGCGAGCCTCGTCGAGGAGAAGCGTGGCAAGCATCCTGCTAGCCTTATCCACTTCAACGTGGAGGCACTGCCTATAGCTAGTACGAACAAACTTGTATAAGCGATCCCACATTTCCATGAATCATGCCTACACTCCTTCCACTCTGAGAGCTGCTGTGGTTGTGCAATTACATTCTCCTCCAGGACTCCTAGTTTCTTCTCCAGATTGTCTAGTGACCTAGAGAGCTGCTGTTTCAAGCCACAGGATGCTTTTATACACTCCTCCCACAGCACTACCTTCATAGCATCCCATTCCGTGGCTCTGGCATTCATTCTACCCCAGTTCTCTTCGAAATAATGATCCAGTACCTCAGCTACCGCCTGAATAAAAAATGGGTCTGCCAGTACCTCGACCCTCATCCTCCAGAGAGTCACCCTAGGGGCTGTTCTAACCATTTGCAACAAGATTAACAAGGGGTGTATTCGGAAAAGTAGCACGCCAGATAGGAAACATCTGCAGCCTCATGAACTAAGGTGCCAAACAGCAGGCAATATACAATCGCTATGAGTGCCTGTTGTGGGAACGTAGCAGAAATAAACTTTACTCAAAGGGAAATGAATCCTCCACACATCCTGCAACCATAGACCCTCCATGGCCTCCCTCAATGAACTTGTCATTGCAGATTTTGTATCATTCCTTGGGGAGACGGTCCAAATTACCATCCAGTACACAGTTCAGATCACCAGCCAGCACTACCATGGGGCCAATATGCATCGTTCACATTTGGAGAATAAACATTCACCAAGCAGATGTCCCTAGCACCAAGCGCCACCGAGACAATTACATAACCTCCCTCAGAATCCAGTCTCACACCCTTGGCCACAAAGGGGACTCCAGGCACCACCTAAATCAGCGCCCCTCTGGCATAGCTAGAGTAGGATGTAGCAAGCATCGGACCTATCCACTTTCATCGCAGCTGTGGAATACAATCCCCACAAGTGTGAATTTCCTGCAGAAATGCCACCGAAACACTATAGCGCCTCAGATAAGAGTACACTTTGTGTTGCTTTGTGGGTCTCCCCAATCCACGCACATTCCAGGATATTAGCTTCCAGGCAATGCCCATAACAGCATGGCAAGCTGTGCGCTCACATTCCACCACGCACCACTCACGCAAAACACCCTTGCACACCCACTCAAGCACCGTACCAATCGCCCTGACTGATCATCATAGAGAAAGCTCAATCCCACAACAGGTTCAACATCCCAAAACAATAACTTCCATAGCGTACCCCAACCCATAGGCAGTGAGTCCAGCCCAAACATCCAGGCCACCACCCCACCCCATCCCACCCGAGAGCAAAAACCTCAACGTCTGTAATTGCAATAAGCTCAGGGCCTACCATCCCACTGGGGCGGCAAGGCCAAACGCACTCAAACCTCCCCCACACGCCCGTACCCCTCAATGGCTTCCCCAGCCAGCTTAAATCGAGGGGGCAACAGCAGCAAGCAAAAAGAAAATTTACAAATCACTGATCTGCACCCTACTCCCACCCACCACATCAACAACAATACGGAAAGTTTGGGATCTGGCCCCAGAATGTCCAATGTAATATACATCAAGGAGCTTCATGTAAAAAATATACATTTAGGCACAGCAAAGCAGCGGAAACAAGGAGAAACACATCAAATCAATGCAACGTATACGCGTGCCCAGATCAGTACTGTCGCTCAGTTCCCCATGGATCCTCCTATGGGTCCGAAACAGTTCACAGGTGTCCGGCACACAATTGGAGTCCTCCAACATTCCATCGGGGCAAACCAGTATCCTCCCAGTCTGGGGGTTCCCAGTTCAGGATTCAGAAACCACAGAAGTCTGCAGGTTCATGTTGACCATCAGCTGGCTCCACTACCATCCGGTTTACGGTTCACAGGTGGCTTCTGCTTCACTCCACCCAGTGTATCCAGCCAGTGATTGGCATCATCCGTGGTGAAATACAAAAAGACCTAGGCCCTCAGATTGCACTCTCATTTTCGCAGGTAACAGAAGGCTATAGCGTAGTTTGTGTTCCCTCAGGTGTTTTTTGTGGGCATGAAGCCCCTGCAGAGTTCATGCACCTTAAGAGTATAGTCTGGGAAGCTCATAATATTCCTACCTTCAAATTGTGGTGCCCCATGGACTCGGACATGTTGTAAGAGGGCATCACGGTCTCTAAAGTTGAACAGCCAGGCTCTGATGGCGCGTGGGGGTGCTCCAGATCTGGGCACAGGCACCAACGCAGGCATGCTCTATAGTGAAGAATATGGAAATTCTCAATGGTTTCAGTGTAGTTGTGATCCATTCCTCCAAGAAAAGCTCCACTGACTGTCCCTCGGCTTGCTCGGGAAAGCCTAAGGAAGAAAGGGTGCTCCTCCTGGAACATCTGTCTACATCTTCAATTCTGTCCTCCATACGTGTGGCGAGTGAGCTGAGGGTACAGTAAAAGTTGCATTATGGAGCATTTCCAGGAATAGAACAGCATATAGGATGCAGGCAGGTGAAGGGGTAAGTCACTCAGAGAATAAGGGTGTATCCCTCGCTCAGAGTTGATGGAAGAAGTCTTTTTCAGCCCAAGGTAGTTACCTGGCTTCGGGGGACACAACTTTGTCTCTTGCATGAGAAGTGAGGCAGCAGAACCCATTCTTAAAACGTGTTTTAATGTAGGTATTGAAGCAGTTACTAGAGTTCACAGCATTAAGTGGCTGCAGCTAACATCTACGTGTAACCTCAGGCCACATGTTTTTTTAATTCAGCACCAGTGACTCACGCTGGGGTCGCTATTAATGAGTAGAGTGATAATAGGGGTGGATTTTTCAGGTATACACAGCGATGCATGGGAAGCAAACAGACTTAGGGCCCGAAGTACTACCCTAAGGGGGCATCGTAGACAGCGGCATAGCGTGGCTTGCCAGCGCCCAGGGCAAGGTAAGTATCCTTCCATTTTTATTTTACAATTTTGCGCCCCTAAGAATTTTGTGCCCAAGGCAACCGCCCCTGTGGCCCCGCCCATGCTACGCCATTGATCGTAGATGCAATGTTTTGTTCAGCATATGCGATGCGTTCTGCAGGTATTTTTGCACTGCAAAAGATGTACTAATCCACCACTGTGACACAATATCCATTCAGTAGGAATCACAGAAATCCTGCATCATGCATAATGAGGCACAGTTCTCTCTGTGAATCCTACCAAATAACTGTGAATGCAGTGATAAAGGCCCCCGAGGAACAGCAGACCTCCATCATTGCATTCTCATTTGCAAAATGCCTCTATGACAACCCCTTTCGCATAGAGGGATGGTGCCTCAATAACCAGAAATCTGGAATGATGAGGAGAAATTCGTGCGGACATCCATCAATACCCTGGCTGTTGCCTCGCCCACCCAATGTCCGCAGCTCACACAGGTTTGGACTATCGCTCCCTTGCACTTGTAAAGTCTTAAGCCATAAGCCATATCTCCAGCCATGCCTCCTGATTGAATGGCATCACTTGAGCATAGGGACGCTTTTAGAAATCAGCCATTGTCTGAGGAGGAAAAGAAGAACTAGATGGCAGTGGTAATTACAAGCTGACAGCACATCCGTTCAGTCTAATGGTTAGTTAACAATCACAGTAATTATGGTGTGCTCGAATGGATAGACACTATGCCACCAAAGTAGTGTACATTCATATATGAGAAAAGATTTTGCATATATACAAACTTATTCGATTCTCCAGAGCACTACACAGATGCCGTAATTAAGGTCCGCCAATGTTGCAGATCCAATTGAATTTTTTAGAAAATGCAGATTCAAAAGTTTATGGTACACAAGTCCATGAGTAAAAGACACTGATGATAGAAGTAAGTTGACACGCAGGTTAATAGATGAAGCACACAGCCGACAGGTGTTTCGTCGTATTGACGCCTTTTTCAAGGCTGTTGACAAAAAGACACATACATTCCGTTTATTAGATGAAAACTTCTGTTTGGGTGGCACCTAGGTACCAGAATTATATGTCATACGTAGTACCCCACCACCGGAATTAGATGGTCTCAACAATGCCCATAAAATATTAATATGCCATGCAAACAATACTAGAGACCGTGCACAAGCTTATCACTCTAAGAAAGAGTCGCAGTCCAATAAAAACGATAGAAAGAGGGAAACAAACATAACACCTGGTGTTAACGTATCTAGTCCTGTGCTTGTGACACATAGATTAGCCAATTTTTTATAATCATATTTGTAATCAATCGAAAGTGCTACCCATAACACCAAAACATGCTTCTAAGTGATCAGTTTTAACACTAATCCCTAGAGACAACGCAAAATCACCTTGTTGTCCTTTCCAATAGGAAGGAGTCAACTTAAGCTCCTCCTTTCTTCTGTACAAACAAACAATCAAAGAGTCCAATCTTAGGATCCTCAAGACCTGGTTGAACTGGATAAGTCTCAATTACGGACCTCTGGTGACGTTACTAAGTACTGAAAGATGAGGAAAATATAGCAATATATAAGACTCACTAAGTCTAAACTCTGCGGGGCATTATGATAACAGACCATAACTTCATATAATCAAAAATTGGGCCAACCACTAGCATTGATCCCAAGCACGTGTCCAAAGAAATCGTAAGGGGCTTGTTCACCAGCTTTAAAAATTAAATAACCCGTTAGGTCCCAGTGTATAGCAAGCGATGCTTTAAGCACTGGGCTTCAACACATATCTAATGTTCTTTTATATTTATCGAATGGCCCAAACAATGCATTGTGAATTTACTACCAACAGCAAACCCGTAACACAATTCATATTGTAACTTAAGGCTAATGTACCTCGCACTTAGTCCGCGGTTCACCGCTGGTTTAGAGTGGGAACACTGAGGAAGGACTTAGGCTCTATCCAACCCGAGGTCCACTCACAGAAAGACTACAATAAATAAATGGTAACTCTGAGTCCAAACAAAAACACGGCGTACTTCTCAGTTGCGGCAAAAGCCGTCAACAGCAAAAAAACTTTGTAAAGAACTTACCCGTAGCTGCTCTTGACAAGTATCATAACAAATTAGTCTCCTGCGGCCCGCATGGTAGCCCCATTCTTATGAGCTCACCAACAGCCGCATAATCATAGAAAGCAGAGTGAGAAATTGGAACATGTAAAGAACCATCTTTTGATGGTCAAGTATTCCGAATACCCAAGGAAACAATGCAAATAGATTTGTATATGTGGCAAAAGCATGCAAAACTAATACAACAGTGAGTAGATTAGTCGCATCACTTAAGTATTGATTAGTCAAAAATTACCGGGCGCTGCCGGTTAATCCCCACAATCATATGAGTCAGTGATAGTAAAAGTTATTTGAAATGGACATCTGTCAGAAAAGACAATTACGTCAAATGGACCCGCCCCGAAGGGCATGGTGATTGTTACATGATTCCTATACATGTATGTTTCATTCAACATATTTGTTGAAATCAAACGTTCTATATCATTCTTAGATAACCCTGCAAATACACTTCATCAGATGTATACAGGTTTCTCTTCATAAATGAAGCCACAAGATACACAATCAACAAATTATTGATACATAGCTGGTGTGACATATCATTAGCATTTGGCAATAACACCCAGTATATCTGCCTACCAAGACGGGAATTAGGGATTCTAACACATGGTCATAGATTGTAACTTGAACCATATCTAATTAACAGTTAGCAGAAACAGTTAGCCCCCAAATTGTGTCACCTTGTTCAATCTTTTAGAAAAACAAACATTTCCCTGTCCTTATTGAGGCCGAGATCTACTGACCTAAGTTTAGTGATCCAAGTAGCTTCAAGTTTCCGGAAAGAATGTGTCCTGTCTCCACCTCTAGGGTGGTCTACAGCCACCCCCAAGCCATGAAATCTGATTTGTGGTAATTCCGCCAATCCATAGGTTGTGTTAAAATGAACAGTCATCGGATAATTAATATTGCCATTCCTAATAGCTCTTATATGTTCTTATATCCTTTCTTTCAAAGGTCTAACCGTACTGCCAATGTAGATGCTGTTACACACACAAATGACACAATAGACCACGAATTTAGTGTTGCAATTCATGAATGTTTCAATTTTATATTCCGTGGTAGTATTATATTTGAACTTTTTGATCCTGTCCATAATGTATGGGCAAACATTACAGTGTCCGCATTTGTAAAAGCCCACTGGTGGAGACCGTAACCAGTGTGTCTCTTCCTTTTGTTTTTTGGGATTATAGAAACTTGGACAAAGTATGTTCCGTATTGTTTGCCCCCTTTTGTAAATAATACTGGGTCTGTTTGCAATGATGTTATTCACAATAGGATCTACTTTCAAAATATACCAATTTTTGTTAAGGATTTTGTACAACACGTGTCTCATGAAAAGCATTGTTTGGGCCATTCGGTGAATATAAAAAAACATTAGATATGTGTTGAAGCCCACTGCTCAAAACATCGCTTGCTATACACCAGAAACATCAGAGGAAGAGAAGGGGATCAGGCCTCAAAGTTTTTATTTTTGTAAATGAAACTCCGGAAGTGCAATGGGTATGTCCTGGCGCAGGTTTTGGGCTCACTGTGAAATAAGGCGCAAGCTGTAAATCACTGATGAGGATCAATTAGACCAAAATGTTTCTTGGGGCAGTTTGAAGTCCTGTCTGGAAGGGATGGCTGGCAGTTCAGATTTGACTGTTTCTGTTCGAACAGACCAAGTATGAACTACAAATGGCTTGGCATGTGTGGAGTGGCACAGTGAGGAAGATACACAATATACTGGAATGCAGCCAGAGTAATTACCAGTGGTTGAGATTAATTTAAGCATTTATTCATCACTTTTTTGTTTTTCTAAGTGAGAACCCCCAGATGTGATGCTCACTATGCCATAGGACTCAAGCTGTACCTCACTGATGAGCCCCAATTAAGCAGAAACCAGTGGTTGCTTGTGTTCAGCCTAGAGAACATGTGGACTGGCAATTCAAGCTGGACTTCTTATAGGACCAATTCTGATTTGCATATTGCTAGTCCTTGTCAGGAGTGGCACAGTGTATGAAAACGATAGACTAGATTGCAGCTCCAAGTAATTCCCAGTGCCTGAAATTAATTCAAGGATTCCTTCCATTACTTTATTTATTTACTCTCTCATGGTAATCGGAAGACTTGAGGGTAGAGATCCAAAATCTAAAAGAAAGATGAATAGTTGAGATTTTCACAGTACATTGAAGAAGCATCAGGTCATCTCCACTCGTGCAACTCCACGCTTCTGCAGGTAAACTCTTCTCAAATAGAAGGAACTGTATCACAGTCACAGCAGTTGAACTCCAATTAGCTTTCTTCAGGTCTGAATAGCTGCCTCGTAATAGTGCAGTAGGTCTCAACCCTAAAGCCTATTATCTACTAGTACTACAGGCGCTAACTGCTCACTGGACTGCCTGGTGTTAACACGGCACTCGTGGGGTGAGGTTTTTTCATTCTTTTTGAATTTCTTTACAGCCTACTGTACCTTTGGGTTTTCTGTCACAGCATCCTCATCAATATTATCAAGTTTATTGTCTAAGCTTTTTTGCCACATCCAATAAGTTTATTGAGTAAAATCTAAGGTGCGAGGTTTTTTTCCAGTACACACCCCATCTAGACAATGTTTGCAACATTTATATCAAGTAGAATTCATAAAGAAAAAAAACAAACCTGTTAGGACAGCATATACAGCAGCGCCCATAGGCACTTATACAACTGAAAATACAAAGAAAGCACGGTCCTAAAAAATAAATATGGCAAAAACCTAATAGAAAACAAAAAGATTGACAAGCTCAAAACCATGAGGGTTAGCCATCATTATTGGAAAAATGCCGGCATAAATAGCATGCAGATATTAGTTAATAGTTAATGCTGCATGCGCAGGGTTTAAGTTAATATGGTAAATTGACAAGTGAGGCATCGACAACTTAAGTACCAGATTCTTGAGAACCACGAACCATATTTATAGAAGACTGAGGCCAAAGGTATTCTAAAAATATTTATCCAGTATCATGAAAAGTTATAAAACGTGACGCCATTCCAGTGGGCTCAGAAATAAAGGTTTCCAAGTTCATTTCAACCTCAATTCCAAAGTCAGAGGCAGAACGGCTTATACCAGAAACTACAGAGCAAGACAATTGAGAGGCAATCTGGGCTTTATCAAAGGCTAAGCAGGCAGGCCTTGCTGGCCTCTCGGAAGAGCTGTGTAGAATTTTCAGAGAAGCGGTGGCCACTTAGTTAATGTCTTTCTTTATCCATACTGCTAAGAAGGAAAGTCCCAACCCCCTCTTTTAAAACTAGTAATTCAGTGGCGTTCTGAAAAGTGGACTTGTGGCAAGTGTAGACTGATAAACTTGTTGAATTAGGATTATAAAATACTGGCGAAACATTTAGCAAATTGGCTGGTCGGTTTGTTCCACTCATTATGCTGAAACAATATGAACGTCCCTGGCAGTGTTAATATTAGATGCAGAAGACGCCTTCAATCTCGTAAACTGGGACTTTTTATGCATACACTCCAACGAATGGGGATTTTTTTTGCTTCAGTCTTTATACAGGGACAGGGCACTACATTGAACTTAATCTTTGGGAGAAAAGTCTATGGAAGTATTAGCATTATGATGGAGCACTTGGGAGCGGTGCTCCGCCACCACTTTTGTTTGTTTTTCATATCGAGATATTGGCTTAGGAGGATAAAACAGAACATTTGTATAAACAGCAGCCACCACATCAAAACTCCGCCTCTAGGCCTATAATGTTGAGTTTATTTGCATATTTTGAGGAAGAATATAATCACATTGCTCAAAACCACTGCAGAATTTTCAGCGGTGGCTGGATATTGGATAAACATCTAAAAATCTAAATGATTCTTCTGAATTCTGAACAGAAAGAGCTTCCCGAGTATCTTCAGGTCAGGCATCTCACTGGAAATGCAAGATACTTAGAATTAGGATCAATGATCAAACATAAAATTTGCAAGAACTGAACTTTAAGTCATTGTTAGAACAGATGGAGAAGGAATTTGAAGTCTGGCACTCAATGGCCATGTCCTTAATGGGTCAAATAAATGTAGATGAAAAGATAAACCCGCAGCATTGCCTTTATTATTACAACCCATTGCAGTATATTTAAATACAGTCTTTTTAGTACACCCAATCAGCTCATAATGGATTTGATATGATCCGGCATAAGTGAGCGCACCAGCCAACAGAATATTACCAACTCAGTACCTGAGAGTGGCTGAGCTCTTCGTGAAGTGAAAAATTACTAGCCAATAGATGAGGCTTAAAAAATGTCATAAATCGTCACTTCCTGATGAGATAATGCTGATGAGTTAATGCAGGATTCATGGATGAGGAGGAGACTCCTTGAGATCAACCACATTCTTTCTGACTGCTGGAAATATAACGTTTTTAGCCTAACTAGTGTTTTAAATACCCATGCGGAATTTAATTTTTTTATGTCGGCAATAGCAATAATAATTTTATTAATTTTTTAATTGAACTTAAACGAACCCATTGGCTTCAAAGATAAATATGGTCTTCTCCTCAAAATGCACTTAGCACTTTATGTATAATGATAACCTAGCTTGTAATTGAACCTCACATGAATTTTACTATATCTCACTGTGACGAATTAATTATATCCCTTTGTGATGAATTATGATAAATGTTTTTATATTTGATGGGTTTTTTTAGAATGCTTTTATGGTTGTTTACTAACCGAATAAAGCTTGTTTTGAATTTGAATTTGACTGCTGGTACGATAAAGTTTTTTTCCCACTATACAGGAGGGATAAAAGATTCCAGGTCGTAGGAGTTTCTTTAAATGTTTACAAGTAAGGCATTTCTCTAGTCCCCAGTTTGAGTGCGGGGAAAATGCTCAATTGCAGGCATGACAAAGTTCTTGACGACCATTTACAAAAGGAACCATTTCAGGCTATTATAGGTCTCTGAACTCTTCTCAGTGCTTATTTTGAGCTGTGGTTTCTAGTGCTCAGCACCGGCACCTAATTGGTTTCCGGTGCTCGGCACCAGGCACTTAATTGTCAACACCACACTTAAGACAGTCTGCCACATGGTGGCGCTGTTCATCTGATTTAGAGAGGAGCAGAACAACGGCTGTTTATAAATACAATAGACATTAAAAAAAATTACTAATACCTGCCTCCCCAAGCATTCCTTTACCTTTGTGGACCCGAATAAACTTAATTAACTGTCGCATTTGCAGGTGAGAGAGATGGTTAGTAGTTGTTCTGGTACCGCCATTGACAGCGATGTCAGGGGTAATGGGTGGTGCAAACTGCAGTGGCCTCCTGGTCAGGGCCCTGGCACTTATTATTTTACAAATTAAGAACTGCTTCAGGTTAGAGGATAAGGATATAATTGAGACTTGGGCAATAACAGCTGCCACAGCATCACAAAGGAGGGATAGAGCCACGCCCTCCAGGACAAGCACAGGCACCTAACAGCAGTCAATCTGCGGTGAATGCAGTACTTTTCAGGTCTGGCTAGACAACGAGCTGTCTGCAAGACACTATTGTTACCAGTTCATAAAAGATAGGTAGAGTGGCCTTTGGCTCTACCCAGAAGAGCATTAATCACCGTTGGCATGCTATATGTTGCCCGGTGTATCATTTTGCATCCTATGGAGTGATTGTATTGCAAAGAATGAGGAACTATTTTACATAACAAAGGTACTGAATCATCACCTGCAAAATTATTTATTTAAAATATTTGTAAGGAAAGCAAACGTAACTTTTTTTTTTTTTACAGCCGCAGGCTAATGCTTTAGTCAGGAGTCATATTTTGCCTACTGGAGTGCTCCATAAACATGATAAACAGGCATTGGCAAAGCAAATATGTCTGCCTTTAATATGTCAACACTGGAATGCACAACGCTGGCTGCAGACGTTTACACATTAAAAACAGAACTGTTGGTTTTGTCACCATTAGCGGGCGGCCGGTAAGTGAGAGCCCTCGGCAGGATCCGCGGAGGCGGCCCGACTAGGTTGGGTGCAACCTGTGGTCCTGCCCTGCGTGCCCCGCTTGTCCTTGCGCCCTTTCTTTTACCCGCTCACACTCTGCTAGTCCTCTTCGGCTTTCCTTTGTTTCACGACAGCGGAAGTGACTGCGACGGTGTGCAGCTCACGGCTCGCGGTGGGAGTAAGTTGAGCTGAGAGAGGCAAGTGAGCGGTCACGGTTGCACGGGGGAGTTGGAGGGCACAGGGGATGACGAGGCCAGTGTGCATTAGGTCAGTGCAGCTCGCACGATCAGTGAGGGCTGCCCCGCCCCCATCAGCACTTCTGTGCCTGTGCCCCTCTCTGTCTATATTCACCTCCCACCCCTCCCGATTACTTTTCTTCTGGGGGGGTCCACAAACCTCACACACCTCTACTCCTACCATCAGAGCAACACAGGGGCAACAGGAGGGCTACGTGCTGCATGGGGGATTGTTGGTGACCTCAGTGCGTCCGACCTCAGTCTCAATTCTCCCCAACATACCTCCAAACCCCTGGTGCTCTATGTTTAATGCTCTGTGTCATCGGATCAACTAAGCACTTCGAGTGGCTAGGACAGTTCCGGGCATTTGAGAGCTTTCAGGGGTGCTTAAAGGTCCTGTACCTGCGCAGTGAAGCGGGCCAAGCGGTCTAAGCCGTTGAGAAGCCCGCTATATATTGCAAGTGAACAAGCAGAAATCCTCAACATCTCCTCAAACCTTAATTA
Source organism: Calotriton arnoldi (assembly GCA_963921515.1). Lineage (NCBI taxonomy): Eukaryota > Metazoa > Chordata > Amphibia > Caudata > Salamandridae > Calotriton > Calotriton arnoldi. The sequence continues at coordinate 105,859 of CAWUFW010006272.1, forward strand.
AAAAAATGCCGGACGGCACATGGATGGACAAGCTGCAATGCAAATAAGGAAACTTCCACAGAGAAAAGGTACTACTCTCCGAGCCGACACCATACTGGATCTGCCCGTGGGGCCCCAACAGCAGCAGCGAGATCCATCTTTACCGGGAGGCCAACCGTCACAAGCGCAGATCAGTGAATTTTTCAGCAAGGTTTCATCCCAATCCCAATCTCAGATTCAGACCTACCTACCTCCTCCAGCTATCCTGCAATCTGGGCCAGAAGCACAGGCCTACGCACAGCCTTCCACCCCCGGCCTCATTGCCAGATCGCACCCTGCTGACCCCCGATCCCGCTCACCCAAGTCCCAGGTAACTCCGGAATTTCTTCATCAGCCTAGGCTATCTCACGGAGGCTCCACTATGACCCTGGTCACTGCCCTTGACACACTAAGAGCTCACTCCCCCAGCTCTGGAGAACCCACTGTTTCAGACTCTACAATACTTACTTCAGTCAACTGTCAAGCTCAAGTCCAAGAGAACGCAGTCCGTCTGCCATCTCAAATCTCCATGAACGCCGGGATGATCTGGTAGTAGCCCACACTCCACTTGAGTCCACTTCGCGCTGTAACTTGGGCGTTCATCGAATTGAGCTAACTGACTCCCCGGCGCAAAAAAAGTGGCCAACATACGAAAGCCCCTTTGAACCTAAAAATCTATCCGACCGGTTCCTAGCCTCTCTAGAAGCTTGAATTGAGGCCTCATTAGCCCAAACACAGATGCCCACCATAACTCTCTTAGCTCAGCACAAGCAGACAAGGATTCATTTATGGCACCGGGTCCCACGAGTCCTTTTTCGATCTCACTGACGTCTCTACATGTAAAACAAGACTCTATTGCCACAGACTTATTATGGCAATCACAGAAAATGGACCTTCAGATTGATTTAATCCAAACTTTGGCCTTAACCTTAGCCGATCTGGGCTCCAGGCTAAGTACAATCGAAAGGATCATTAGGCTTCCAGATGGCATTAATACATGTTCTTGCTCTCCACTAATTAACAAACTTTCATCTCTCCCAGAAATTCTGAGCTCGCTTCTGGATAGCGTGAAGTCTCACACTCATGTTTGTGGCAAACTCACCCGAAATGTTCAAACTGGTTCCCCCTCTAAATAGTCATCGTGCTCCATAATTAATGACAGATCGCCATCTCCAAGAGGAACCACCTCTCTCCCTCGGGAACCAGGACTCAAAAAGTCAACCCCCTCCGGTCTTCAGACAACGGGCATTAGCTCTAGTGATCCAAAAGCCGGATTTACGCCACTTAGTACTCACAGCCCAATGGCCATTTCGACTCTATCGGCCATTACTCAGCCCGGAAACGTTGACCCAGCTCCACCAAATGTCCACCAATCGCCCACCCACCTCCCAATAAAATCATCAACCTCTAGAAGAGATAAAAAGAAACTAAAAAAACAAACCAAAAAACGTCTCGCAAAACGGAGATCTGGGCTTGTAGGGGTAGGGGTGTTCACTAAGCAAGCCCCAGGAGAGAGGGGGGCAATTAACTTTCCTATTTTTAATCAGGTCTGAAAACTAAAAACAGAAACCGCCGACTTCAAGGAGGTTCTCACTGACATCAACATTCCCATCGACAACTTTTTGACAATCACTTAGGAAGTTATCAAGGTGAAAGCCATCGACCCCAGTGTCTCGGAATTGTATTCTACTATTGCCAAGCCCAGTACCTTGCCCACTCAATTTACGGGGGTACCCGACAAGTCCGAAGTTCGGTCCCTCAAGACACCATCATAGAGTCGCTAAGGGGTGTCTCAAATATACGGAGTGGTCCCAACAAGTGTACGGGAAATGCAAGTAATAACACTGCTGCTCCACACGTCACAACAGCCAGCGGCCTGCCGGGCCCTTTCTTGCCACAGCCAATAGGCGATTCGACTAAAGTCCTCCGGGACTATCAACCACAAATGTCACCGCCCAAACAGCCTCAAAGCCTACAGGCCACGATGAGGCAAAGACAATTACAGGAGAATCATTTTCCACTTGATGTCACATCTCTTCACTTTGAGGCCCTCCTGCTCCCCTTTGATGACTTTGGGGGGGCAGACTCAACAAGGTCCTGATAATCACGCAGAACTTGTTTTTATTCCGCACTACGCCCATAAGGGCCCACACGATATTCTTAACAGAAATAATCTTCTACGTCTATTCAAGCACGTCCCGGCCCTTATGGGGATAACCTCTTCTGACTTAACAGCAGTAAAGTTCGCCCTAATACCAGGCAAAGGGGCTTCGAAAGCAACCATTACAACATGGTCACGAGAAACTTTAAGGGACTCTATTCTCGGGGAAGCCAGGTCTTTCGAAGACTGGGGCATCGAACTCTGGTTTCCCCCTCAACAAAAGTACCAGTATGTTCTTCTCCAGGAAGACTTAGTGAGGTCTCATATAAGCGTTCTCAAAGGGACACGGGGTGCAACCCATGATTGGCTGCCAGGCACTTCAAAAGCGGAAAACTCCATGTTACGAAGCCACACACTGGTAAGTTTCAAAGAGGTTTATTTCTTGTAAACGTAGCACCACCAACTCCTGCTGCCGGCCTGTCAGCTCTCCTCCTTCCAACTGTCTCACACGAGACACTACCATGGAGATAGAACTGCCAGGCTCGAGCAGCACATTGAATCATTACAGCACATCCCCCTTACTAAAAATACAAAAGAAGAAAGAGAACGAAGAACTAGAAGGAAAGGAAAAGAAGAGAAGGCAGAGGAGATGAGATAAATGTGAAGGTCAAGACAGGGCACTTCCAAAGGTTCAATACATTACATAGTCATTATAACGTTTAGGAGGACAGCGAGACCTTGCACGAAGACTCCGTGTATGGAAATCCGGAGAAGAACCACACATGGGCAAAGCAGGACCTGGCGGAACATCTGGACAGGAAGGAAACGAGGATTTGTCACCATGGAATTTCACTAGGTGGGACATGCTCCACTTACCACCATTGAGAACAGTGACAACATTCCTGTACACAGAAGTTATGACAAAAGGGCCCATAAATTCAGTGACACCCTTCCGGTGCCACCGTGGTTTCTTTATGAGCACCCGAGATAGAACTGCCAGGCTCGAGCAGCACATTGAATCATTACAACACTCCATCAAAATTTCATACAACAATAATCACCGTTCGGTGAGATGCAAATCAAACCCCACTGTCCTCCACAACATTCAGAGCCGCCATGGGTTCCCTCATCGAGACCAGTCAGTGTCCCGTTCCTAGCAGGATTCTTCTAATCCCCCCTCACGGGCCATCTTAGTTGTCAGTCCCTAAACTGACCATTACTTCCTGGAACGTGGTCGAGGTTAAGTCAACACTTTCATCCAAATCCGCAGTGGACTATTTGAGCAAAAGAGACATCATCTGCTTACAAGAGACTTGGTCTCTATCTCCATCAGTTCTCTATGGCTACTATGAACTTTTTCAATCGGCTTCCCGGCCTAATCTTTTCGGGTGACCTTCTGGGGGTCTTTCCATTTTCATTAAACATTCTTGTAAGATCACGGCCACTCCCCTTCACCGAAACTTCCCGGCTGGGCAAATTTTACTAATTTCAGGATTTTCAACTCAAACAATGGACTTTCCTCTTCTCTTAATCAATTGCTACCATAACACAACTAATACATCAAAGCTATCCGCAACAGCTCTTTTGATTAAGCACCTAGAAGATCTCCTACTTGAGTTTGCCTCTGCTGAAGTCCTGTTATTAGGTGACTTTAACATCAGGGACTTGGGATCCAATAATCACTCAGCCACCAAAACTAAAGAGCAAGAAGCTATGAACACTTTACTATCCAACTGCAATCTATGCTCCGGGAAGCAAATTATACTGTCTCAAGATGCCAGCATACACTTCCCCGCAACATTTAAGAACCTTCCAACTATCGATTACATATTTTTATCAACATCCCTGGCAAGCCAATTAGTCAAACTCGAGATTCCCATTTGCACAGAAAGTGACAACACCCCCTGACTGCAATAATGGACCTACAAGTTCCTGTTGCTGCCAAAGTTACAGAAGTTGGGCATTCAACGTGCACTGAATTCCATACTTTAGTCAGAAGAATCAAATGGGACTCCTCAGATGCCGCTAAGGTGGGCAACTGGCTTAAGGAAATAACCCTAAGTTTCACTCAATACCTTCCCACTGACTACCATCACAGGTGGGATACCGCAATAACCAAATTAAGAGACCTCTTAATGGAAACTAGAACCCACAATAGATCCACCAGGCCTCCCTTACGGCGGCCACTCAACACGGTTACAGTTAACGCAAGAAGAGCCCTAAGGAGGGCCGTGCGTTTGCATAAACTCAACGCTACAGTGCTCTCCGCCAAAAATATGGTCTCCTTACGTAAACTATATAAAAAATCAATATGGGAAGCTCAGAAACAAAAACAACAGAAGGAGTGGCTAACAATACACGGATTGTTAAAAGAAAAAAATCTGACCCACTTCTGGAACCACATTAATAAACTTCGCTCCTCCAACAAGAGATGGGGGAACGCGGTGTCTGAAGTGGCTTGGTCACGGTACGTCACTCAACAATACTGCTGCGAAAGCCCCGGCTTCACTGATGTCGAAAATAGGGAGTCATTTGATAACATGTCGATGGATATCCGTGAGCTGACCACTCCTGCACAGGTCTGCAGGCTACTGAAAACCATGAAAAATGACGGTGCCCCAGGCCCAATGGCCGTCCATACACCATATTCAAATGTGCGCCAGATGATTGGGCCAAGCTGTTATCCCCCCTGTACAACCATGCATTCATTACATCCCAGATACCAGATTCATTGAGAGGCTCGATTTTATGCCCAATTCTTAAAAAAGGAGATCCCTCCCTTCCTGCCAATTACCGACTCATAGCCTTATTAGATCTTGAGGCTAAGGGTATGATCGGTGTCTTCTCAAGTCATTAGAAGAATGGGTTGCGGAAAATAACATCTTACCATACTTCCAAACTGAGTTTCATGCTTCTGCCTCCACAATTGATAACATCCCCACCCTAGCTATTCTGAGCCACCAAGCAGCCCAAAAAAGTCAGCTTCCCCTCTTTTGCTGCTTCATAGATTATAGTGCCGCCTTCGATAAAGTCTCTCGCAACACTCTCTGGCGGAAATTAGATGCGTGGGGAATCCCAGGGGATCTGCTCGGAGCCCTAATCTCCTTGCATAAGAACACATGGGTGCGCATCAGAACAGGCCCCACGACTGTCTCTGCAAAAATCCCTACTTCAGACGGCCTAAAGCAAGGATGCGTTCTCGCAACCCTCCTGTTCAACCTCTACACCACCGACCTTGGGAGATTCTTGGAGCACAGCAGCCTGCTTCCGCCCCAACTGGGTCATGCAAAATCGAAATTGCACATTCTACAATATGCTGACGATATTGTCATAATGGATCAGGCTAAATCTGGCCTCCAACGCACCCTGAGCAAGCTAGACATATTTAATAAAGCTAATGCCCTCAAAATCTATCCAGACAAGACCATCGTCCTGATCTTTGGCCGCTGCCAAAAAAAGAAATTTCTAACATGGAGCATCAGGTCCGCGAAGATCAAATCGACACCAAAGTGTAACTACCTGGGGGTATGGTTTAGCGAGTCCTCTAGATCATCAGTCCACCTAGCCGCCCTGAAAAAGAGAGCTGAGGCAATAAAAAACAGGTTGACCCGTCTCAATCAGACCCTGAGCAGTCCTTCAGCCGAACCCATACTGAAGGTGATTAAAGCCACCCTTCTTCCCGCCCTACGTTATGGGCACCAGGCATTTCCCGACGCATGTGCGGCCAGTTTAGACTATGCCCAGAACACAACCTACAAACAAATTTTTCGACTCCCGAAATATACACACAGGGCAAGATTACGACTTGAGCTGGGCCTCACAAGACAATCCTTTTCATGTGAAGCAGATACCTTGAAGTATTACATAAGGGTACTAAAAGCTGCGTACAACACAATTAAAGCTCGCCTAAAAGAAACCTTCGCCAGTCCCAGGAATCCATGGAATCGACAAATTGTAAAGGCCAGAAGAGCCTTACAAATCGATGAATCAGCGCTAAAAGCAGAAACTATTCCCTACGCAGACTGGGCAAGGGCCATAAACAAGCAGGCAAGACAAACTTCCTACCAGATGGATTTTCGGGCATTAAAATCAACTACCATTTTGTTTGCTTTGAATGAATCCTATCTCCCAGGGTTACCGCAACCATACCTTTCTGACAGCTTAAACGCGTTGGCTCGCAGGAATATTATTTTTATGCGCCTGCTAGGCCTACAAACCATTGATTTTAACCAATAGGCCCCACGTGGAGAGGAGGGGGCTGTAGACTGTGAAACTACAGGTTCGAATCATGTCTCCATCTTTTGTGCTGCTGTCCTGTCTTAGATGCCCCCAGAAGAGTTCTCCTGAAGCCATTATACCAAAAAAGGGGCATTTACACATGTTTGGAGGCATCTGCACTTTGCTTCACACGAACAGACACTCAAACGCTCGCAAGGTCCGGAAAATACGTGAGAATCTTGGAAGACCTACTTTTTCCTCGTATCGCCTCTTCCAATCTGGTCCCCGATCCTCAAAAACTCATTACTGACTATTTTATAGTATGCCGTAGAGTTCTCTCACTACACTAAGACACTATATTAATTTTATCTCTGATTTTAACGTTTTTATTCGCAGCTAAGGCCACTGTGTAAGATTGCATTGTTTGAATAATGATTTTTAATTGTGTTGGCCAGTTTGGCCCTGCTCCCAAAGATGTTAGGATGTTTTGGAGACACTTCCATTGCAATGGTTTTAACTAACTGTGCAAAGAAGCTAATAAAAGTGTCTGTATTAATTGCTAGAAAGGCTGCATAAATGGTGGGGACAGATCCTCTGCTCTGCACTCGGAGTGGCTCAGCCCCAGCACTTAGGAGCATACAGTCTGGCCCTGACCACGATTAGAAACAAGTTTTGAATTATTTGAGTAGGATTTCCAGGAGAGTACTGGAACCGGAAAAGAAGGTTCGGGAAACCTAGAAAATTATATGGATACTCTGCCTGTTGTGGCTCAGCTCTAGAGGTCAGAAGAGACCCCATGAACAGGAAACTCGAGAAAGAAGCTAAAATATATAACTCCTGGAGAAGAATATTTAATAACGACAAGGAACATTTCACAAATTTAAGAAGAAATGGGGCAGCCTTTATAATAACTTTCATTCAGGATACGGTGATTAATTAAGCATTAGCACTTTATAAATCAAACTTTCATTATATTGTACCTTTTAATGTAGTATCATGGCGGAATTTGGAAAGTGATGCGGATTCATTTTGTAATCTTTTACTACATGCTAAAAGACTGCTAAATATTTAACATATTGAAAATGTTTCTAATTATGTAATGAAATCGGCCCAGTACTAATTCAAGATATTGTTTTTTACGATAAGGCAACCAGCATTGGCAAAGACAATGAGCACAGCCTTCACAAGCTGTTGCAATGGTTATTTTGATATTGCAAGCACACGCTTGTAAAGTGAAAAGAAGAACAAAAGAAAATATGTCACAGTCTAAACATGGTGGCCATAGGTTTGCAATAAAAAAGATTTCATTTAAAAATAAATATAGAAGCTCATATAACTCTAATCGACTAGTATGGGTTCTTCATAACAGACATGTGTATGTAGAACAGTTATAAAATCCCTTTTTGTAATGCACATGATATGAAAATATGATTCTTATAGGTGCAAAAAGGTACTATTAGCTTTGAATTACAGTAACTTGGAGACATAGTTTAAACATACAAAGCTGACTAAAAAAAAGGCTAGAGAATAGTTAAAAAAAAAGCATTGGCAAAGTAAAGTATCAGTTCAGCAGCCCTGGCATTGGAATGAACTTCTATTTAAGCGGATGTGAATATGTGTTTAGCCAAATGCTGTCATTCGCATTGCGAGAGTGGCAATGGCTGATCTGGAGGCAATGGTTGAAGTGTTCTAGCCCACCGCCTCTTGATGTATGATTTGTGAATGTCATTTGAAGAGAGCAATGGATGAATAAGGTTAGTCCAGAGCCCCTCTGTGTATGTATATATGTCTGTATTTTGTAATTATCCATTTATTTGAGAAAATGAGCTTTACCCCAAACTAAAATGTACTTCTTTCATCATGCAGTAAACAAGTAGAGAGCATGTAGTGCTCCATACATTCATTCAAGGAGGGCACAGTACATACCCTACCACCTCAAATGTGGGAGCAGAATTTGTAAGTGAAAAGGGCAGCTGGTTCGGTGTGAGGTCCTTGGCTTCCTCCAGGCATAGCCGGAAAGCAGACCCAGTGCCAGACACATCTACGCCAAGAACACTATTACCCCTTCAATCTCACACCATGAAACCATAATCTTCGGTGCTAACACCACACATCACCGCTGAGCCCATACAACCATCCTGAGAGCACCATTCATAGTATGACACTTGACTCCTAGTTGTGACTAGATTTTCACCACCTTGAACCACATTCCTGCACCCTTGGCCAGGTTTAGCCCACTCCTTATGCCAAGACCAGACTCGTGCCTTGACTTCCTACATCATACAATGAGACAGGACACCTCTATGAGACCACAAAACCACCTTGATAATATGTGTCCCCACCTGAGACCAGCCCCGCAGTTAGGTAATGGCCCACATCATGGCCCCTCAATCAGGGCCCTGTAAAATATGTGAGTGGAAGAAAGAGTTCCTTGCAACTGAGCTGATCTGAGCATAATAACATATTTTGGATCCTACAACTGGAAGCCACAATACATTACGGGAGGGCGAGAGGGGAATCAGAAGCTACAACAGAAAATATTCAGAGACGAAAGAGGGAAAACACTCAGAAAATGAAATGGGTAAACTGAAATGCCACTTTCTAAACTTGATTCTATCTTCTAACACAGTGATTTTTAACCATTTGACTTCTGTGGACCCCCACTGAATCACTCATAGAAGCTAGGGACTCCAGCCTAAGCAATTTCTATCATTTGAACATCAAAACATTATACAAAAATACAGAAGAGAGTATACATCAAACAAATACACAAATTATAAAATATTTCACTCAAATCGCAAACAAAAAATATACAAATTTCGAAATTTTAATTGCAATGAGAAGGTTGGAGCTTTTGAGAAATTAGTTCAAAGTGATATTCTAGACTTTTGTTGGCAAACACCAGTGCTTCAATTGAGGCCCCAATTCATCCATACTAGGTTCTGTTTGCTTAACTCGTTCTGCTTCTACATTTCAAGTTAAGGACACCTACTTCATATTTAGTCTCCAATTTCAATTTCCTTTACATTAACAGAGGGTTTCAACATTTTCAAATTGACATTTTGCTTTTGCATGTAAATATGCCTTATTAGTCTCCCATTAGCAGTAGCAGCTCCTGGAGGGAGCGCTGCGGGCGGTGGGGTGGGGCGGGGGAGGGGCAGGGTGGGGGCTAGTAAACTCTGGCATAGGGCCGAACGGAGGAAAGTACAGAAATAAATAAATAAAACGAATTACATTGCGCACGCTGCATTGCCATTTGGCAATGCAGCGCGCGCAATATAATTTGTTTTATTTATTTATTTCTGTACTTACCTCCGTTTGGCCCTATGCCGGAGTTTACTACCCCCACCCTGCCCCTCCCCCGCCCCACCCCACCGCCCCGCAGCACTCCCTCCAGGAGCCGCTACTGCCCAATAGTATTTCATTTTCTTAATAGTCGTGGATTACCTGATAGATGTTGAAGACCGCGGGTTAACAACCACTTCTATGCCTTTCAAATGGATGTATATTGTTTGCAACATTGTGACTGGATTTCAACAGCTTTTATAACTTACACTAGATACTTGTTAGTTACCTTTTAACAACCTTTACTTGTCTATAAGAGGAACAGCAAACTACAATGGTAAAAGCTGAAAGGCTACTGCAGTCAATTCAGACACAAGCACTAATGCAAACAAACTCTAGCAAAGCCAACAGGTCTGGCATAGGCTGGCTCACATGTTATTTTTCTTTATATTTTATATGCAGCATATGCCACAGCAAAAAATATATATATGGAACTACGTATACGTGGCCACCATATGCTTTCAATAAAAATATTAAAAGAAAAAAATATTCAATGATACTGCCATTTTACTAGATATGTTTTTAATTAACAAGCCTTTTGGCTGCGCCAATTATTTTATTTTCGTTATTTGCAAAGGAGAATAGAATAAAAAGAACACCTAACTTAGCACTCAAATTGCAGGTAGCTAAAAATGTTTACTGTCACTTAAATACTTGATAGTAACTTTAAAAAGTAGATGGAAAATGAATCACCATATAACTGGGCACCTGAAGCGCATTTAAAGTTAATATAACAAAATAAAACAGAAAACACTTTCAATAAGCCTTGTCACAGAAGACAAGAAATAATTTTTGGGCGGATGTGAACAGTGTGCACAGGTTTGATGCAGTCACTCACAGTGAAGGGAGCCAACCAGTAAAGTGGGATGACCCAATGCCCGCTCCATGTTATATGTGGTGGTGGGCGGAAGCAAAATGTGAATGACAATTTACCAAACCAATGCATGAAACCCCCTGATCAAAAGCCCCTCTAAGTAAGTATGTTGGAAAAACAATAGTCTGCAAAGCAGATAAAGCTATCTCAAAGGCCAGACCTAAAAATAGGCCTCCAGCTATGTTCTGTGCCAGCGTTTAGATACGGCTCAGGTAAGTTACAAGGCTAGGCTGGTTTTTGGTTTTTACTCATTTTGGGGCGTATGCACCCCACAAGCTAAAATTGCCGCTATTGGTGGTGATAAATGCCTGTTTACATTTCTTTTTTTTTCAAATTGAAACTTGCTCACAACTTATAAAAGCGCTAAGTACTCGAGTACGAAGTGACTCGCTAAATAGTTGTCGGGTTTCGTCAGAGTAATTTCCCTGTAGTCTGTAGTGGGAAGTACTGTTTGCAGGTCTTTGCGTGACCTCTAGTGGTTCAAATAATATTGGCATGCATAACCTACCAATTGAAAACGTTACCTCTGTAACGACCTGTATATTGTTTACTCTCATCTAAACAAGGTCTCTGGCGCAATTATTCACGCTTAAGTAGCCTGATATTTTTCGGCCTTATATTAAACGATTAGTAGCTTATTATCATGTGATGTTTTTTCTATTGCATTGTATTTTTTGCTTTCTACGCATCCTAACTTTTTACATTTTTGGATGTTGATTTTCAGTGCACGGTAGAGAGACTTAAGGACTCCCGGGACTTCAAGGAAAGAAACACGGAATTAAGTTTTCACATATCTCTGCACTATCATTAATACGCATGAACACAATACCAAGAAACTGGGCTAAAAGACAGACAACTTGCCATGTTATTAAAAAATCCGTTTTCGAAATCTGACATTCATTGAGGTCCCTATATTAGGCCATTCGAGGACACCAAAGAAACATTCGGGCTATCTGGAGCAAAAAGATATTAAAGCTCATTGCATGTAGGGTGACCAGATTTTCAGAATGAAAAACCGGGACGGGCATAGACATAGAGATAGGCTGAATTTGCCCGAAAGTGAACCTTTTTGGGAGCTCGTGAAAGCGGAAGGGTAACGGCGCCGCCGAAGATTGGCTTCGGCATGGATCTTACTCGCCTTGAAAGTGGGCTTGTTTAAGACGCAACTTTACCTGAAATTAAACTAAAATCTGACATTGTCCACTGGAGGACTGTAATTAGAGGGACACAAAACTGCAAGTACCAGAATGCACTCTCAACCCATCTGGGCACCCACCAGGGGGCGATTACTATAAAGACTGGTGATTAACTAACTTGTTGTTTTATCTCTGCCCCTCAAGCGATGTTATCGGCTTACCTCTGAAGAAGGTCAATGGTGACCGAAATATATTAGGACTGCTGAGCTGACTGATTAAAGGATTAAATGTTGCGGAGTGCTGCTGCCTCTTTGTTGTAGGAGAGGTTTGGAAATGATGTTATACGGCGTGGTTCAGCCGTCACCAAGCAACGCCAGCAAGAGCGCTGAATTTGCCCGAAAGTGAACCTTTTTGGGAGCTCGTGAAAGCGGAAGGGTAACGGCGCCGCCGAAGATTGGCTTCGGCATGGATCTTACTCGCCTTGAAAGTGGGCTTGTTTAAGACGCAACTTTACCTGAAATTAAACTAAAATCTGACATCGTCCACTGGAGGACTGTAATTAGAGGGACTCAAAACAGCAAGTACCAGAATGCACTCTCAACCCATCTGGGCGCCCACCAGGGGGCGATTACTATAAAGACTGGTGATTAACTAACTTGTTGTTTTATCTCTGCCCCTCAAGCGATGTTATCGGCTTACCTCTGAAGAAGGTCAATGGTGACCGAAATATATTAGGACTGCTGAGCTGACTGATTAAAGGATTAAATGTTGCGGAGTGCTGCTGCCTCTTTGTTGTAGGAGAGGTTTGGAAATGATATATATATATGATTGATTGATTGATATATATATTTGTGTTCTTTAAAAAAATATATTTTCCCTTTACTTTATTACTTTACCGCCCGTTCTGGGAAGAGCTCCAGGGTCCGGCTGCTGGTGGGCCTGGCCTTGCCCTATGGCCTCTGCAGCCCCGATTCACACACCATTAAATCCTGCTGTGCTGCTTAAGCTTAAATGAGGCGAAGCAGCACAGCAGGAGAGTTTAAAGAATTGAACTCTGTCCCCGTTTCTAAGAGAGCCGGTCGAAATGTGAGCCTGCACAACACTGTGATTAACGTGCAGGTTCACCCGACCCTCCCTTAAAAACCGGGACATAACCCAGGCACTACCCAAAAAACGGGACATTTGTACAATTTGGAGAAAAGTGTCGGGACACTTCTCCAAAAACGGGGACCGTCCGGGGAAATCCGGGACGTCTGGTCACCCTAATTGCATGTCCTATGTGACCGCGGGCGACGCACCCAGACAATGAATCAGTCCCAATCCGTCAGATGCCAGTGCGGATAGGTCAGGAGATGCTGTCAAACATCCAGCCAGTTTTGACAGTCTCCGGCCAACTACAGAAGTGTGTGGGGGGGGAGAAATGGGAGGAGGGGGAGAAATATCTAAGAAGTCGTGGGAGCATTTATGTAGAGATCATATTTCATATAACACATCAGTCATTCATTGGGACTCATCATTTAAAGTAATGACGTGGTGGTAAAATGCTCTCTGGCGCCTCTACCCGATTATGCGGGGACTGCAGCGGCGAGGGTACTCTGGTACATGTCTGTCTGGCAGGAGCTCCCTAAGATCACATTGTTTTGGGAAGAAGTATTGGGGCAGTAAAGGGCACAATGGGAATTCTGAGCCCAGAAGATTAGATTTCTTGGGGAAGGCAACGAGCTAGAGAACGTGCACTGATTTTTCAGCTATTGGAAGTGGCAAAAACCTTGACTTCCTGCTTCTGGAAACAAGTGGCGGCCCCCACTCTGAACAAGATTTGGGATACTGTGGCGATGGAGAGACTTTGGGGTCATCTGCTCGAGGACAGAGGTGACTACCTCTCGATCTGACCACCTGTTTCAGAGGAGTGACCAAAGACACCCGCCCACCCAGGCCCAGAGCGCTAGAATTGTTTGACTGGCGAGTTACAGGGCTACCAGTTCATACTCGGATTATTGTGTTTACTTGATGGCACAGCCGTGTCAGATATTAGGCTATAGCTGCCGCGTGCCAGGGGAAGGGACGGAGGTTACTTATTAACATTAAGAGATGAACGTACTATGATTGTTGATGCAGCTCCATTCCATGTGTATAGAAATAACCCCATCGAGACCTTTGAAGGTTGTGTGTAACAATAAAGACATCACACACATATGATATACACAGTATTTATTTGCAAATAAAAAACAAATAAAAAATAAAATCACTGATGTCCAAGGAAGAAATTCGGTTCATCTTCCACCTTCACATGATCATTTTCTCAATTCTTACATTTTTTACTACTTATTTTGAAAAGAATTTCAGTAGTGTATTTTCATTCCTATGTGTAAAACCTTACGTTGTCACTAAACTAATTTAAAAAAAAAAAAACTCGATTCCTTCCATACCTGCCGATCACACAAAAACCAAATATTCAGAGCTCCCTTGCAGAACCTTTTGATTAAATTTATTGTCATTACTTAGACTCGACTTTAAAAAAATGAGAGGAGTTCAATGTCTTCTCATGTTAATCAACTACTGAATTAAAAGGAGGCGGAGACAGTCGAAGGCCAGCTCTCTTCAGCCCGTGCGGACTTCCTGACCAGTCCTCGGAGGTGATTTGGATGTTATGTTTCTTTTCCCACTGCTGCTTCGTGCGGACCTAGAGATTTCCAACACTGCCCTTTGGTGAACACCTAGCATCAGCATTGTGTCATTATAATACTTGAGTCAGGATCCGCCAGTGTGTACTCAAATACGCATCTCAATCCAGGGTAATAACAAAACACTGAACATGATGTAAAGTGAATGCTGTACATGTTTTAAGACTCGGAGAACCAAATCTACCTTCCTCGAATGGAGTTTGCAAACATTGAATTAAGACCTTTTAATTTTTTTCCAGGACACCATAGAAAAAAATCACTTTTCTCTCAAAGTTTGCAACACGGATCTTTTATCTGTTCAAAAATAACGTCTCAAAATGGTATCAAATGATTAGTGTAGCATGTACTAGTGAGATTGTTTAGAAATACAAATATCCCTACAAATTAGCATCTTCTCAGCACTCATTTTACCTTAAAAGCCTATGTCTCAACCAACACTGAGTCCAAATAACTCTCTCTATAGAGTCTATCAGACTCTAGCAAGTCTATGTTTTCACTTTCTCTTTTGTTCTGGTTTGCCATAACTGATAACCGGTATCAACTTGATGTCCGTCCTTGCCTCCCAAAAATAAATTTTTCAAATTAAAATTTTTTGACAGCATAGCCAAACAATAATATACTATATAAAAGAACATAAAATCGAATTCAGTATGTCACTGTAGGAAAGTGCCTCTTTTTGCATGGTTAGCCGCATGGTTATATGCAAACTTTCGTAAACTTTTAAAAACTTGGTTGTTTAATAAATAATCTTCACTTTTCTGCTCCTCTCTGTTCCTTCAGGCCAGCGCTGGGAAACCCTGTTGGGTAGCTGTGCGCCTTATAAAGCCAACCTAACAATAACAATAACAATTAGCCCCCACTTTTTGCCTGATGTGATTTCGAACTGTAAGTCCACTGGGTCCGTGCTAACCAGGTCTCCAGTGCCAGATCTCTCTCCCATAACACTGTATCACGATTGGCACCACTCCAGCTACCCCTGTAAGTACCTACTAAATGGTACCCCTGGTACCTAGGGCATGGGTACTGAAGGGGCTCCTCTGGGGCTGCAGCACTGGTTGTGCCACCCTAGGGCCCCCTCACCAAGGCTATGCAATCTGCCATTCAAGGTGCATGTTTTGGTGCAGGAAAATCTGAAGACTCGACATGGCACACAGCCCTGTGTCCCAATGAGCGATAGAATGCACACCATTATGATTCATTTTTCAAAATTGTTTTAGACTGATTTTCCTCTCGCGTGCTGACTAGGCTTGCGTGCTCTGCCCCACTGGCATGCATGTGTAAATCCATCACAACTGGAGCGCAGTTGCGCCCCTATGCCAGACACACAGCTAAGTCGTAAGTACATATTGCATGTATATTTGCTCCTTCGATCGTTTGCACCCAGGAGAACTAAGGTTTAAGCAGAGTAAATGATACAATGTCACATGCAAGGCGATCCGGAAACATTATGTTCACAAGTGGTAATTTATGTCGTGAGTCAAGGATCCAACAGACTGTTATTGAAGATCATCATTTTGTGTTTGAAAATGTTTCTCATCAAAAAGTGATCAGTGCTATGTAAAATATCGAATTTGTGAATATTTTATGTTGTAAACAAAAATGTGGCAAAAGTAGGTTTAGGTAGGTTTTTGGAAGGGTGGGCTGTAGTGATTTATGGGGCTTGTATTCTTTGAATGCACAGAGTTTTGCATGGGCTGTTAGAAGTATGTAGTTAACTAGTAGGTTTAGGTGGTTTGCAGTGGTTGATGGGATTTGCGTTTCTCTGAGTGCGCAGGGGTTTTGTATGGGCAGTTAGAAGACCATGGTTATTCAGCAGGGTAATAGGAGGGTGTGGTCACGTTGTGTGAGTTTAAAAGGGGAGTGTCACGTGGTAGATGCAACTCGAGCACTTTCACGAGAGAGGTGTGGAAAGCGGCCGGAGTTGGTTCACAGTTAAACAGAGGATGAATAGATCGCAGGTACATAGGAAAGCTCAGTTTGTTTTGTTTTGTGTTTATTTTTGTTAATTCAGCTAGTTTTGAGCACGGTGTAGCAGTTGATTGAAAACACAATGGGTGTGATTTCACGGAGCGAACACTCAGTTATGGTGCATGGGAAAATGGAACTAGAAGGCACGTTTTGGGAAAGTCTCAGCATATATGTTTTTATGGGCATGGTTTGGATGATTTTTAATGTATGTCTTAGAGGGAGAATCAGGGTAAATGAAAGGTTGTTGTTTAAATCATGGTATTAGTTTACACATAGCGGGATGAGAGAAGAACTAATCATGACACATGTTGTCTTGAGTAAAAAACTAATGGTGATTTCTTAACTTTGTAGTTACCCCCGAAGAAGGGCTATGGGAGCCCAAAATGCATTGGGTAAATATAAAGAAAACAGCCAAGGATGAACAATGTATTTCTGCGTGCTTTAGAGAAAGGTCTGGATAGGTATATATTTTGCATTAGAAGAAACGGGAAAACATGCAGCTTTATATGTGAATGGAGTGAGCAATGAAAAAACATTGGACGAAATTGAATAAAACTGTTAAATATGTATTATTGAATGAAGTATTTGTGAACAGTTACGAATTACGCTGTGCGTCTGGCATAGGGGCGCAACTGCGCACACAACCATGTGTGCCATGCCAACCATACACTGCATAAGATATAGGCAAGTCACCCCTACTGCAGGCCTAAGGCAGGGTGCACTATATCCTATGTGTGGGCACATCAGTAGGAACAGACATGCCCCTACAATGTCCAGTCTATTCTGAGAAGTTGTAAGTAAACAGGGAAGCAATAAATAGTACATGGGCTGGATACTTGTCAACACGAGATTCCGAACTACATGATGGCGTCACAGATTTCTAAGATGTTTGGTACCAAACATCTTGTCTTAATAAATCATCACTGATGCCAGTGCTGGATTTATTAATAAAGCAATAAGTATGTGCCTCTTGGACCATTGATCCTCTATTCTTTGAGTCCCTCAGGGATTGTAATCTCACCTGTAGGTACATTTCAATTCAAATACTTCATTTAAAACATTTTTGTTTAGTGTGCAAAGATTAGAGCCATCATGCATACATTACTTTTAGAAACGACACAAAATTAATTATATCAAGAGAGATATATTATTTTTTTTGATTTTTCTTTTTGGTCAATTTTCTAATTCATGACAAAACACTTTGTACAAAACATATTAAGGACTTTTTTCAACAATTAACGTAAAATTTATATACAGAGACATCACACCATGACGTACAATGCGTAGATTACATCAAATCTTTTTTTTCTTTGTCTTTTTGAAAGTCCTACTGTATCTATGAAGTATCTGGTTTTGTAAATTTGTATATCCTCGATACTGTGATCATTCCTAGGTCCAAAGTGATGAGGTCAGGGAGAGCCTGTCAGAATTCGTTTCTAGGCTATCTGAATTCAGCCCAGACTTGGTGTCTTTCAAAATTTGTGTGGTTCCGAGCAGGGGAACCCTTGGCCTCAGTGAGGGTGGTGTGCCGACGCGTTTCGACCTTCGTGTGGGGACCGTGAGGGTTTTCAGAAGGTCTTCCTCAGGGCTGGGCGGCTCTGTGTAGGACACTGTGGTGGGGTAGGAAGGGGTAAATTAGTCTAGTGTCTTGTAATCATGTGGTATTTACAAAGCTGGTCGCTTTAAGGGTTTTACAAATTGTAAAAATTATAAAAATTACCCGTACTTCAAAAATGCCATCTTTTATCTTGAACTGGTATTTTAATCCAGGGTGTGTGGCACTTCGTGAGCTGTTTATCTTCTTTTTGTCTGTTGGGGATGAACCCTCTGAAGAAACATGAGGGGGAGGGGGGGAAAAAGGAGAGGAGGAGGTTGTTTTTATCTAAAAATGTAGTTATGGTGCCGCAGTGAAGCGGACTGGCACTCAGAAACAGTGCTCATGCAAGGCGCGAAGTCTTAGGAATATGCTTATTTCTTTATGTAAGCTGTTAGTCTGACACTAGCGGTGCCTGTGCCTCATTTGAGCCCTTATTGACAGTAATCTGGGTGATTCCTTGTGCACATTGTTTGACTGGCATGATTTCAGGTCGTGCTTAAGGTGTTAGGGTGGGTTCTTAAAATTGTTGTGCCTTATAACTGTTAGCCTCTCATGCTTCGTGGTGCCGTGGGTGATATTAGTGCCCCTCGTTTATGCGTGCAAGGCTCCCTTTGTGGCGTGTTACCTTCAGCTTGGTCTTAATGGCTGTTAAATTCTTCCGTCTCGATTCTTTTGCTGCTTTTCGTTAGCGGACAGCGTTTTCAAAGCGGAGGGCAGTTTCCGTATTCAAGCGCTCGTTCTGAGCGCGTTGTGGCGTGATGACGTTATTTACGAGGGCACTCCTGATGCCTGACTTTGCGCCTGACTTCCGGTATTTCCCTTCTTCGAAGGATGAGAGGGCGTTCCTGATGCCTGACTTTGCGCCTGACTTCCGGTGTTTCCCTTCTGTGAAGGATGATTATACTTAACCGATTTCCGTGATCTTGTGCCTCATTTCCATTTTCATGTGCGGCAACGTGTCATGCACACCAGTAATGTCATTCGTTGGTCTTGTTCTTGGTGGAACGTGATTTGGAAAATGTTGATCATCTCAATGTATTTCAGTAACAGTCTTCACGTTTGTAGCAATACGATGGCTTGTGAAGATACGTGAGTGGAGTATATTCGACCTTTTGGTGCAGCGCTTTGGTATTCATTGAGCAGGCTGATCAATTTGGTCTCTTAGAGGCAATGCATAATCTCCGTCATTTCGTTAAGCCCATTTTCTGTTGTTCCCAGTTTCAGTATTAGTTTTGCTTCGAAGCGTGCCAGCAGTGTATCTACATCTTTTCCTTTTACATGTTTTAGGACAGTCCACTGGATGTCGTTTGGGCCATGACCTTTCGAAAGGTAATGTTCTACCATCGGTGCATTAGGTACTTTACATTTGATTCGTGACTTATGCTGCGTAATGCGTTTCTTCACTTGTTGGGTAGTCTTACCAACATAGGCTAGTTTGCAGGGACACATTATGCAATATATCACGTTTGTCGTGTTGCAATTGGTGAACTCGTTGTGATAGACTATTTTGCGCCCATAATTAAATTGGCTTCCTTCTACAGTGCTTTGGCATGAGCTACAGTTTCCGCATTTATGATGCCCTATTATAGGAGGAAGGGCCAGCATGGTTTGCAATGTGGGCTGCTGTTTTTAGGTCTCGCCTACGCAGCGCGCATGCGCTGCTTAGGAAGACCTTTAGCAATCGATTCAGTTTGTGTCCCAAAAACGTGCACGCGTTGCATTGCTTTTAATGGCAACGCGTGCACGTTTGGCGATTCACTTGCGGGAGCGAGCTTTAAAACCATCTGGTTTTAATTAACATATGGTTCCTGCTCGCTCCCGCAAGGGAAACAGGCGCAGGCCCCCGCCTCTCTCCCCTCCCCCTGCTGCCTCCTCCTCTCCTCGTCAGCGCGAGGTGCGCGCGCTTGTTTTTTTTCTTTACGCAGAGAGAGATTAAGTGATCTGTCCCGAGTCAAAGGATGTTGTAGTTCCTCAGTTCCAAAGTCGGCAGCTCAGGACAGAGGCCATTTCTCCTCCATGTGAACTGCAGATTGAACACAGATCTGTGCAACGCGTGCATCAACCCATTTAACTATTTTCCTTTTCACGGACAAGTGGTTAGAAGCTATTTGTCACGACGACTGCAATAATAAAGGCGCACATTGCCATTGCCCACTGCCCTACGTCATTAATGCCACCTCCACCCATCTAGGCTTGTACCTTTGGACTACACGGCTACGGCTTATCGTGTGGGTGGTGATAGGTGCTCAGACTAGGTCTGGGTGAAGGCGACCCTTCTGTCCAATAGCTGGTGCCACACTGCAACTGTCCCTTTAAGTCTGCTGCGTTTCTAGCAGTTTTGGGAGCTGCTCTATCTCCTCACTCGCTTCTATGAGACATTTTTGGAGGCTCTTTTGTTGTGACCAAACACCCTCCCGACATTTTAATCTCCTTCTCGGACAGGCGTTAAAAATTGGATTAAAAAGTCTTGCAAAGAAGCACTTTAAGTTCACCCAGCTGACTCCCTTCTGCCTGCAACCCCTCTCCCAGATTTCCAGGGCAGAGCCACGAAATCCGCTCGGCCAAAAATCCCAGGCTTCAAAAGCAGAGGAAAAAAAAACACAGGAGGGCCAATTTAACTTCACTGATAGGAGGAAAGCGAAATTAAACTTTCCCTTCCGCGAAGCAGCCTGTGAGGGGCGGGCCTTCCCTTAACCAGCCATTTCTCATCCATTGAAGTGAATGAAAACCCGAAACCCCTTAACAGTGTTACGTACCATGTCGGACATCAAAGGAGTGATTATAGAGCACAATCCACTTGTATCTTTTTTGCTTCATTATGCCCCCCCTTAACCCCCGGCTTTGATGCTGCGCTCCCACCCTCTCCTTTCTTCCCTAAACTATCACATTTGCTTTATTTTTTAGTGATTATTTGAAAATGGCTGGCGGCTTTTTGGGAGCGCTGTGACAGTAAGCGGCGCCCCTCCCCCCACCGAGGGACCCTTTTAAAGGGATCACACCTTTCAGTCGGCGTCCGCCCCGTTTATGACGGTTCTTCTTAAATTCCTGAGTCCGGCCACAGATAAAAGGATCAGGACTTCAAAGGGAAGTGCTCAGAGTTTAACCCCGCAGCTAGGAAGAGTGGACAGCAACTGGTAATTGAGGGTAATAGCCCGCGCAGGCCTCGCTTTGAAAGGGAGACGCGGCTCTCAGATGGCTGTACTTTTATTATTGTTTTGTGGCGGGGGTGGTGGCTCTGGGGACTCTAGAGATAGGTGACACTCCAAATGTGCAACAAAAAACATGTGACAGGCAGAATTGCCTTTCAGTCCCCAGGGCCTCGTGGGGCACCACTGAGTAGCAAAGGCAGATTTCTATTTTTAAACAGCTTGCTTTATTATTTTGTGGGGTTACATCAAGTGTGACACTGCGAATTACATCGCCTGCAGCCTATGGAACAGACAAGTATTATAATACCAGCAGCCATTACCCTAAGAGCTAGAGGCTCTGAAGTCTGTGAGGACTATACAAAATAAATGCAATAAAAGAATACATAGAAAGACCACGTCTACTGTAACAAACATTTGCAATGCAATAGGTCTCGCATTTGCAGGAGTTTGAGTTATTGGCATTGTAAATGACAATGACTTATTTCTGTGTTTTCAAAACCTGGAAGCGGTGTGTAAACACGCACTTTAAACTTATAGTCCTTGCTTATGAGAAGCAAGGCTGGCAGTAAAGAGGTGCAGTTACTGGCAGCATTGCTTCTCCTAAGCAACGACTATATGTACAAAGTGTGTGTTTACGCACCTCTTGCAGGTTTGCAAAGCACATAAATAAAAGGCATTGTCATTTAAAATGCCAATAGTTTTCATTTTCGCAAATGCGAGACCTATTGCATTGCAAATGTTTTT
This sequence comes from Calotriton arnoldi, assembly GCA_963921515.1. Classification (NCBI taxonomy): domain Eukaryota; kingdom Metazoa; phylum Chordata; class Amphibia; order Caudata; family Salamandridae; genus Calotriton; species Calotriton arnoldi. Next base: position 127,693 of record CAWUFW010006272.1, read on the forward strand.
TGTTCTTGCATTGCTGTAAATGTCTTTACTTATGTGCCCTTCCACTAGGCAGAGTTACAGGCCCCCCCACCACTCCCCCAACAAACCCTTTCTATTAACATGGGGCTATACAAATTATACACTGGGGTCTCGGACCCTGGCCTAGAAACCAACACTACAGCACTCCATGGCCAGAGCATTTTTACGTCCTGTCCGTAGAGCAGGCCTAGTAACACTCCAGATACAGGAGTACTCGGCCCGGAAGTACCCTTTCAGGAGTGGGTACGAGCAGAAGAGTCGCACCTGAAGAGATAATATGCAGATCCTTAAATTTAACTAGGACAGTCTCCAGCTTAACAGATAAAAAGTCTATTTGGATTGCCAGCTCATGAGCCCGTGCTAAATATTCATCTTTTTTAATCTAAAAACAAAAATCGTGCGTCCTCAATTATTAATCGCATAATGTTTTCATTGATTTAACTTTTTTGGATATAAATGGCTTGGGTGAGTAACGCTACGAAGATTACACACGCCGAGGTGCTTTGTAGTATAAGTTAAACAAGCATTGGCAAAGCCAAAAACTAAAAATTAATTATAGCAATTTCCCTTTTTGATAATTACAGCAGTGTGTGCCTTCACAGCAGACCCATAAACTACTTCCTACGAAATCCTCTTCCACACCATGTCAATTCAGCGCAGTATAACACGCGCACAGCATTTTGGGCAGCTAACAGAGACTCTCTCGATGGGAATATGTACTTTAGTAGGCAGCCAACCTCGAGGGGAATTCCTTGCGAATAGCGTTACCAGATAGCATCTAGTGTGGCGTTCAAAGGGCTGCGGATACCACTGAAGCTATGCGAGCGGGGGCCACGTCTACAGCGAAGCGGAAAGAAAAATTATCAATGGTCATTTTTCCATTCTGGAGGCCTGAAGACAGACTTCACAGGAATAAGTCTTTTAAAGAGGCGCGGGAGGGCACAAGGGCGCAGCAGAGCACTAATGTTTAAAGACTACATATCCCAGTTTGCCCTGCGGGTACTCTGTCCTCACGCCAAAACAAAGGCACAGTCACACGCTGGGTGGCAGCTTCGGTTATAGCTCTGTCGGCGATTCCCTCAAGAGTCCCGAAACTTTTAAATTTAGACTCAATGCCAAAAGGTGTAGGTAAAACAAAACCAAAAAAATGATAAAGAATAAAGTAATGAACTATGAAAGTGGGTTTGATGCGTGGTGATTAAACAAAACGGTGTGAAAGTTCTCTTAATAAGTAGCCTTGGCCCATGTTCAGCCACGTTGTAGCGCTATTAAAGAGACGGGGGGGTCGCTCTTTAGTGCCATATATAAAACAACCCTTGGACGGACCGTCCCTGCCTGTTTGTTAACTTGAAGTGGGCAGCAGGGCGGCACTGGGTGTGGAGGCGTCTGTGTTCCCAGGGCCCTGTTTGAACTTGTACCCCCGGACATGTGTATTCCCAGTAGCACCAGCCCCCTCACACAAAGAAAATATTATTGGAGGGGATGTGTATTGTCTGCGGCCTACAGAGAGACCAACTCGCAGGATACCCTCAACAGTTACAGAACCATTCTGTGCTGCTTCGTGAGTCAGATCGTTGATTGCCAGGCGCCCAATAAAGGAACACTCTCCGCACTCGACATTCACCTTTTTCTTGTCTTACTTATGACCCACCTGCAGATAGAGTTTGTTACCAACCACTTCGAAGTTCTTGTGTACTTTTCGATTTGATCTGTGTTATATAGTTGTGAGGTATTTGCTGTGCAAGTGGTGCCTCCGTGCCTGTATGTGTAGCCTGACTGGGAGATGATGTGTGCTGTTTTGTGTTCTGGAGTGCAAGTTTTTCAATTAGAATCAGAAAGGGACCTGGTTAGGGGAATTGCTGGGGTGGAGGTTCAAGGATCACTGCATTTCTAAATTGGATTGTCTATTTCAGTCTTTAATAAAGCATGTTAAACGCCTGGTTTATTGTATATTAGCCAACAGGTTAACAGTGAAAGATGAGGGGTCACCCGAGTGGTTACTACTTCCAACCGGGGTTGCTCGCTGGCTGACACCACCCCAATTTTCCCGAGTGAATACCGGTAAATGTTGTCACAGATAGTTTTTACTCACAGTAATATTCAATTCACTGTTTGCCAAAAAGATGAAAAGATGATCATTCTGTCGCAGTGCATACTTTCTCGTTAACACACTCAAATAAGATGCATTGAACTGGATTCAAGTGTGCTTTAATGCCCGATTCAAGTGTGCTTTAATGCCCGATTCACTCTACTCGATTCCAGTGTGCTTCAACCAACCCCTGCTGCCTCAACGCTTTCTTCACTTTGTGTCAACCTTTAAATCACAGAGCATGTCACACACTTGTCCCTGACGTACTCATTGTAAAAACATTAAGTAGTGGAGACGGTTTGCCTAGCTAGACACTTGAGTAAGAAATAATTCGCTCTGTGCACTGACCCGGATCACTTGCACTCTGCTGCCCGTCGTAATGTGCAGGCAGCGTCGCCCAGGAGAAAAACCAGAGACCTCTCCTTTCGCCAGCGGCCTGCTGATGGATGGGGTTAGACTTTGGCATCCGACGCCGGCAGCCCTTTTAAACAAGCGCGGTGAAAGTGGTTAGGCCGGAGCAGCTTCGGGACGGCTTTCACGTTAAAGCAAAACAAATGCAGCGTCCCGCGAGTGGTGCGAGCGTGTCCGTGTCTGAATGCCTCACTGAGACCTGGTTTAATGACTCCTCTCATACTTTGTTTGATCTGTTGGTACCCACTGACTATTCTATCCTCAGAAATGACAGAGCAGACAAAATTGGAGGAGGTGTCGCTATCATTTTCAGAAACTCCCTTCAAATTAAAGCGGTCCCAACCACCCTCTTCCGTACATTCGAATGCCTTTCCCTAGAACTTCAAATACATCACGGCTCACCCTTTAGACTCCATGCCATCTACCACCCGCCTGGTTACTGCTCTTCCTTTGTGGAGGAACTGTCTGACTTCATCAGTGACCAACTCTCTCAAAGTGACAGACAGATATTCCTGGGTGACTTTAATCTCCACTGGGGCTCCTTGGAAGACTCGGCTGCCAACAAGCTTGCCTCCTTTCTCTCAGCCAATGATCTCCTCCAACATTGCTCGGAAACCACACATTCTAAGGGCTCTATTCTGGACCTTGTCATATCCAAAGAAGACCTGCTGACCACTGCTCCCCCATCCATGTAGACTGGTCTGACCACCTCCTCATTCCCTTCCGCTTTCACCTATCGCACATTATAACTCTCGGCCAACCTAAAAGAGCTACCACCTGGTTCCGTAACACTAAGAACATTGATCTTGACACTTTCAGTGATTCCGCTATGCGGGCACTTCCCGGACTAGACCCTAGCGTGGATGTCAACGTTCTCACTTCTCAGTGCCTCTCAGTACTAGCAGCTGAAATCGACATTGTTGCTCCTCTCCAAAGCAAAAGGAAAAGACCCACCCCCTCAGCACCTTGGTTCAATAAAGCGCTCTACGTTGAAAGGAAAAACCTTAGATTCCTGGAGAAGCATTGGAGAAAATCTCCTTCCTCCTCCAATCTCTCTCTTCTACGCTCAGCAAGATCCAAATATCACAATCACATCTTCCTTGAAAAAGCATCACATTTCAGATCCCTCCTTGACTCGGCTAAAAACAGACCCAAAAAACTTTTTGACCTCTTCAAAAACCCAAACTGTTCTCCTCCAACCATTAAGCCTGAGGATTCCTCGAAGAAAGCAGCAGATTTCGCTATATTCTTCGATGAAAAGGTCAAAACTCTGGTGGATCAGGTCGCCCAACCCCACCCCATGGAGGAGCGGAAATCCTTGGTCACCTGGCAGAACTTTGACGTCATCTCGGAAGATGACCTCCTCAAATGCATCCGCGAAACTAAACCCTCCAACCATTCCTCCGACCCCATCCCTAGCGACATCGCCATCGATTTCTATACCTATACTCTCTCTTACTGGACCAGGCTAGTCAATCTCTTCCTCAGTCAAGGCTCCCTCCCGGTTATCCTCAAATCAGGTCAGGTCACCCCTCTTCTAAAAAACCCTCCGCGGATGCGCACGACCTCAACAACTTCCGCCCTATCTCCAACCTCCCTTTTCTGTCGAAAATCACCGAAAAATGTGTCGCGAAACAACTTTCCTCACATATCTTGGAAAATAACCTCCTTGACGTCTTCCAGTCGGGCTTCATCCAAAATTGCAGCACTGAAACAGCCCTGCTGCATGTGATTGACGATGCGCTGCATATACTCGACGCCGGGGATTCATGTCTTCTGATTCTTCTAGACCTCTCTGCAGCCTTTGACACGGTTAATCATAGCACCCTCCTCAACACTCTTCAACAGAGAATGGGTCTGGACGGCACTGTGCTCAAATGGTTTGCCTCTTTCCTCTCGGACAGATCCCAAATGATCAAGATAGGGAACAGTCTCTCATCTCCCATGGCCGTAGGTCAGGGCGTCCCTCAAGGTTCTATCCTGGCTCCCACCTTGTTTAATCTCTACCTGGAACCTTTAGGGAACCTCCTAAGCAAATCTGGGATCCTTTACCATCTGTATGCGGACGACACGCAAATCTACCTTAAGGTGTCCTCTGCACACGATCTCTCCCTACTCAATTCTACCCTCAACTCTATTCACAACTGGATGTCAGCTCACCAACTCATTCTGAATCCCGCCAAAACTGAATTCCTCCTCCTCTCTACCTCTCTCTCACCTCCTCCTGTTCAATCTTGGATGGATCAGCTGAACCTTCTCAACAACAAACCCATCATTGTTGACAGCGCTAAATCCCTAGGTGTCATTCTCGACAAAAGACTCAACCTAATCGCCCACATCAACTCTATTGCCAAGAATGCACGGTACCAGCTGCGCCTTCTGTGGGGGATCCGTCGGTTCTTCCCGGAGAAAGACTTAAAAACCTTGGTACAATCTCTGGTTCTCTCAAGACTGGATTACTGCAATTCTCTTCTGACTGGCCTACCCAAATCCCACCTCTCCCCTCTCAAATCCATCCTCCATTCAGCAGCTCGCTTCATTTCAGGGTCTAAACGAAGCGACCACATCACTCCTATCCTGTCCTCTCTGCGATGGCTTCCGATCGAGGCAAGATCTATTTACAAAACTGCCTGCATCACACACAAAGCCTTACACACGTCCTCCCCTTGTTACCTGGCGAATAAATTGAAATTGTCCGGTGGCTCTCGCCCTTCTCGCAATGCGGAAAAGCTTCTGCTTGAGCCCCCGTCTTCAAAAGAGAAAGATCGATGGCTCAATCCTTCTCGGGCAATGCGGTAAGAATCTGGAACTCGCTTCCCCCACTGCTCCGTGCCACCTCCTCTACCCGGATCTTCAAAGCTGACCTCAAGTCTCTTCTATTCCAAAGACACTTCCAGAACTAATACGTTCGGTCTTAGGCCCCTCTAGGAAGTTCGCCCGTCAGTTTAAAGTTGTACTTTTGTCTGTTCATTCCTTACTTTGTGTGTTGTGTTGGTTTTTATGTGCGTGTTCCCCCAGGTTAAGTCCCCTGTGAAGTCACGCCCTCTCTACTACCTCTAGGAAGCTCTTCCATGATAGGAATTATGTATTCCAAGCCTATAGAAGGGCCTTCTCAGTGTGCTTTGAGTTACTGCCACTTATTACAGTATTATGCCTTTAGTGGTATTTTGTACCCCATGTATCATATATTTTGTACCCCATGTACCCCCTGCTGAATTCACGCCCTCTCTACTACCTCAAGGAAGTTCTTCCACTATAGGAAATTCTGTACTCCAAGCCTATAGAAGTGCCTTCCCAGTGTGTCATGTGTGACTGCCACTTATTGCAGCATTATACCTCCATTTGTATTTGGTATCCCTTGTTTCATGCACATCTGTCACTTTTTCCTATTGGAACTTATTCCTCTTTTTGTATTTGGTTTGTTTGTTTTTGCACAATTGTCACTTTTCTTCATGCAATGTAACGCTTGCCTTTGTATTATGCTCATTTGTATCCTCCTCCTTATGTAATGTTGCTAATCCTGTTGTGAAGCGCTCTGACACCCTCGGGTAAAGTCCGCGCTATATAAAAATGCATAAATAAATAAATAAATAAATAAATATGCGTGCACATGTTTTTTCCGTCTCTGAAGACCTAACAAGCCCGCGAGCAAAAGAGACACTGTGCGGTGCGCGTGCACATCGCCTGTCCGGGCGCGCACATGTTTTGTCTCCCTTCGCGCACCAAACTGACAACAATAGTCTCGCCAAGGCGAGACCTAAAAATGATCGCAGTTGCATAGCTCGCATCACGTGCTGAAGTGGCGCTTATCTTTCCAGGGTCATTGTTGTGGCCACCGGTACTTCAGTTGTCACCAGTCAGCTGTTCGGTCCCAAGATCTGCACATCACACAGCAAAGCTTTTCAGCAGGAACTGCACCCACTGGGCTACCCCTCAACTGCTTTGGATTCAGAGGCACGGCCTGTCCTGTGCCCCCAGCTGTCTCCCTTCCGGGGTGGATGAAATGAGTGCCGTAGTCGTACCAGCGTCTTCTTGTTGGGAGTTAGGAGTTGATGAAGTCATGGCACAAGCACCATATTGTTAAACCGGTGTGAAGTCGGAGTCGAGGGGTGCACATTTTACTGCTCCTCTGTTTTTGGGTAGTGGGTCGACTTCTAATTTTATTTGGGTGTTTGCCCGTACCAGATGGTCTCTGATGCTTCTGTTTTTCTTTAATGCAAAAACCGGCAGCTCTTTGAAGATTTCCATGCCTCTTACTGTATTCCAGTTCTTTTTAACAATCTTTTTTATTTCATTTGTCAGACCCGAAAATGTTGTCACACATACCAGGGGCGTTTCTTTCGTTCTTTCTTTTGGAGTTAGAAGTGCCTCTCTTGGGGTGTACCAGGCCCTTTTCATTGCACGTTTGGTCAATTTTCGTGGATAGTTTCTCTCAACCAGTTTTTCGAGCAGTGTTTTCGCGTTTTCAAAGTAAAATTCCTTTCTAGTACAATTGCGCCTGATTCTCAAAAACTGGCTGAAAGGTAGGTTTTCTTTCAGATTGCGTTGGTGGAAACTGGAAAAATGTAGCAAGGTGTTTCTATCTGTCTGCTTGGTATATAGTGTCGTGTAGATGGTACCCTCATCATGTCGTACCATGAGGTCAAGGAAATTGATTTTCTCATTACTTGAGGTCAGGGTGAACTGAATATTGGGGTTCCTTTGGTTTAGCCAAATTTGGAATTCTTCAAGAGTCTGCAATGTGCCCCTCCATAGCATGAACACATCATCTATGTACCTAAGCCACATTATTATGTGGCTGGTGTATGGGTTATGATTATATATCCATAGTTTTTCATAGAGTGCCATAAACATAACCGCCATTTCTGGGGCGAATGGACACCCCATCGCGGTCCCCTTTATTTGTAAATATTGTTCGTTGTTAAATTGGAAAAAGTTGTACTTTAAGCATACTTCTGCCATTTCTACCAGGTACTCAGTTGGAATATTATGTGGTCTTGTCCTTTTTTCCAGAAAATAGTGAACGGCTTCTAGACCTGCTTCTTGCGGGATGTTCGTGTAAAGGCTTACAATGTCTAAAGTGACCAAAAGATCACTTTGTACATCAAACGGGTGTCCTTCCAAGATATTGATTGCCTGCATGGTGTCTCGAAGGTAACTTGTGGTGGAGCCAACTAGCGGTTTGAGAAAGGTGTCAATGTATTTCGCCGGTCTTTCCAATAAAGAGTTGACCCCCGAAATTATTGGTCTACCGGGTGGAGTTTCCAAATCTTCATGGATCTTTGGTAGGACATACATAAGTGGTGTCCCTGGGTTCTCGTTAATTAGGTATCTCGCTTCTTTTTTAGATAACCATCCGTTATCTTCTCCTGTTTGAATCAATTGCATCAACTTGTTTTTGACCATTTGTGAAAGGTCTTCATCCATTTTGCGGTAATGTTCTTTGTTGGTAAGTTGCCGGTCGATTTCAGATTCATACTTTACTCTTTCCATTAGGACAATTGCCCCGCCTTTGTCGGCGGGTTTTATTATGATGTCTTGGTTATTTTTAAGTTTCTCCAATGCGGCTTTTTCATTCTTGGTCATGTTCCATTTCGTATACCTTTGTTTATTGTCTAGAAGGTCAAGGTCTCTCATCACATTTTTTTCAAAGCAGATTAACTCTACTGGGGTGCTTCCTGTTGGAGCGAAAAACGTTGATTGGTCCTTAAATCCTGAATAACTTCTATCCGGATTGTAAGGTTTTTCGGCAAAGAAAGACTTAAGCCGCATTTTTCTGAATAGCTGTATAATTTCCAGGTTTGTTTGGCTCATGTCTGGCGAACTTGCCAGAATAAAAGATAGTCCTTTGGTTAAGATTTCAATTTCTTCAGCCGTCAGGTCGTATTTGGTTAGATTGTAGATCGGACTTTGTACGGTTCTTACCACCTGTAGGTGTTCCTCCGTGTGGTTATCTCTCCCTGGTACTGGTTGGGGTTGGGATTGGGATTGAACCACTGTTGTGCTCTGTTTCTTACTCTGGGGCGTCCGTTGCCTCTTCCTAAAAAAGGTTCTGGTCCCTTGTAGAAATGTACTTGTTGATTGCCCCTTGAGCTTGTTGTAGGTTCTGCGTCACTGGAGCTGTCCGAGTAAGAGGAAGCGTCAGAAAAGGTTGTGAATTGTCTTTTTCTTCTTCCCCCGTAGGTTCTTAAGATCCTCGTATTAGCCGGTTGTTTATAGTACTCTTTTTCCAGGTAGGGGTAGGTTCTTAACTCACCAAAATATATTATGTCTTTTTGTAGTTTTGCTCTTTTGAAATCCTCGGTGTTCTTTTTAAAGGTGGCATTTTCTTTTTCCAACTTTGTTAGTGCTGCCTTTGCGTTTTCAATTGCTTCGTTGCTCAGGAAGGCTTCTTCCAGCTCTTTGATTTGTTCCAATTCTTCTTGGCTCATATGCTCTGCTGTTTTGATAGAGAGGAACATCCAGTCTCTAGAGCACTTCGTGCTTATATGACTGAAATCTCCCAGGTACATTGGTTGTCAGACTAACAGCTTACATAAAGAAATAAGCATATTCCTAAGACTTCGCCTTGCATGAGCACTGTTTCTGAGTGCCAGTCTGCTTCACTGCGGCACCATAACTACATTTTTAGATAAAAACAACCTCCTCCTCTCCTTCCCCCCCCTCCCCCTCATGTTTCTTCAGAGGGTTCATCCCCAACAGACAAAAAGAAGATAAACAGCTCACGAAGTGCCACACCCCCTGGGTTAAAATACCAGTTCAAGATACAAGATGGCATTTTTGAAGTACAGGTAATTTTTATAATTTGTACAATTTGTGAAACCCTTAAAGCGACCAGCTTTGTAAATACCACATGATTACAAGACACTAGACTAATTTACCCCTTCCTACCCCACCACAGTGTCCTACACAGAACCGCCCAGCCCTGAGGAAGACCTTCTGAAAACCCTCACGGTCCCCACACGAAGGTCGAAACGCGTCGGCACACCACCCTCACTGAGGCCAAGGGTTCCCCTGCTTGGAACCACACAAAGTTTGAAACACACCAAGTCTGGGCTGAATTCAGACATCCTAGAAATGAATTCTGACAGGCTCTCCCTGACCTCATCACTTTGGACCAAGGAATGATCACAGTATCGAGGATATAGAAATTTACAAAACCCGATACGTCATAGATACAGTAGGACTTTCAAAAAGACAAAGAAAAAAAGATTTGATGTATGTCATGTTGTGATGTCTCTGTATATAAAGTTTTATGTTAATTGTTGAAAAAAGTCCTTAATATGTTTTGTACAAAGTGTTTTGTCATGAAATAGAAAATTGACCAAAAGAAAAATCCCAAAAAATAATATATCTCTCTTGATATAATGAATTTTGTGTCGTTTCTAAAAGTAATGTATGTATGATGGCTCTAATCTCTGCACACTAAACAAAAATGTGTTAAATGAAGTATTTGAATTGAAATTTACCGACAGGTGAGATTATAATCCCTGAGGGACTCAAAGAATAGAGGATCAATGGTCCAAGAGGCACATACTTATTGCTTTGTTCAAACCGATTCCGGCCTCTTTGGTCCTTAATAGAACCACTCCCCTTTTTGTTGAACTGCGGATTTATTAATAAATTCACACAGGAGACCCTTTTAGAGGGTCCCCTGAAACTTAACCAAACACTAGTAGGATCTCTGGCCAGTTTTTACCAGCCTGCCATCACCGGACATGTTTTTGAGCTCCTGGGGTGAGAGCCAGCGCACTCAGAGGACAGAAACAATACCTGCTCTGGACTGGAGTGTTTCCACCTCCTCCAGGACATGATGGCCTTCCCAGGCGGGAAGCTTCAAAGGCAATGCCGCCTTTGAAATCCAACCCAGGAACCCCCAGACAGTGGGGGAGGCCAAGCCCTCTTTCCGATCCACTTTTGGCAGGAGGAAAGGGGGGAAATTAGTTTGATATGGAGGAGAGTCCCCCCTAAGCCCGCATCACCCCTAGGGCGGGGCAGGCGAGGTGAACCCCTCTGGTGAGAAAACCACCAATCAGGGCTAGGGTAGTGCCTCTTCCTACAGGAAGGGGTCACTAGAGGGTGTAGACACCCGAAAGGTAGATAGCTCATTGGCTATTACCTGTCTCCCCTTGTAACACCCCTAAATTCAGTATTTAGGTGGCTCTAGTGCTTAATTTGAGCCGGTGGTTTCCGGTGCTCTGCACCAGCACTTATTGGTTTCCGGTGCTCGGCACGGCACTTAATTGTCAACACCATACTTAGGACAGTCTGGCACATGGTGGCGCTGCTCATCTAATTTAGAGATGAGCAGAACAACGGTTGTTTATGAATACAATATACATTCAAAATTACTTATACCTACATCACCAGCCATTCCTTTAGCTTTGGGGACCTGGAATAATCTGAACTGTCGCACTTGCAGGCAAGAGAGATGGTTAGTAGTTGTTTTGGCATCGATGACAGGGGCGATGGGTGGTACAAGTTGCAGTGGCCTCCTGATCAGGGCCCTGGCACTTATTATTTTACAAATTGAGCACTGGATGGCTCCCTGAGACCTGAACAACAGATTCCTTACACCAAGGAAGACTAGGACAAAGAAAATCCTCTGCACGATAACTGAAGCCCTCCTGCAGAAGAAAAAGGTGCCAAACCCTGCCAGCTGCTTCAAGGACTCGTTAATCACTGCCTGCTGTGTCGCCGTGAACCTGCAAGGACTCTAAGAACCTCAGCGCACCTACAACCTTCGAGAAATCGTCGAGAAGCTGCCTTGGAGTGAAGGTATCACTCCCATGCACATCGCAGGCACCGATGCCGTGAAGTCCGGTTTGGAGGCACCAGGACCTACCAGAGCCACGGCGTACCAAACCCCGGGGTACCGGACCCCCAATGACAAAAACCAAGAAGAAGAGTCCACTCCAGACTCCTAAAGCACCAGAAGCAAGCACCCGTTGTGGGACGTTGCAACACTTGAGACCCACCTCCTGAGTGGCCTAGCTGTCCTGAGATCACCTCTCCAAGTTGCCTGGTCCTGACCGCAAGGACCCTAAAGACGCACTACGCCCGGCTGATCTGTTCGCTCTGCACCCGGCCCCAGCACCGACCAACCAGCTCAGCTCCCTTGGTCCCCATGCCCTTGCAACCTCCTCTCTCCAAGGAGATCCACCGGACTTACCTGTAAGCCCACCTGTACAGTGCATTTTCAAGTGCCCCCCCCCCCCTTCGTCTTTGCGCACCAGTTTCCAAGACCCTCAGCACTCTGCCTCCCCCCCAATCCGGGACGCTCCTAAACTTCTCCTGCTGGAACTTTGGACCTGGTCCTGACATCGACCTAAAATGAGAAGGTGAAGTTTGAGAAAGCATTGCCTGAATTTATATGCATTTTCCTTTTTTCCCCATTGTTTCCTATGGTGCGTAATTGAGCACGAAAGTGATATATTTTCCGAACTTTGAAAAATCGTAACTCCAAAAGTACTTACCTTAGAACTGTGTTCTTGGTCTTAAAAATTGGTCTCGGATTTATTCTTGAGTGTGTGTCTCATTTATGGCCTCTCTGAGTAGAACAAATGATTAGCACTACCCTCTGATAAGCCTAACTGCTCGCCCACACCACCTCAAAAAGAACATTAGAATTATCAGTTTTTACCTCTCAAAGGGTAGGCATGATATACTGAATAGAGGTAATATTCTACGGCTGTTATCTCATATTCCCTCTTTGGAAGAAATGACAACTTTGGACCTGGTCTCAATCGAATTCATAGATGACGACGGAACAGGTGGTGAAAAAACAAAAGCATCATGGACAACATCAACAATTGCACACAAAATACTAGCAGAGGCTCACACATTCAAAAATTCGGGGATAACAATAACACCTTATAAAAAGCCAAGATACCCAGAACTATTGATTCCGGCAACAACGGTGGGAACTCAGGCGTTTGAGAACAGACCTGGAATATCGGTGCTCAGACGAGCGGTGGGGAAATGCGGAACAAGTAATGAGCAACATCCGGGAAGCATTAGAAGTATCCAAGATGGCGCATTAACACCAACTGAATTAACTGAGCTAAGATGGATCGCTAGAACAATAAATAATTATACAAATTGACAAACAGGCTCACATTTAAGATCGAGTAAGCACAATCATCTACGAATATGTTCATGGAACGTAAATGGTCTAGCTTCCAAATTGTCTGACTTAGATTTTGTTAACTACATAAGATCTTTCGACATTGTGGCATTACAGGAAACATGGCAGGCAGACCCCCCGCACCTTCAGGGTTTCTTGCGTTTCTTTACTGGTGCAACTAGGATGGCAAAATACGGCCACCTCCAAGGCGGTTTAGTAACCTATGTTTCAGCCACATGTGCCCAGGTGGTCAAAGAAGTTGGTCCAACCTCTTCAGAATCAGTGGCAATAAACCTTTTCACCTCGCAACCAAAACCAGGCACAGGTGGAATGGAACTTAGCTTGATCAATGTTTATGTCCATCCAAAAAGGAAAGTAAAGGCAGTAAAAGAATTATGTAACTTCGTGGAGGAGTGTATAAGGGAAAGTCCCACAACAGATCTTATGCTCACCGGGGACTTCAATCTAAATCTTATGGGAACCTCGTCAGATGAGGAGATTCTAACTCAAAATTCAGCTTGGGACATACCATTACAAGGGAAACCACAAGCTCCCAAACGAACCAAATTAGGAACGCAGATATTAGAGGACCTCGAGCTTTTTAACATCAGAGCATTAAATGGAAGATTTGTTGGAGATAATCCCCCTGCTACTACATTTCACTCCACAAGAACAAATTCTATCCTAGATTATACTTTTATTTCATTACCTTTATTTCAGCATATGATTTCATTCCAGATAGGTGAAAAAGCTGACAGCGATCATTGTCCCCAAGAAATGGCCCTCAAAATTAGCAAGCCTAAATTCGAGTTATCCGCGGTGCCGAAAGAGTCAGTGTATACTATTAACTACAAAAGGATTAAGTACTCAGTAGCAACCGATGACAACATACTGGAAAAGGCTAAACAACACTTCAATGCCAGAATTGGATCTAGTGAAGTTGAGAAATGGGAGCAATTTACAACATCTATGGCAGCTTACGCCACAAGATTAAAGCCACAAGGCCAATTGGGCCGCAGCAGCATGAAACACTTTTCACGAGAGTACAAAGAGAAGTTCAGGTGTCTAACAAATTCAATTTATCACACGCTAAGACAACTTCGGTATAATCCTATGGATATAGTAAAACACGATTTTTTACGGAAACAAAAGGCAATGCTGAAAAAAATAAAATGGGAAGCCAACAGATCAATGGAGGACCATATGTGGGCAAAACTACACGCTGATACAAAATGTAACGATGGTGCAAGTTTTTGGAAAACCATAAACAACTTTTTAAGACCAATGCATGACGGGGTTTCATCCAATATTACCGAAGAGGTATGGGCAAGCCACCTTAGGAATCATTTTAATCAGGGTATGGATGGTAAATGTGAGACAAAAATCGATAATGTGATAAAAAGTTTTGTTACAAATAAAGCACAGACATTCCATAGGAGGCTCGGCAATCCAGAAGGTTACACATCAACCATAAATGATGGATTGTCAAGTACGCGAAACATCATTAAGCGCCAAATTAAAAAGGAAGAAGAGAGGGGCGCCAGGCCCGAACGGAATTCCGCCCATCTTTTACAAACAAGATGAGAATGAATGGGCAACAGCGCTCGAGCCTCTATTTCTGGAAATAAGACATTTTAATAGATTGCCTGCCTCCTGGAAGGGCTCAATTATCGCTCCGATTTTTAAGTCTGGGGATAAGTCTCTCCCGCAAAATTATCGATTAGTGGCCCTAATGGATAACGAGGCAAAGTATTTTGCAGGTATACTTTTGGAGGAGCTGCAGGCCTGGGCCTCAGAGAAATCCCTAATTCCGGTTAATCAGACTGGCTTTGCTAAATCAGTTGGGACAACCACTAATATCCTAACCATGGGTATGTTAATAGATAAGGCTGGATCAACTAAAATGCCCATTCACTTCTGTTTTATAGACTATAAGGCTGCTTTTGACCACATAAATCGGAATATTTTGTGGTCCAAATTGAATAGTTGGGGGATACCAAGACCTCTGTTAGATTTGTTGATTAACCTCCATACAGAGACATGGGTCCAGATAAAACTGGGTGACGGATCACTTCTGTCAAGACGTATACCAACCAACAAAGGCCTCAAACAGGGCTGTGTTTTAGCCCCAATTATTCAATCTGTTTGTAGGAGACCTCGTCCCGATCCTAAATAGCTGCAACTCGCATGCCCCCAAATTAGGAGGGCTATTACTACCGTGTCTTATCTATGCGGACGATATAGTCCTAATCAGCCATACAAAAGTAGGGCTACAACATCTTGTGAATGCTACACAGGGCTATTCAGAAGCAAATGAATTGACCATAAACCTGGAGAAAACGCAGACAATGACGATCAGTAAGAACAGGAAAAAATCGTCTATTTGGTTTTGGAACAATGTCCGTATTGAGGATACGTCAGTATATAAATATCTAGGAGTAAAAATTGACAACAGCAGTCATTTTACTGTACAGAAAACCAGCATCAGAGGTAAAGGCCTTGCCTTAGCAATATCTTTAAAAGCACTAAACAGCAAGCTTACTGGGTCATCTCTCCTACCACTGGTACAAGTAATACAAGCTAAACTCCTGCCAACAATCACTTACGGGAGTGAAGTACAGAGAGGCAGAGATGCAATGATTTTGGATAGTACAGTCATTGCTGCCTACAGGATTATTTTTAGCCTACCCAAACATACTTCTCCGGCTCAAATTAGGCTAGAGTTTGGCGTCCAGAAACAGCTCCTGATGAGACAGGGGGCGTATATAACTACCTGGGACAAAGTGCGAAAATCCAAACAAGGAACTCTAAATAATTATCTATGGATGGAGTTAGAGCAACACTCAGCGTCTCCAGCTGCCAAGTATCTCAAAAGCAGCTTGGCAAATATTGGCTTAAATCAGCTCTGCGATACCCCCACAAATCATATAACGCTTAAAAAACTGGTTAGGAAAACCGTCAAACATCTTTCGTGGGTTGAAGACAAGGCATCCCTCGCGAAGAGGTCACATGGCTGGATGACTCTGAACTCGTACTCCAAACAAGCACCACAGAGCTACCTTGATTTGGGTTATGTTAAAACTATCAAAATGAAGTTTTTAAAGTATAGGTTGGGCTTGTTACCCTGTATCCGGCATTTTCCACACTGGCTTAAGGATAAGGCGGGTTTCCTCTGTCGGTTATGTGGTTCAGCGCCGGAGAATATGCTGCATTTGCTTTGCTCCTGTGATAAACTGTTGGAAGAACGAAAACACCTGCTAAAATTCCATTTTAATCAGCGGGGGATACGCTCACGAAGACAAGCAGTCCTTGCCTGTTTTGCACCTCAGGATCCACAGCTGAACTGTAGACTTGTGAAGTTTATGAAGGTGGTGGAGAGGAAAATGCCAAAACTTGATTCTTAACTGCCTTTTAGATAGTATTATAACACAAAACTGTATCTATTTCAACTTAAGGTCGCTAATAAGTATACACTTTTATGATTTTTGAAAAATTGTGATTTATGAAATTGTATCTATTTTGCACATAAGGTCGCTAAAAAGTATACATTTTTATGATTTTAAACAAAAAACTAAGATTTATGATATATCGGTTTTTACCAATGCATGCAGAGCAAGTTTTTAAATATCGATGTTTGTATTGCAATGGTTTTAATTAACTATGCAAATAAATTTACTTACTTACTTATCAGTTTTTACCTCTGTGTACCATTTGGGGATCCTCTGAACTCTCTGTACAGTGTACTTGTTTTTAGCACACTGTATAGAGAGGCAGGTTCCTACAGTCACTAAAAACAAAAAAGAATAGTGAATGATCAAAAGTTGAAAACAATATTAAAATGGACACAAAGGAGAACTTTGAAATTAAAATATGAGACATTGGAAAAGGTGAAGCTTCTCAGGTTAAACACATTTGGAGCAATACAAAGGAGCCTTAAAAATGTAACCCACGAAACATCTGATTATAATTTCAGTAGAGAACGGGGCCCTCGCAATTCACGACTTAGAGCCTGATTTAGAGTCCGGCAGATGGATAACCCCATCACAAACGTGATGGATATCTCGTCTGCTATATTACAAGTACATAATATCGAAAGGCGGATGCGTAATCTGTCACCTTTGTTATGGAGTAACTTGTCCGCTGAACTTTAGGTCTGGCCCATAATCTTTTCTTCCTGAGCATCCAACCACAATCAAGGTGCAGCAGGACATAGGGAGGCCACCTTCACTAGTCTACTCCCCTCACTCTGAGAGAGAAATTATTCACTCTCCTTGTAGGGTTTTACTGTAGGGGCGGAACAGGAAGAAATGAGCATCAAGCCGCAGCACTTCGAAAAAGGAGGACTAGGGTCACTACCTCTTTTGATCCAAGGGGAAGGCCTAGTTGCTATTAGAACAGTTCCCCAACCCAAACACAATTTACAGTGTCTTCACTTCCCACAACATCCAAATACAATTGAAAGATCCATAGAAAAGTAATCTGTAGATCATCCAGCCCAATTGTCATGCCCCTCTCTTGCAAACAGACACAATGTTCTACATCTTCCAATCTTCAAATATTGCTCTATCACAGGGAACCAAATAATATTGCAAAAGACTACAGTTACCCCAAATGTAACTTAACTCTTTCACACCGCTGGTATCGGTTTTCATACTTCCCAGCAAATACTTTATCATTCAGTGGAAATGGATTCAGCTTCCACATTCTCCTCTGGACGTTTCCAAATATAGATCATAATATGTCAGACATCAAGTCACGTGACCTGACACAGTGGCCTTACTCAAAATGATGGGGCTCTCCTACAAAATGTGATGAGGGGCCCCTGGGTATCCCATATCTCACAGATATTCAAAGGTTTTTGGCTGTATGGGGGCCCCTTGAACGGCTGGGGGGCCCTCTGAATAGTTGCCCCTCCCTGCACCACAGGTGCTGCAGGGGCCTGTGTTACGCCCTGACTTGACAAGATTTCATATATCAAGCTAGCTTCAGAAACCAGCCAATCCTTGAAAAATCGTTTTGGACTTCAGACTAACCACTGCACGCACATCCAACATAACACAGGCACCAGCGTATTCACAACACTCACCACCACTATACACCAACACTATTGCACAATAGAATATTTTAGAAAAAACTCCTAACATGCATCCAACACAAAGCATAGAGGTCATTAATTGGTTACTAAACCGCCCAACAGCACTCACTGTCACCAATTGCCATACACACAAATATTTCTACAAGGCTGTGAGCATGCCTACCATCTACGAACGTGCATAAGAGATTCTGTGCAGCCCTCCAATCTCATCCAACACATAGAACATTCATCCACAACTCACTGAAGTCGACACATTCACCTTAAATAGGAACATACCCATACACACTACTGAGACCACATCTTGACTCCTGAATTCCCGAAAGCATTTCTATGCCATACCAGTGGGAAACTGCATGGTTTACAAATGCCAGTGGCATAACATAACAATATTACTCTGCCTGTTTTTTTAGAGGCATGTGCATCAATAACAGTGCTGTCACTGCTCTCGTGTGACCGCATATAAAACATGAAGATCACATGTAAGAGTAGTGCGCTGCCGGTATTAGTGGTATAACCATGGGATCACTGGCAGCCCTCAACATTTTGAGTAGGTGCAGCTCCAAGGCTGAGATCGCACAGCCCCTAGTGTGCTTATAGAAACATTTTTTGAAGAGGGTGTAACCTGTGTGTTTGTGTAGAGCAGATGGATTGCTCCAAATAACAATGATCTACGATTTATCAGCTACTTCTCAATATGTGGAAAACCTGGTACTTTCAGGATGTTGATGTGGAATATCACCTAACTGAGCATGGTGTCAACTCGAAATTCACTCACCCATCCACCTATAGATTCCCCTCAGTGAGTTAGACATCCGCTCCAGAGATCTGTCTCCAACCTGCAAGTCACTCATGCCTTAACTGTACATGTTCTGTGAGCGATAAATACTTGCACTAGTCTGTGGTGTTGAAACTGTTCTGCAGGGAATGGAAGATTGGACTTGCTGCCTTCTGTGAGAGTGGGACGTTGCTTTACTACAGCCATCCGGTACCAATTCTGTGAGGAAGAAAAACCTGCACTGCTGCTGCCTGCTTTGTATGTGCCCTGTGAAGGGGAATGCTTGCACTGCTGCTGCCCTATGTATATTTGTCCTGTGCAGGAGGAAAGTTTACACTATTTCTACCCAATATGTACCTGTTCTATCAAGAAGGGATGTTCCCACTGCTGAATGAAGGTGTCCCTTCTGCTTATGAAGAAAAAAGGATATATACAATGCACTCAGATAGCATGCCCTGTGACCCGGGATTTTTCTACAATATTTGATGTGAGGGGCATGGAGTCCTGTGTAAGATTCTATCCTCAAATGAGCAATAGTGCTCATGAATGTGTGCAGTGCTAGTTGTGGAACCCACTGATAAACCATACAATGCTAGGTAAGTGGGTTTGATCATTCTTTATGAGTACCTAAATGTATAATTCATTCTATAATTCTAGAAGAGGTATTTCTATTGGAGGTTTCGCTCTTTTTTTATGGGTGTGTTGTGTTTCTGGTATGTGTATGTGTGCTAACGAGGAGCATACAAATGTATTTTAACTACTCTCACTGCCTCTTTAGTGTGTTAGCTACTTGTGTTGTACCTGCCCAATATGAGTAAGAGAAGCGTGTGATGTTCCTTATGTTACAGCCACAGTCCCTTTACTTATTCTGTGTGTTTAGGGAAAGCTGCACTGCTACTCTCCATCTTGTACCTTTTTGTGATGTAAAGCTCGATTTGAAACTTTCCACTATACAAAAGATAAAACAATTCATATTACTAATTGTCATTTTAATGCATGATCTGAATAAAAGAGTGAACCCTCTCTCACAAATATGTGAGTAGAGTTTATGTTTAGTTTTGTGTGAAACAAGCACATTTTGTAATGGACTTGATGACTTTGTAACATTTTAAAACATACCTGACAAGTAGCTGTGTATCAGGTATAACACCTTTGGCCAAGTCTGGACTTTTAGCCAATATCCCTTTGCATTCTGGGACGCTGAACTCGTAAAAGAAAGTGTTAAGACATAAATACAAGCCCCACGATGTAATATACTGCATGCTGAAAAGCACGAAATGCTGATATATTTTCCACTTGATGGACTAGTAAAGTGCAAAATAACATTTTGTTCCTGACTTTCCTTTTTTGTCTTGAGGGTTAAACAGCCCAGTGGGTAGGAGGGCAGACATAGTCTTTCAAATGCAAATAGGAAAAGGTCACTGCTAAATGGCTAACATTAACACCACTTTTGGAATAAACGGCATGATAAAGAGGCATAGTTTTCCAGAACAATGTAACCAAGAGAGACACTATGAAATTAAAAAAAATAGTGCCTCCCTGGGACCCTGTCTTGAAATGGTGCAGCACGTGCTGCAGGTGCTGCCCCATGAGGGCCTCCAGTGCATGTCATTGTAAGATGATTCCCTCTGGGTATCTATGGACTGCGAAAGAACACAACAAATTGTGTTATTGCACCAATTTCCACATGTAAACCCATAGTTACAGACCTTTCATCGGGCATGTATTCCATCCTAGGCCCAGCCCTACTTACCTGGAGCAGTCCTTTGGTCAGTTAAGGCCCCTTCGGACCGGGCTCTCTTGCATTTGAGGCTCCTGCCTTGCTCCTTGCTCCTTGCTGCTCTCTCTCTCTCACTCTCTCCCACCTCTCTTAATTCAGCTCTCTCTCTTATTTTCACCTCCGTATCGCTCTTTCTGGAGCTCTTCTCCTCTGTTTGCTCTTGTTGAATCTCTTTATCATTCACCGCCATTTCACTCCTTCTCGAGCTCTTTTCTCTTTCGCCCGCTTTTGCGCCTTTTTTTGTCAGCGCCCCTCTTTTTGCACCTTTTCCTGCCAACTCCTTTTGCTCTTCACCCTGTTTTTGCCTTTCTGCAAGCTCCTTTAGCTTTCATACCCCATTTGTGCCTTTTCTGCTAGCTTTTATCTCTTTTTTGCGCCTTTTCTGCCAGCACCTATCTCCTTTTTGTGCCTTTTCTGCAGCTTTTTCTAATTTCTAATTTCATCTGGTTTGTGCCTTTTTGTGTCTCCTTGTCTCAGGCCTCCACTGACCAATGCCCTCAGCACCCTATCCCATCCCACGCGGTTTCCCCCTCCACCTGCTCTTTACCTGCTTCTTCCAACATCATCTTCTTCTTCCTGCATCTCTGCGTAGCCATGCCCACTGCCCCATGCTATTCCTCTCTCCCAGGACCTACTTAATGGCTGCCACTGTGTGTACACGCCAAAGATGCACCAAAGGTAAGCCCATTAATGCCTGTCCAACCCTAGTCCACACCCGGCGCTACGAACACTGGTTCGATCTCCCCCAGCAATACTCTTCAGCACTCTTCCGATCGCTCGACCTGGAATGCCTCTCCTTTCGCTGCTGCTGCTCGTGCCACACTCCACGGTAGAAACTGTCACCTGCACCCAGCGGCGGCCAGCACCGATCGGGAATGGAGGGTCGGCGGGGGGGGGGGGGTAGAGGGATGTGAGAAATAAAACAATTACTTAACCTTACCTGCTTGCCTCGTCCTCCTTGCCGCTCCTCCTGGTCGCGTCTTTCCTCCTCCCGCTGGCAGGAACAGGAAGCAGCCTGGAAGCACCCAGGCTCCCCTGAGCCAATCACAACGCTGCAATGCAGCGTTGTGATTGCCCTGAGCGCCATGGCTCAGCACTCAGACTGGGCATTGGGGCTTGGGCATGTTCTCCACCCAGGTTGTAATGCAGCCTGGGTGGAGAAGAGGAAAAGTGCGCATGACTGTTTAGGGCGGCTCGAGAGGGCCGGCCAAACAGTTATGTGCACTTAGGAGTGGGGGCAAACCACTCCTCGGCTGCTCTGTCAGCCCCGCCCGCTTCGCAACACAAAGCTTTGCTGCCATTCTCGAAAAAGGGAAAAATAAAATGATAATAACTGGGTTATCATTTTATTTTTTTCTTAAACTGCTGAAAAAAACTATGGGGTGACACTCCTCCGCCTTAGCGGAGGAGCCGCCACTGCCTGCACCCACTGCTGCTTCACCTGCAGCAGCCTACCCAAACATCCCACACAAGCTAATAATTTCTGGCACTATTACCATAACAGGGAATAGCAAGTTTGATATTTCTACATCACTTGTAATCCTGATGCAGACAAAAACGGACATTTTTCACCAGATCCGGAATAGTGGGCCACTCTTAATGACAGCTTCAGCGTGCACTTCCCCAAGCTACAACTGTAATTTGAAATGTATACTTATTTTGCAAGAGCCAACATAAGTGAGCTACTTGCCGTGTTGAAAAATATAGCCTGCTTCTGATTATCAGTATTTTTAGCAAGAATTTATATTTGGTGTATGCTACTTTTTACTCTCTTGCAAAACAACTTATTTTTGTTCTAAAAAAGGATTCTGCAATTATAAAATAAAACCGGGTGTTAAACGTCCCCGTGTTGTGTTTATCTGGCACACTGGTTGCGCCTTATATTTTAAATTCTTTAGAAACAGGATACTGACTGACAATATTTTCAGTTTCCGTGGCGGAGTCAGTCACTTTACGAGCAACTGTGGCTCATCGAGGGAGGCAGAGGCCAAACTTCTCCCAAATAACAGATCTTCCCTTAACACATTTTACTAGCCTTTGAACTTTACTAACAAGCATGTCAGAATATTTTGTTCTGTGGATGGAATGCAAAACTGTTTTTAGCTACATCACTCACTAGTAATTGCACTAATATTGCTTAAAAAACAAAAAAACAAACAGTGTTAACAATATTCATCATGTACGTCTACATAAGAGAACTCCAAGCTAGAAGAGGTTCCATCACGAGAAACATAATTATTCTTGCATAAAACAATACTCATAAAAATATTAGCAGCTATAGGGTCCAAA
Source organism: Calotriton arnoldi (assembly GCA_963921515.1). Classification (NCBI taxonomy): domain Eukaryota; kingdom Metazoa; phylum Chordata; class Amphibia; order Caudata; family Salamandridae; genus Calotriton; species Calotriton arnoldi. The sequence goes on from CAWUFW010006272.1 coordinate 150,276, forward strand.
AGAACCCGAATGGTATTGCACAGACTTGTGCAAATGATTTGTGTTCTCTCTCTTGAGCTAGTTGTGATTTTCAGCACAGCAGACAACAAATTGGGTTCACTCGGTAGCTGGCAAACATGGAGGAACAGCATTGAAAATATGGAAATAAAACCTAAACGATGTTTACGTTCATGAGTCTTCTTTATTTGTTGCAACTGTGAATCAGGCCCCAAAACGCAGAAGAACACAAGACACTCCGGAATTGTACAGCCAAGTCCAACCTGTAAGTAAATGGGAAGAAGATATAGGCAAAGAGCTAGGCGATTCAGTGTGGTAACGTTTATTAATTAATATTACTGATTTTTAATATCATCGAACGCTAGGTTCAAATAAGTACACTCTGACCACATACATAGGACATCTTTACACCAGAGTGAGCGAATATGTTTTAACTTAATGCACAGGCGAGCTGTCCTAGGTGCAAATCAGTGACCACAAACTTCCATCATATGATATGGGACTGTCCCAAAAATAGGGACTATTTGCAACAAATTATAAACCTAATCAACAGAGCCACCGACAGGAACATAGACTGAACGGTGGAGAGGTGTATACTAGATGCCTTCCCACACTCTGAAGAAAAGAAAGTCACTAATAAATTAATTGACCTGGCACTTGTTTTAGCGAAAAGCCAGATAGCAATGGGCTGGAAGAGCAGAGAGGCTCCTCGCTTCAGCAAATGGAACAATGAACTTCTGAAATGGGTGGATTGTAAGAGTACCCCCATCATATGGAGGCAAGGAGGGGGCTGAGGGAGTCGGAGTTGGCTAGGAAGGAGAGGGCCTGTGAAGAGGGCAAGCCCCTGGCTGTTGGCTAGAGATTTGAAATGCTGTGGTAAGGGAAACACCCTTTACCATGCAGTCACAGCTACGCAGTGCCTTTAAAACGCAGGCACTACAACGAACGTGTTGTTGCCACACGTTCCCTTAGCCCACAAGTAGTTACAACGACTTGTTTAGTGAACGCGTTATTGGACTGGTGTTGGATTTTAAGTCTAACACCTTCCCGACTGTTACACAGACTGGAGTTGGAGTAATAAATTATACTAGTCCAAAGTCCAGCGCTTCCCTAAGGCAAGTTGATGCAACGACTTGCGTGTTACAGGAATGCGTGGTAACAACGCGTTCAAAGTATTGCCTGCGTTGTAAAGGCATGCGTGGTTCCGTCACACAACCCGTGATAGGACTTACAGTCAAACGCAGTTCGACCTGCAGAAATTCCTTCAGCTGGTTCTGCCACTCCTCCCTAATTGCAATAGGGTTATTCATTCACCGGCATAATACCCGTGTAGCTAGAATCATTGGAATATATAGCTGGGTATCAGAACAATCTGTTTGGATTTAAGTTTAATTTTGTTGTTGTTGCTGTCGATTTTCTCTTCTGCATCGGATTTTCTGATGCAACATTGCATGATATGCTCTTAAGCTATATGTTGAACAGAGCTACACTACTAACACCAATTATAGGAACCGTATTATAGGAGCCCAGATAGAATCTGCTATCTGGGCTTTCCCTCCAAGTCTCCATCTACCCAAGGACCATTTAAGTCTCTTAGGGCCTCATTTATGAAAAGTGTTGCATCACTGGGGGAAAAAGAGCGATTCAACACTTTTTATTGCGCCCTCCTTGCAACACCATGGATGCGCCGTATTTACACTATGGCGCTCCATATCGCATTATTGACCAGATACGTCAGGAATCCTGGCATATCTGGTGGCGCAGTAATGATGCATTGCTGGAGTGTGTCGGTAACCTGACACAACTCCAACAATGTGTCATTACACGTGGGGCGAGTCCCATGTAAAAGGGCCTTCGTCACTCCTTACGCCAGGCTTTGGCGGCGAGGTGGGAGAAAGAGCGTCCTACGGAGCGGATGCAATGGATACGTGTTGTCTGAGCGAGGGCGTGGTGTGCGCAGCGGGCGTTTCTGGAAGGTGGGTGGAAGATCAGGTGGTGGTTCATGGAGGCTGGTCATTGGTTGTGGAGGGCATTGTAGGCGTGGATCAAGAGCTTGAAATGGCATCTCTTCTGGACGGGGGGGGGGCCAGTCGAGGTCTTTTGGGTGTTGGGTGATGTGTGTCCTTTTGGGCAGGTTGAGGATCAGTCTAGCTGCTGCGTTCTGGATTTTCTGGAGTCTTTGTATGAGTTAGGTGGTGGTGCCGACAGAGCGTTTTGCCATAGTCAAGCCATCTGGTGATAAGGGCCTGTGTCACAGTTTTCCTTGTGTTGATGGGGAGCCACCTGAAGATTCTGCAAAGTATGCGGATCGTGTGGAAGCAGGCTGAGGAGATGGCGTTGAACTGACCTTTCATGGAGACTTTGCTGTCCAAGATGATGCTGAGGTTTCAGGTGTGGTCTTTTGGCATAGGGGTAGATCCAAGCTCCGCTGGCCACCAGGAATCATTCCAAAGGGCGGTGTGTCTGACAAAGATCAGAACTTCTGTTTTGTCCATGTTGAGTTTCAGGCAGTTGTCCTTCATCCATGTCGCAGCGTTCTTCATACAGTTGTGAAAGTTGGTCTTGGTCGAGGTGGGATCTGCTGAGAGTGAAAACATGAGCTGTGTGTCGTCGGCGTAGGAGATGATGTTGATGTTGTGCAATCTCACGATGTATGCAAGTGGTGTCATGTAGATGTTGAAGAGAGTTGGGCTGAGAGTTGAGCCTTGGGGTGCTCCACAGATGGTGTGCTTGGGTTGCGAGGTGAAGGGAGGAAGGCAAACTCTCTGGGTGCATCCCATGAGGATGGATGCCATCCATCTGAGCGCATCGTCTGTGATTCCAAATCTGCATAGTCAATCGATGAGTGTCGAAAGCTGCAGAGAGGTCCAGCAGGATGAGGGAGGTTGATTCTCCTCTGTTGAGTAGGGCTCGGATGTCGTGTGTTGCGGTGATCAGGGCTGTCTCGGTGCTGAGGTTGGATCTGAAACCAGAAGTTGGATGGGTCCAGCAGTTTGTTTTTTTCCAGATATTCATTGAGTTGGAGGTTGATGGCCTTCTCCAGAACTTGGGCAGGTAAAGGGAGAAGGGACAGAATTGTTTATGTAAAAATTGTCAAGTGTCTTGTTTAGAGAGTCCCAGTTAGGAGCAAAAGTTAACAAATTACAAGAAACATCCTCACCAAGCCTGTAGTTATTGATTGAAGATAAAGTTTAATGCAGAAGTAAATAGCAAGTCTCCAATCTCTCGTTAACATCAGGGAAGAGAAAAGAGTCAAGCAAAAACATCCAGCAGGACATCTAAAAGAAGATTCTAACTATAAGGGGCAACAATCAAGGACAAAAACAGTAGCAAGAGGGCAATGAAGCCAACAAAAAATATGAGAACGAATGTGTTGCAACACATTCATCACTCACAAATGCCTCCTTATATATGATCAAACAGAAGCCAATATCACAGGAAAAGACTCAACTTATCTTAGATCAGGAACCCTAGGAAAGATTCCTTAAACAGACCGCAATTGTTTTCATTCGCATACACAGAAAACAAGATAGAACATAAAGTTTCTGTCCCCTCCAGAGATCCTCCAGCCAAAACTTGTTTCGTCAGTCTGGTCAACTGTCTATGACTTCCTCAAGGCTAGAAGGAACATTTATATGTTTAAAATAGAAAAACGTATAAAAATATTATTACCACACCATGGTGAAACAACAACTGTTAAACTTATATGCCCTTCACCAACACTCTAAAATAATTCTATCTTGTTACAAAAACATTCAGGCCATTATTTAAATGCCACATGCAGTTATATCCAAACCTATCAAGATCAGTGCATAAAAAAAGGGAATTGTGTTCACGCCCCTTCATCAAAATGGATCATCAGATGCTGCTATATTTTATCTACACCACAAGTCTTGCAGTCCTCCTCATGTTATCAGCCTATTTTAGTGAGTGAATCAAAAATGTAAAAAATTGATTATAGGTGAGACCAGGAACATATTAGACCACCACTTACTTTACACTTCATAGGTCCTGGCTCAGCAAGACAGAGGTCAAATGTCAGGCTATGTCTTCAGACAAATTGCTGCTTTTTTAACATGTAGATTGGTGTTTACAAACTCCTCTCACTTTACAATAGGAAAAAGAAAAGTAAAGTGAATTATGTGACAAGCTTGCATTCGTATGTGTGCAAACTTAGCCTAAATGGGACTGGAAAAACACTTTCCAGAGGACCCATTAAGTGGGAAAAACTAGATTTTTCAACTAACCAACAGTGGAATGCACTTTTTACAAAGCTGAGCATAGAGAACAAGGACTGTGGCCTTACGACAACTGAATTTTTCAAAACATTTCACTCAATCATAAAGCAAGTAGTATCCGAACATAAAGCCAGCAGGGGCATGATAGTGCAAGATTCCTACCACAACTGGTACGATAATGAATGTGCAGAAAAGAAGAAAGTGCTTACCACCGCCCCAAGAAACAGAAGAAGAACCCCATGGGGCGAGGCACAGCAAATGGAAGCCCAAAGATCTTACAAACATCTCATTAGATATAAAAAGAAAAACCAGTGTATCAAGGCATGGAAAGCCATACAATACGCAATTGATGCAAAATACGCAAAAAGGTTCTTTGAAATCGTAGGATGGGGCTGCACAGGTCCATGCAAGAATTTGGAGGCTAATATAATAAGCCCTTCATGATGGGTGGAGCATTTGTCCTCACTATATCAAGTGCCTATGGAGGATGACCTGGGAAGTAAAAAAATGGATCTGTAGGAATCCATACAGAACCAAGCCGAAACTGTGGTTCTCCAGCGTAACTATCTCCATAATGATGTTGTATTTAGCTAACCGTAAACAGCTCAGACCATCCAACACCAAAAGCTGTGAAAAGCCACAGGCCCTGACCAGGTGCCCACAGATTTTTTATTTATTTTTATTTTTGTTGTTTTATAAAGCACAAACATAACCCAAGGGTGCCAGAGCGCTGTACATAATATTGCTAAACATAACCAAAGAGTTGATTCATAAGAAGATCATATAAAGATAACAAAGAGCAACTTTTAAAAACTCCAGAAAGATATGGTATGTAGGAACAGAGTTATTTATTAATGACCTTCATTTGTTATAAGTTACTGTGATATGTTCTCCAGGGTGGTTTTTCATGCTTCTGCTTAGCGTCAGTTCCATTCCAGGAGCCCGGGGGACAATATTTGTGTGGGTATAACTGGGATTGATGTGCTCCTGCCCTGTGTTGGTATTACTGACATTGTAGCGGCCAATGCACCCATGAGACAGGGTCACAGTGACTCTATGAGAGAAATTTGTTCATTAGGATCTTTTTCACCTCTTTTTTGAAGACGCAGGTCGATGGGATAGACCGAACCTTAGGTGGTAGGGAGTTCCAAATCCTTGGAGCTGATACAGAAAAGGAGCATGATGAAGTTTTTTGTTTTCTGAATCTGGGGGGTGTTCTAGCCTTTGAGAGTTTGCACTTCTGAGTGAGTGGCTGCCTCCTGAGATTTGAATCTTTTCTGTCAGGTAACTTGATTAGTTACAATGTAAGGCTTTTTGCATGAGGCATGTGATTTTCAGTTGAGTTCTGGCCTCAAGAGGGAGCCAGTTGAGAGACCGAAATGATGGGGTAATGTGGTCAAAGCGTCTACTGCCTGTTACCAGTCTAGCTGCTGCGTTGAGGGTCGCTTTGAGTGGAGCAGTTCTCGATTTGGGAAGACCTGAAAGGGTCGCAGAATCATATTCTAGTCTTGAGACCACTAATAATTGGACTGCTTGTTTGAAATCTGGAGGTGGCAGGAATGGTTTCACTTTCTTCAGTAGTTTGAGTTGGAATGACGCACTGTGCGTGGTTGCACTGATACGTGCTAGCATGTTCAGATTCTTGTCCAGTGTTATTCCAAGGGATGTAGTGAAATCAATGATGGTAGGTTTGCAGTTTGGGGCATCTAGGTGCATGAGCCTGTCTTTGATGTGTGTGGAGCTGTTATGGGGGGAGAAAAGTAGGAATTCTATTTTCAGTGAGTTCAGCTGGAGGTTGTTTTGAGCTAGCCAGGACTGAGTTTTGAACAGAGTGTTATTTAGTTGGATGACATCCTCAAGGGAGGATATCTTTAAGTATAATTGTGTATCATCTGCATTCATGTGGTATGCAACGTTCGGTTGTTTGAAGATTTCTGTTAGTGGCTCCATGTATAGGTTAAAGAGTGTGGGAGAAATGGTCAACCTTTATGGGAATCTGCATCTCATCGGTGTGGTACCTGAGAATGAGTTGCCTAGTTTGATTCGTTGTGGCCAGTTCTGCAGGAAGGATGAAAACCATGAGAACACTTTCCCTGACAGCCCCATTCTGTTTTCTAGCAGTTTTAGTAGGTTGTTGTGATTAACTGTGTCAAACGCCGATGAGAGGTCTAGTAGGATGAGTAGGCATGAGTCGCTGTTGTCTGGCATCTTAAGGGTGCCATCCATTAAGTGAACAATGGCCAATTCTGTGCTGTGCCCTGGTCTAAATCCTGATTGAAATTTGTTGAGTATTTAGAATTGATCAATGTGCTGACTCAATTGGTTGTGTACACATTTTTCCAACAATTTGGCCAGAAAGGGAATATTCGATACCGGGCGATAGTTGCTCATGATTGTGTGTTATGTTCCTACTTTTTCAGGAGAGGTGTTATCTGCCCAGCCTTCAGGCAGTCCACGATAATGCCTTGTTTTTGTGATGAATTTACGATCCTCATCAGTATGGGTGTGAAGACATGACTGAGGGCCAGATGTAGGTAGCGAAATAGCGATCGCAAACGCTGAAATTCGCAGAATTTCAACGTTTGCGACCGCAAAATAGCCCTGTGCAATGTTGGTAGGAAAAACCTACTCGCAAAATAAGGATTCGCAAATTTTGCGATTCCCTATTTTGCAACTGCCTTTAAGGAATCGCAAATTGCAATTCCTTAAATGCAATGCAGGAAGCCCAGAAAGTTTGCGATTTGGGCTTAAGGAATCAGTAAATTACCACCAACTTCAAGTTGGTGGTAATTTGCAATCTCTTTGAAAAATGCACTTTTTGCATTTTTCAAAGTGCCATGTGGCGCAAATACATGCCCTTAGGGCATGTATGTGCGCCACATGTGCACACATACATTTTCAGGGGTGCAACAGGGTGTCCTTTTGACACCCTTGCACCCTTGAAAATGCATTCGCAATTTGCGAGTACCTAATAGGTACTCGCAAATTGCGAATGTCTTCCCATTCATTCCTATGGGCCTCTAGGCCCATAGGAATGAATGGGAAGGTATTCCTTAATTGCGAATCCCAATTTGCAATTCGCAATTAAGGAATATTAAGGAATCGCAATTAATATTGCGATTCCTACCTACATTCCATTTTGCGAGTACTTAATAGCGATTCGCTAAAAATCGCTATTAAGGACTCGCAGAAATGAGTTTACCTACATCTGGCCCTGAGTTCCTTAAATATTGTGGAGGGTATGGGACTGTTGAAATGTGAAGTTGGTTTCATAGTTAGTAAGGTCTTGTGGACCTTCTCCTCAGTTAGTGTTTTGAACTCACTCCAGACAGCTTGATTTTTGGTTTTCGATGGGAGAGTCGATGTCAGTTCCTCCACTGGGTACGGAGATACAATGGAGATACAATGTCTGGATGGTGTTCGTTGTCTATAGTGGATCTTAGCCTTTTTTTTGTCTGTTACAATTTCTTTTTCGATTTCTAAGAATTTTCCATCGATAAATGAAGAGAAAGTTTCACAGTTTTCCACTGAGTTATTGCTGATCTTGGTTTCAATGTTTGCCCTGGTTTGTGGGTTGACAATGTCAAACAATCGTCTTGGGTGATTCCTTGCACTGTCGAGCTGGGATCCGAAGTATGATGCTTTTGTGTACCAGATGTGTTTTATGTAGCTGTTCTGTCGTTCATGTAGCTTGATTAGGAGCAGTGTCGAGGGTTACTGTCCCCACCTTCGTACTGCATGTCTAAGACTCCTCCTTTCCTCCTTTAGACTTTCATTGCACAAAGGATGGGAGGGCTTGATTTTTTGTCTTTTGAGGCTCAGTGGGGCTACTGACTCCAATATGTTTGATAATGTTTGGTTGTAGTGCTCGGTTAATTCCAGGACATTCTTGGTTCCTGTTGGGGAAGTGAGGTTTTTCTTGCAAAGTGCGGTCAGTTTGACCCTGTACATGTTTTTGGTGTCTCTAACCCAGCATTTCCGTTTGGTTTCTTGCCCTTAGATCTCTGTGTGTGCGTATTTAGGTGGAAAATGATTGAGTGATGATTGGTCCAGTCATTGGGCGTGATCGAGTCAATTGTCAGCGTTCCTTCTCTGGATATGATTAGGTCGATAATTGATCCTTTGTTATGAGTTGGGCTTAAGCATGATTGGGTCAAGTTGTGATCCGAGAAGAATTGTTTTAGAGTGGATATCTGATTATCTTCATTGTTGTTCCAGTGATGGTTGAAGTCCCAGAGGAAAACGGCATTGGGGTGTAGTGTGATTGTTTCCATTATATGCTCAATGAACAGTTTAAAAGGAACCTGGATGTGTGGCTAGGCCCTCTGACAGTTGCTTTTAATGCTATCTTATTGGAAGACGTGGTCCCAGACTCTTGGAAGACATCTATTATAGTTCCCATCCATAAAAAAGGGCCTAGGGACGAACCTTCTAACTACAGCCAAATTTCGCTATTGGACAGAGTAGGCTAAACCTTTGGCAAGCTGTTGCTGACCTGTCTGGAGACGTGGATGGAGGATAATTGCATAAACTCTCACCTTCAAGCCAGGTTCCGCAGGGGCCAGAGTACGATCGATCAAGTCCTGCACCTGCATATGATCTGTTTGAAGTATGTCATGCTACGGAAATCACCTCTCTTCCTGGTCTTCATAGATCTAAAGACCGCTTTTGACAGTGTGGACCGGACTACACTATGGCGAATCCTGGAGGACCATGCTGTCCAAAAGTACGTCCTGAACCTGCTAATTAGTCTTCATACTGGAAACACAGCGGCTGTAAAATATGGCCTCAATGGTGATTGCACGCCCACGTTTGGAATACACTCAGGGGTCAGGCAGGGGTGTGTGCCGGCACCAGCCCTATTTAACATCTATATCAACGATATAGAGAAGATGTTCATCGACCTCGCCCAGGATGTACCTAAGCTGGGGAGTGATCAATTCCCGATCCTTATGTTCACTGACAATGTGGTTATTTCAGCACGCACTGAACTTTCCAAGCACCCCCTATTAGAAGGCTTTGAACTCTTCTGCAAATCCAGGAAATTAACAATATATGTTCAGAAAACAAAGTTCATGGTAATGAAATCAAGGGCCAAATTAAAATCAACTTTCAGGATCTATGGCAACCAAATAGAACAGGTCAAAACCTTTGATTACTTGGGCATATCGATTGACAATAATCTGCTCTCGAGCAGCCAAGTAAACAAGTCCAAAATGGTTCTCTCCCAACAATCCGGGGCAGTACATAGATTTGCGAGCAAGTGTAATAACTCTGATAATGCCGGCCCTGTCTGCGTACAAAACTAAAGCAATAGTTGCTGTTAGACCTGGCACCATTGGCGTGGGTCTCCCTTCCATTTTTTGCTGTTGCCTCCTGTGTTTTTACTATGTTTTTGCTGGTCTAGATGCTTTGGGCACTTTGCCACTGCTATTCAATCCCAAAGTGCAAGTGCTCCCTATTGTAAATTATTGTAATGGATTAGTGACTCCATGATTGGCTTATTTGATTTACTTGTCAGACCCTAGTACAGTGCACCATGTGTGCCCAGGGCCTGTAGATCAAATGCTGCTGGTGGGCTTGCAGCACTGATTGTGCCACCCACAGAAGCAGCTTGTACAATATGGCTCAGGCCTGCCATTGCAGAGCCTGTGTGCAGTCTGGGACTGCCATGTCGACTTGGCAAGTGCACACACTTGCCAGTCCCTAAACCTTCCCTTTTCTGCATGTTAGTCACCCCTAAGGTAGGCCTAAGGTATCCCTGTGGGCAGGGTGCATTGTATGTAAAAGGTAGGATATGCCCTGATGTGTGTGGCATGTCCTGATAGTGAATTACAGCCAATTTCGTTTTTCACTATTGCAAGGCTATCTGTTCCCATAGGCCAGAATGAGCAGTTTGATGATAACATCTTATAATCCTAACTGACCCTAGGAACAAGATAGGAAAATAAAGTTTAGTATGCCTGAACTCAGAATGTTAAAATACATCTTTTAGTGTGGGTGATTTTTACATCCTGTGTTTGAAAATACCACTTTTAGAAAGTAGGTATTTTTCTTGCCTAACCATCCAGCCTGCCTCTGCTAGATTTGTGTATTCCATGTCTGGTTTGTGAGTGACAGGGGGCTGGAGAGGGCCTTGGCTCCAGCAGTCTGATGGGTCAGGGCTGGGCTGAATAGGACCTGCATTGAATAGAGAGTAGGGGAGGAGATTTCCTTTTACCAACCTGAGCCCTCATAGAATAGAGAGTAGGGGCAGAGATTTCCTTTCACTGACCTGAGCCCTCATAGAATAGAGAGTAGGGGGAGGAGATTTCCTTTCAGCTACCTGGGCCAGGTCTGCTTTCAACAATGCTGTCTCCACCTCCTGCCAGGAAGATGCACCAGGGAGGACAGAACTGGTTTTGGCTGGGCACAGAAACTCTCTGCCTTCAGAGAACAAAGGATTTACTGGTATAAATATTGGGGCCCAGACCCCAGAACTTTAGATCACTTCTGGGAATCAAGACCGACCTTTGTCAAGGAGAGAAACCAAGGAAGCTGAAGGAGGAGACTGCCCCAGTGCTGGCTGCTGTCTGGGGTTGGCCTGCAGTGGTTACTCATTTCCAAGAAAAGGGAAAAAGGAACTTTGTGTACTTTATCATCTTGAGGAAGATCTCCAAGGGCTTGAAGCTGAGCTTGCCTCCTGTCTGAAGTCACAGGCACACCAAGACTTCACCACCAGCTCCCCCTGAATTCCCTTGCTGGGAATTCTACCTGCAGAGAGGTGCCTGCTGTTGTTCTGGGTACCTCTAGTGTCTGCGTGTCGCTGGGAGCTGGAAGCGCGATGCAACGAGGAAGAAGCGTGACGCCGCCGCAGCAGTTGCCGTCGCATCACCGAAGAAGCGTGTCGCCGCCGCAGCTGTTTGCATCGCCGAAGAAGCGTGTCGCATCACCGGAGAAGCGTGCCGCCGCCGCAGGGGTTGCTGTCGCATCACCGGAGAAGCATGTCGCAGGGCCTGTCGCGGCTCCAAAGTTCATCGATTTCACCGCACAGCCGTCGGGCGTGCACGCATCGCATCTACGTTGTTGCATCGCATCAAAGACGCCATCTTGTCGCATCGCACCGGATCGCCACATCGCATCGAGGCGCCATCTTGTCGCATCGTCACCGGGCCGCAGTAAGAAACGACGCATCAACTCCCCACACAGTAAGGAAGCAACGCATCACCTCCCCTGCACTGCAGTAAGGAACCGACGCATCCACTCCCCTGAGTTTAAGGAACGGCGCATCAACTTCCCTGCGACCCTTTTGCTTGCATTGCGTGACGCATCCCAGGTACTTTGAGAACAAAGTGACGCATTTACCATCTAATTTGAACTAAACTATTTCTACCACCTGAAAGTCAGATTTTTGAGATTTTTGTCGTTTGGTCTTGTGTTAAATCTAGATAAAGATTACTTATTTTTCTAAACTGGTGTGGTGTCCATTTGTAGTGTTTTCACTGTATTATTGTATGTGTTCACAAATGCTTTACACACTGCCTCTGAGATAAGCCTGCCTGCTCGTGCCAAGCTACCAAGGGGGTGAGCAGGAGTTATTTAGGAGTGTAGCTCCCTTACCCTGACTAGAAGCAAGGGTCCGTCCTTGGTCAAAGGTACCTACCTCTGCCAACTAGAGACCCCCATTTCTAACAGTTGCAAGCACCTATGGTGCTGACATTTGGGGACATACAAAAGTACAGGCCTCACAAAAAGTGGAAAATGCCTTTTTGAGGCGACTCTTACACCTAGGCCCAGGTAAACCAATAGTAGCACTCAGAGCTGAACTGGGAATAGCGTCTGTGGCAGATTACATCACTTTTTGCCCTGTAAGCTACTGGATACGTCTCTGGTCTACACCCACTCTTGCAGAGCATTAAAAGGGCCTGAGGGATATCCTGAGATGCCAGAACTGTAATAACCTGCCTTGGCTCAGACACATGGAGCACATTTTAAAGTCAATTGGCTGCCCAGACTGGTGGCTCTTGTTAGAATTGAATCAAAAAATTATTATATTATTTGTATTTTACTCCTAATAGTGTTAGCATTGATATCGCTAATATATTATTTGTAATATTGTATGAAAAGTCTTTTTATTAATGCCATCAGGTAAGGGTCTTTACAATTCTAAACAAAGGAATCTATATATATATATAAATATATATATATATATTTATATATATATATATATATATATATAAGCACTGACAAACAAAAGATAGAAACAAACTTTATACTTTGTCAACAAAAGGAACGTCAAGAATAGACTCTGCAAAGGATGTTGAGGAACCGAAAATCCCGTCATCTAACTGCACGAAGTATAAAGTTTGTTTCTATCTTTTGTTTGTCGGTGCTTATATATATATATATATATTCCTTTGTTTAGAATTGTAAAGACCCTTACCTGATGGCATTAATAAAAAGACTGTTATTAGCATATCATGCTAAAAGGAGGGTCTGTTAGAATTGAATCGAAAAATTATTATTTTATTTGTATTTTACTCCTAATAGTGTTAGCATTGATATCGCTAATATATTATTTGTAATACTGTGTGAAAATGCAGTCAGTGGATGCCGGCACTATATTTGTTCGGTTGACTTGTGTATCGCCATTTTGTTCTCTAAGATGCCATTTTACAGTATAATCGAAACTGCTACTTGCTCAGTTACGAGAAATGGTCCTTGGTAAATTTCGTTTCTCCAATGTTAAGGTTTGCTCATTAGTGCATTCTTCTAATGTTACATCGAGGCCTTCTCCCACCTGTCTGGTGGGGAGGATAAGCTAGACGACCTTGAGCAGTAGATACCTTGTGCCAGGCTGTGGAATCGAAACTTATGTTCTGTACCCCCATTGTATTACGACAGCTACCAGTGTTTTTCCATGATAGGCAGGTCTTCGTGGGCTCTGCAACCTACTTAATGTATCTTTATGCTTGTTAGAGTCAGTCCCTCGTCAGCCATCATAGGAGGCTGTCAGATTGGACTCCACTGCAGTGTACTTTGTGAATAAACTAGTTTGCTTGCATTCTCTACTGCGTCATCAACTCTTCATTGAATGGAAGGCTAGCGGAGGTCTAGAGTGACCCGAGTGACCCTAAACGGGTCATTTCCTTCACTCTATCCAAAAATATAACCAAAGACACTCTACCAGTGGTGAAAAGGAAATTCTGAGATTCTATGTGGCAAAAGCACGAAGGTATAAGCAGCGCCTTGCTAACCAAATATCTGGATTTAAAAGCTGAACCTGGCTGGGAACCTTACCTTTCTTGATCTTTCCATCCGAGAAAAGGGTTCTTTTTATCAGTTTTAGGTTAGTCACACTACAGGTTCACTCCTACACTAAATCCTGCCCAAGAGCTATGGCCGGAGAGATAGGACGTACAACTGTTCTCTTGGTGGCTAAGAAACATTTAAGCACTTTTTGTTACTCTGCGACAACTCTTTACCCCCGAAGGAGCTACCACTGCCCTCTGTTTTTAATATATAGTACAAGGAGTTGTAATGACACTGTTCTATTGTGCTACAGAACGAACCAGCTGGAGATCTACCAGGCCGTAGCCTCATATATATATACATTGCATGGAAAGGAAGATGATTGGTCACAACACAGGCAATAGAGAGTGCCACTTTGTAAGATAGTCATCCCGCGGAGCCCATCATCATTATTATCTTAGGTTATTCATGTCTGGAGCACCAGCCTAATGTTTGTTTTATTTTTTTTTTTTTTTTTTATAATTTTTTTTTTTTTTTTTTTTTTTAAACTTCACAGTGAGTACAGCTTCATTAGCATATCAACAGTATACATTGAACTTTAATACCAAAGAAAAAAAAGGAAAAGAAAAGAGAATATGATTATAGCAACACCTACTTAAACGCTTCTAGCCAGTTGGTAATAGGAGACCACATTTTTAGCCCCCAGGCTCGTTTCCTAGGCCCCCGCATTTTATAAACAGAAGATTCCGTGTTATATAGCGCTAATATCCTTGATCTCCAGTTGATAAAAGTCGGAGCATCAGGACTAATCCACTGAGATGTTATACTTAATCTTAGAACTGCCATGGCAATGAAAAGAAAATTAGTCTCAGCCCTACCACGAAGTTTTCTGTCCTCATCACTTTCTACCCCCAGGATTATTAATTCGGAAGAAAATTTTATAGGGATAGCAAGAATCAAATTCAAAAAATAATTTATGTCCTTCAAAAAGATTCCAGCCCCGGACAGGTATAAAACATGTGTAGGGTATCTGCTCCCCAGAGCCCACATCTACTACATGAATTTCCGGGGGAGCAAGTCCACTTCGAGATCTTGGCAGGAGTATAATATAAATCAAAAGCGGACATAAAATGCTGCGTTTTCAGGCTCCCAGATATAAGCACACTGTTGGCTAGTTCCAACGATGTCTCCAGATTGGACCCTTTATCCCCTAACTTCCTCTCCCAGTTAGCTTTTTGAAGTGTTAGATCATCAGGGGACTCTGCCAATAGTGCTTGATAAATTGCTCCAATCCGTGATGATCTCCTCAATAATTCTATAAACCCATTGGTACCCACATTGACATTATCTCCTTGCAAACTTGAGCCTAGAAAACTCCGAATCTGTAAAAACTTAAAAAGTCCTCCTTGGGGAGTCCAAATCTTTTTGTAGAAGCGAGAATGAGACTAATTGTCCTTCGCAATATAAATCCCCTAAGACAATGATTCCGGCGTTGCCCCAGCTGAATGTAATTCTATCCTGGAATATAATTGGTAAAAGAGCACTCGCAGAAAAGGGGGTATATGCGTTAATATTAGGTATCCGTAATCTACGACGAATTTTCCTCCAAACTGAGTAAGCCGATTGTACTGTTTTAAATTTTGTCTTCTTATAATAACTTGGTTCCAAAGTTTTAACTAAACTTTGCCTCGCTTCATCTCCTAAAAGCATTTCATATATAGTGGGATCAACAGCTGCTAACCTAGCGGAATTACCAGTCACTAATATTCCCATGTGCTGCAATAATGCAGCCCAGTGATATAGTAAGAAATTTGGCACCCCAAATCCACCCCTTAATCTAGGAAGAGTCATCCACTTGATAGCCCTTCTGGGCCGCCGATAACCCCATAAAAACCTGAAACAGACCCTTTCAATTTTTGTAATACAGAGCGTTGAAAATATCAATGGAATTGTTCGAAAAAATATAAAAATTTTGGAAAAATTGACATTTTGATTACATTACAACGACCATGTAGTGTTAAATGTAAGTGATCCAGTCTCTCCAAAAACCTACTAACTGTATGGATCACCGGTAAAATATTAAGTTCCGGAATACGTTCCACTGCTGCAGTTAATCTGACCCCCAAATAGATGGCCTCGGTTACCGTTGGCATGTCTGCTGGAGGGAGCTGTCAGATTGTAAACATTGAGTCTTATCTATGTTTAGTTTATAACCGGATACAGCACCATACTGTTTCGCCAGGTCTTCAACTACTGGAAGAGCTGCCCTTAAGTTGCTTGTAAAGATCGCGATATCGTCGGCATATGCCAATGATTTATAACTAATGTTATTAACCTTAACCGGCTCGATGTTGATTTCCGCTTCCAACTTAGTTAAAAAAGGATCTATGTATAATGAAAATAACAATGGGGAGCAGGGGCACCCCTGCCTTGTCCCTCTGCTAATACTAAATGCTTGCGAAACTTGTCCAGATATACGAATTACAGCTTCCGGTGTTGCATAAAGTACCTGAACAGCTTGAATAAATTCTGTAGTAAATCCCTTCCAGTATAAGACAGACCAAAGGAATCGCCAGGAGACCCTGTCAAACGCTTTCTCTGCGTCTAACAGGATCATCCCGAGCGGTGATCCAGTGGCCTGCGCCCAGTCAAGAAGAGCTATTGCTCTCTTGACATGGTCTGTAGTATCCCGGCCCGGAATAAATCCGTGTTGTCGGATAGACACTAAAGGAGTTATAACTGTGCCCAGCCTAGAGGCAATTATTTTCGAATAAATCTTACTATCCGCCGTAATAAGTGTAATCGGTCTGTAAGATGCCGGATTAAGTTCGGGTTTACCCTTTTTCTTAAACACTACAATGATAGTCTTCTGCCATGATTTAGGGGTCTGACCCCGTTGAGCAAGTTGAAATAAAGATAGTAGCCTGGGACTCAGCAGTTGCCGAAATGTCCTGAAGAACTCCAGAGGAATTCCGTCTGGCCCAACTGCTTTGCCAGTGGCTAAGGACACTATTGCTTTCTCAACCTCCTCCCTAGTAATTGGGGCGGTGAGAGCCACATTTTGAACAGGCGTAACTCTCCCCGTATTTAGCTCACTTAAAAATGCCCTGATGTTTCCCGTGGTAGCTTCCCCTTCTGCAGTGTATAACTGATGATAGAAGTTTTGAAATACACTTAGAATTCCCAATGGGGTATCTTGCATCTGATCCGATAAATCTAAAATCTTATTTATTCTATTCGCAGCTGCCCTCTGTTGAATACGTTTGGCCAATAATTTCCCTGTGTTCTCTCCGAATTCGTAAATGTCAGACCTATGCTGTATATATTTAGCAGCAAGCTCTTCCGAAAAATTTTGATGTATTTTAGATTTAATAGCTGCGATAAGATGTTGACACTCTTCTATATTTTGAGCTGCACTAATTTTCCTTACAAGCTCAACTTCTGCAAGCCTTAAATCATTGATCCATCCCTTAATCTTTGCCTTAGCCATCTTTTGATGATACAGAGAAAAGCTGAGAGTCTCCCCCGTAAAGCGGCTTTGAACGCATCCCACACTATTATTTCAGAAGCGGTGCCCTTATTGATATTAAAAAATTCAGTAATCCATTTGGCCATGTGTTTACAGTAGGCTTCGTCTAATAAAAGTTTCCTATCAAATGTCCATTTTGATGGAATTCTGTAAAGCCCACTTAATGATAATTCCATTATTAGCGGATTATGATCTGACAATATTCTGGGATATAATTCAATACTGGCATTTTCAACTATCTGATATGAGCCGAAAAAATAATCCAGCCGAACCAATCTGTTATGAGGTACAGAAAAAAGGTGAATCCCGGATCCTCAGATTTGTGTCTATGCCATACATCCACTAATCCGTATTCCCTAACTAACCCCTGCAATGCTTTAAAAGTCTT
Organism: Calotriton arnoldi; assembly: GCA_963921515.1. Taxonomy (NCBI): domain Eukaryota; kingdom Metazoa; phylum Chordata; class Amphibia; order Caudata; family Salamandridae; genus Calotriton; species Calotriton arnoldi. The sequence continues at coordinate 167,659 of CAWUFW010006272.1, forward strand.
GCTCTTTCGACCTGGGTAAGGAGTATTATCTGCAAGATTAAAGCTATTCTTTAAATGAATATTAAAGTCTCCGCATAGAATCAGCGGAGATGGCCACGCAGCTAATTCAATACTGATATGGTTCAAAACTTCAGGATCATCTAAATTTGGACCATACAGGGAACAGATTGTAAAAAGAGCGCCACTGATGTCTGCTTCCAAGATCACCCAACGCCCCAATTGATCCTCTTTCTTACGTTTACAGGTTATAACTCCATGCTTTGCTAAAATTGCTACCCCCGTGTTGTAGTGCCCTGTCGTGTACACGCCAATAAATCAAAACCAGTATCCCTAAGCCAGTTCCGTTTACTCCAGGCTATATGTGTTTCCTGTATACATAAAACCTCTAGTTGCATATGCTTAATCATTTTGGCAAATAAATTCCTTTTTTGCGATCGTTAAGGCCACATATATTTATAGAACATATACGTAATTTATCACTAACCATGATCCTTATTGAATTCCAATCCCTTTCCTAAGCTAATAGCATGATAAGCACATTTCAAATTGTCTATGAAAACAAAGCAATTCATTATTTCCCGTATTTCCCTATTGAAATGAAGATGTACCCACTTAATGTTCCAATTGACCAATAATTGTACTACCCACCACCACCCACCCACCCTACCCCTCCCCATGAGTCCCCTCCCTCTACCCCTGGAACCTCCACCCCCCCTCCCACACCCCTAACTCTCGAGGCATGGGAACCACCGGTCCCTGGTGATGTTGAGCAAGGACTCCATACCCCCTCCGCCAAGCTAACCCTCCCCCTCCGTATGACATACATACTATTAAAAAAAGGGTCAAGCGGAGATATTAAGCAAGGAAAAATCAAAAAGAAAGAGGAAAAGAAAAAAAAGAAGGAAGAGAAGATTTTTGGGAAGTCCATGAGACAGGGAGACAGAGAGAAAGCTAGAGTCACATATCTCATAACTTATAATATCCAGCTTATTCTCCCTTTACCGATAAGATACAGAATTTAACTATTACAACTATTACAACTGCCTATAATAAAGACAAAAATTCCTTCGCTTGGATCTCAGATTGAAAGAAGTGCGTTTGCCCATGGGAGATCACCTTCAATTTAGCGGGGTTAAGTAAAAAGACCTGTACTCCCTTTGCCTGAAATGCCGGCATTAATTGCCGCATGAGCCATCTATTTTCGACTGTCACCTGACAGAAGTCAGGCCTCACGAAAAATCACAACCCTTGCCCATCCGCCTCCTATTTGGTCTAGCCAAATCATAAAGGGCTTCTCTAGCCAGAAAATTATTAAGGCAGATGAGAATAGCGCGTGGCCGGCTATCAGCCTGTCCTCCAGGCTTCTTGCGAATGTTAAAAGGAAATCGATGAGCCCTCTGGAGCTGTATTTTCCAGTCCCAGTGTTGCAGTTCTGGGAACGCCTCCTCGAAAAGTTCGAGCACAAACTGTCGGACATCTGCGCCTTCCTTGCCCTCAGGAACACCAAGTATGCGAAGATTGTTTCTCCTCGATTGATTTTCCATTTCTGTCAGTTTCCATACTGTATCATCCTTTAAAGATTTCAAAGATTCTGTTAGATTTTTCTGCTTGGTTAATTCATCTTCTAGCTGAGAAATTCGGGTCTCTGCTTCCCCCATTCTTGTCGCAAATTCGGTGCATGACTTAGCTACCCTACGGATAGAATTATGGAGCTTTCGATAAGCCCCTTGAGTACGGGAGCTCTCTGCTCTGGTTTCCTCCCGAAGAGCCATGATGGTTTGATATATTGTGGAGAGTGTAATCCCTTCTGATTCCTTATCGCTGCCACTGGTCATATCTGCCGATAGACTTTCCTCCGGAGCCTCCTTCCCCGCCAAATTAGATGAGAAGGAGTAATCCCAGGTCATAGACCCCGCCGCGCCCTTTACCTGGTCCGAAAGAGTACCTGGCTCTTGCAGTCTGGACTCCGTGCCATGTTTTATCAGCGTTTTATCACTCTCCTCTTCCCAGTGCAGACTGCTACTATCGCTTCCATCTGCTGCCCAATCTTTACCAGGATGATCGTCACCTGAGGAGTTAGAGTAATCTGATAGTGAATAAAATTTATCTACGGCATCCTCCTCCATAGAAATTAATGGTCTCTCCCCCACATAATTAGTGTCCCTAGCGGTGAAAGGCAGTACCTTAGTTTCGGTCTCTTTGCCCTGGTCTTCACCAAGAGGGACTTCAACTCCCACAATGCACCCTTCTTGTGGTCGAGCCCCGTACTGTCTACGGTCATCAGAGAATCCACTATGGAGGGTATGCTTGTTGTACTTCCAGATTCCCCACTGCCTCCAGGGAGAATGGCTATATGCATAGTTGCCAAATCCACTGCACATAATGGTGGTCCCCTAATCGTTTCTTGAACGAGAGACTCACCCAGCTGAGGCTTCGTACCTTGAATGTCATCGTCTTGAGATAATAGAGCAGACACTGCCAGCTTAGGTAGAGAAGCATCAGTCTTACTGCTCCGTTTAAGGCTGGCTGCCAGGTCACGTGTTGATTTACTTTTGTCGGTTTGTGCTTTGAACAGAGCAGGGACCGTCTGCTTTCCTCGTGTTGCACCATTTTTTCCCCCCTTCTCCTTTTGCTGGTCCCCGGAGCCGGGCAGCCCAGCCAGCACAGCAGAAACAGAAGCGGAGCGTCGTCCTCTCTGATCAGAGTTTTCCCCATCTCGGTCCGGGATGGACTGCTGAGAGTTTCCAAAGTGTACCGGCGGCCCCCGTCCTCTAGTGCTTTTCGTGCCGGCTTTTGGTGGCATTTTTAAGTCGGTATAAGTGCAGCGAGCAAGCGGGGAGAAAATGCTGAAGGTTTTCCACGCTAGCAGTCTGCAAGGCAGCGGGACCCCCAGTAACCAGCACCAGGAACGCCAGATCATCCGGAGGAATACAGAAGCGTAAGTTCCGTTTTTAATTCTCTGTCATTTCAAAAGCGTCCAGAAGCGAGGAGGGAGAGTTTTTAGCGGGGAGGTAATTGAGGAGCCAGCTCACGCCGCCACCGTAGCGGCTGCCATCTTGCCTACCAGCCTAATGTTTGGATCAAAACCAGCCTAATGTTTGGATCAAAACTATTGCTAACTGTTCTTATTGATTCACATTGCATTAGCACTTTATTAGATGTGAAGGTTTTGGGGCTTATAGGGGCTACCTCATAACTGAGCAGTAGAGGAGGTCCTATTGTGGCACTATAAGGCATCCTAAAAGCTTTAAGGGATTCTGGTACTGGTAATATTACACCTTCTTCTCTAAAAAGAATCACTTCATACTGACGTACCTTAGCTATCATGTATAAACACCTCTATTGATTTGGAATTGGTTATTTCAGACGATCATTACATCTAGTATAAAGCCAACAACTGCCCAGGATGTCAACTGCATAAAGCACTTTACTTTGCCTGTTGCACAGATATATAAGACTTTTTCCAACTAACCCTCTCCTTGCACGGTTGCATTTTTGCGGTCTTTGCACATACAAGCCTATGAGGCTAACAGCCTTTAGCTGCCTATGTTGGCAATTATATCCTGCACTGTATTCTGCATGTTGCACGGTCAAATGTATACCTTTTAACTAATTCTGTTCACGTGCGGTTGCACTTTTTACAGTTTCTGTTCATTCTAGCTTTTAAGGCCCTACCCATTTTAAGCCTTGCCTGGCATGATTGCAAATTGTTTTTAACTTCTCTACCAGCATGTTATTTAGCACCTACACTACTTTTTAGACTTGTGAAGCATTTATTAGTAGTATTTTTATTACAGTTAGATAAGACCTTCCTTAGCCAAACTCCTACTGGATGGGAGCCGTACCTTTGTTTTAACACATTAATGATCTGACTCATTGGCCCTCCTTATAAAAGACTAGCTATAGTTTGGATGTGCTATAGCGAAGGACGGAGGACATAGTTATGTGATTGAGGGATGCCACGTGGCTTCATTGTTCGCCTACTAAGGCGTCTTAAGCCAAGCAGGCAGCACCTTTATCACCTGTTAGCACTGAACTGAGGTATGTTAGTAAAAAAGGGCTCACGTGGATAGGAGTGTCCTTTTATCTTTCAGCTTCATGTATCACTGGGGGATTGAATCACATAATGATTACATGTCGGGGGTTTTATTGCACTGTGTATTGTATGTTTTTATTATTGTATGGCTTTTCTTTAAAGCTGAATCAATAAACTTGATTTGAATTTGACAAGCTTGTTGGGGAACAGGTGTGTAAAAGGAAAAGCTGTAGGATGTCATTTTTGTAACACACAACAAAATGTAAATACCTGTAAATAAACTGTACACATTCAGCAGTTAGGAAAGCAAAAATGAAGCACATTTATGTGTAATTTTGAAATGTGATGGAAGCAAAGATTTTAATAGGATCAACACAAATCAAGAGACTTTACTTGGTGGTGCACAAATGATAAATATTCATTGAAACCCGATTTCTACACATTATCATTTGTGTGCAATATAGTTGCATCAATAAAAATGTATGTCTGTGCAAATTTAATGATCATTTCAATGAAAAATGTGCTGTCTGTAAACGACAGTGCGCTTCCACGTGCTGCTTTATTTACATTAAAAAACACCCACCTCAAGTCCATTAAACCTAGATGGGTCGCAAACGTTTGTCGTTCTAAAAATTGAGCTGTGATTCTAAAAAGTTTGGGAACCACTGATGTAAAGTATAAAAACCTCAACGTAAGGGTACACATACAAAGTTAAAGTTTAATTAAACATAGGCTAAGTGGCATTAGAGTAGAGATTTTAATGGTAGAGCTTGCTTTCAACAGATTTATGTGTACATTTATTTCTGATGAAAATCGCTACCTTAATGCTACTTTGGACTAAACGTAAAGAATGAGCAGTTGGCCAGTAAATAACAATGCAAAACCAAAGGGGATGATGGACGGAGTGTTGAACATTGCAAGCACTCACCCCCAGTCAACTGATCTGGGTTTAATCCATCATCATTCTTTAGCTCACTCTGCCACCCCAGTTCAGACATGGCCATATGCAAATCAGTCTGACCCTGTGCCTCATGGGAACAGTCCAGCCCGAACTGCCAAGCCATGTCTTCCCTGGACCGGAAACACGCATCCTGGGACCGGTTTCGGGCTCACAGCCCTCATCAGCCAGGCTATCTTGAATCCAGTGGCAAAGTGAGCGAGGGACCCACGTCTGGGCATACCCTGCCAACTTAGGGCGAACAAAGCGATACCAAAGGGGATGATGGACGGAGCGTTTGAGCAAATCAAACACTCACCCCCAGTCAACTGATCTGGGTTTAATCCATCATCATTCTTTAGCTCACTCCACCACCCCAGTTCCGACATGGCCATATGCAAATCAGTCTGACCCTGTGCCTCATGGGAACAGTCCAGCCCGAACTGCCAAGCCATGTCTTCCCTGGACCGGAAACAAGCATCCTGGGACCGGTTTCGGGTTCAAAACCCTCATCAGCCAGGCTATCTTGAATCCAGTGGCAAAGTGAGCAAGGGACCCACGTCTGGGCATACCCTGCCAACTTAGGGCGAACAAAGCGATACCAAAGGGGATGATGGACGGAGCGTTAGAGCAAATCAAACACTCACCCCCAGTCAACTGATCTGGGTTTAATCCATCATCATTCTTTAGCTCACTCCACCACCCCAGTTCAGACATGGCCATATGCAAATCAGTCTGACCCTGTGCCTCATGGGAACAGTCCAGCCCGACCTGCCAAGCCATGTCTTCCCTGGACCGGAAACAAGCATTCTGGGACCGGTTTCTGGCTTACAGCCGTCATCAGCCAGGCTATCTTGAATCCAGTGGCAAAGTGAGCAAGGGACCCACGTCTGGGCATACCCTGCCAACTTAGGGCGAACAATGCAAAACCAAAGGGGATGATGGACGGAGTGTTGAACATTGCAAGCACTCTAGTCCATTATCCCCTTTGGTTTTGCTATGTTCGCCCTAAGTTGGCAGGGTATGCCCAGACGTGGGTCCCTTGCTCACTTTGCCACTGGATTCAAGATAGCCTGGCTGATGACGGCTGTAAGCCAGAAACCGGTCCCAGAATGCTTGTTTCCGGTCCAGGAAGACATGGCTTGGCAGGTCGGGCTGGACTGTTCCCATGAGGCACAGGGTCAGACTGATTTGCATATGGCCATGTCTGAACTGGGGTGGCAGAGTGAGCTAAAGAATGATGATGGATTAAACCCAGATCAGTTGACTGGGGGTGAGTGCTTGCAATGTTCAACACTCCGTCCATTATCCCCTTTGGTTTTGCTATGTTCGCCCTAAGTTGGCAGGGTATGCCCAGACGTGGGTCCCTTGCTCACTTTGCCACTGGATTCAAGATAGCCTGGCTGATGACGGCTGTAAGCCAGAAACCGGTCCCAGAATGCTTGTTTCCGGTCCAGGGAAGACATGGCTTGGCAGTTCGGGCTGGACTGTTCCCATGAGGCACAGGGTCAGACTGATTTGCTTATGGCCATGTCTGAACTGGGGTGGCAGAGTGAGCTAAAGAATGATGATGGATTAAACCCAGATCAGTTGACTGGGGGTGAGTGCTTGCAATGTTCAACACTCCGTCCATTATCCCCTTTGGTTTTGCAGTAAATAATAAGGTCACTATACTAAATATTGTCAATAAATCAGTCAGAATGATTGCCACATCCTGTGATGTCTCCGAGTGACAGCATTAACTCAAACTTATTTGGCCAGTCCAACAAGGCATGTGACTGGTATATACATCTACTACATTGATATTCGATGCGAGTGCAAGCATTTACTCAAAACACGTTAGCCACACCCAGATACGCATGCAGTTGATGTACATATTGTCACCATAATATATAAAAAATGGCTATGAATTAATGGTATGATTGCGCTGATTAAAGTGGTCAGTAAATCAATCAAATTTAATAATACTCGTGAGTAATGTGCAGTCACAGCCACTGTGACTCTTTAACCCCTTCCCTGCAGGGGTAATTCCCCCAAGGGTGCGGGGGGCAGGGGGGTGAGCGCGGCGCCGCGGTGCTCGTGACGAGACCAGCTCGTCATGAGTCACAGTGGAGCTGTGCTCATGACGAGCTGGTCTCGTCACAACCCCGCCCACTCATTAATTCTCCCGCACAGGCGGGGAATTAATCCCGCGTGGGCAGCGCGCAGCCGTTATGACGAGACCAGCTCGTCATGAGCACAGCTCCACTGTGACTCATGACGAGCTGGTCTCGTCATGAGCATCGAAGCGGTTAAATCGTAAGAAATAATTATTTGCAGGGGTGTTCAAAACTGCTATGCTTGTGTGTATCATAATATAAGATAAACCCCAAACAATGATGCTGTAATACTAATATATTGTTGCATAAAACTATTACAGCAATTCAGTGTAGTTATCCATGAGGAAAATTATCCTCCATGCCGGGTACCAAATCTTTTTTCATTTTCATTTGGTGTGTGTACTCACCACCATTATGCTCCTATTTATATTGAAATTAGATGATGGACAAGTGATAATTGTGGCCTCTCCATTTTGGAGCGGGCTGTTTTAGCAAAATATCAATACTAAATCAGTCACATAAAGTGGTTTCTTTGTTAAGCCAGAAATTATATCCTATACCAACAATTTCACAAATGTAGAGTCTGAATATCGACCTTGCTTACATTTGCACATACAGAGAGATGTATGGCTCAACAGGATATCCTTTTGTGAAATAGACATGGTTTAAAAACTTAAGCGAAATCAATCCCCTTATAAACATAAAAAGGCCTATACATCTCCTTTATGATCCAGTTTGTAATAAGCATAAAGGATGACAATGAATAATCAATATCTCTTTATGTAGCCCCATTTTGAAACGGGTTATTAAACCTTGAAGTTAAAACCATAATCCAAATCGGTTACCAAGTTAAATCAAGTGATTTCAATTGATATCCCAATTATGGCACCATTTAGAAAAATGTGCAATTTATAATGTACCGACCTGGCTACCCTAAAAAGTAGTAGGAATATTTGTAGTGGTAGATTCATCTAATTTATGCTGTTTCTAATAATTACTTATATCAATCTTATCATATGGCAAAATCTGTGTCCAGTTTTCTAAAATATGTCCTATAGCTGAGCATTCATGATAAGGTAGAAGAAGATTTCATGTCAAGACCCGGACGCCAATAGTATGCAATGAATCGCCACCACTCAGCAGCATGTTAAAGCTTCTAGAGTTTAGAACATCGAACAAACATTCCAAACACAATAAAAAAAACAGCAACCAGTCCTCCTCCTTCTTTTATTGCTGCTGCTCTTTGAGATAAGTACAAATTTATGTCCATGTTTTTAAGATTAATTCTTCTTGATTGTTTGATTTTTATGCGCGTTCTGAATGAGAGACAACTTGAGTATGCTACCTGGCTATGAGTGTGTAGTTTGAAATGTTTTAAACTTATTGATCTTAAGCGGGTTGAACTTTCTGCTTGTTTTCACTCTGGTTGTTTGAGTGCTGAGTTATTTAGTGATTCGCCTTTGCGGAGATTTCAGGTGAAAGTCTGCAAATTCTGTTTTTTGTCCGTTTCGTATGTGGGCTAGCTTATTGGGCCTAATCGGTTTTGTCGTCGACCGGCCTAACCGACTTTTGGATGGAAAGGCCTCACGAAGACATTGCCATGGAAACTCTACTGCAAGGGTATTTCCAACCTGATGCCGCCTACCAGTCCGATATTGTGACGTGGTAGCGGAGTCTGCAGCCCTGCGCTCGGGTCTCAGCACACCGAGGTATTCCGACACCCGCTCGGGACTCCTGGCGCGCTCTGGGTCTCGTGTGTCTGACGTCGCCTCTTGAGAGCGAACGTGCGCACGAGCCTCTAGACTGCTAGACCCCAATCGCAATTCGTTCAAACACTTTCTGGCACTGCGCTGTTTCCGTAGCAGCTGCTCAGAACAGAATGTTTGTGTGGTGACTGAAAATTTTTGCCTCAGGCAAAACTGACATTGGTGAAACGCGCTTTGCTTTCTAGGCATTGTGAGTAAATAGATTGATTGTAGGCTCTCTGTCAGAAGTTTTTTTCTTCTAATTGTTAGTATAAGCTCCAGGTTATTTTGGCTATAGACACAGCCAATATCTGATATATCTTTTGGTTGGGCTTATATATACTCTAATTTGCTGTACATTTATCTATTGTAGTGAACTATGGAGCAAGGTGAAGGATCTTTAGAAGAGAAGTTATATAAGGCAATTGAGAAAATTACTACAGAGGTGTCTATTAGGATGGAAAGAAAGTTAGAGCTACTGGCTTCAAAATCATCCAGGATGGATGAAGAGCGTTTTTGGTCTGCGCCTGAGGCAGAGCATGCGCATGGTTCAGCTAGAAAAGCTTCTCGGAAGGGAAAGCATGTGTCTACCAGTATTCCACTGGGTAAAAAGAAGAGATCTACTTTGGTAGAACATGTTTGCTGCATTGACAGGCAAGAAGAAGATGCCGCGGGTATCAGAGATGGGCAGGTGAAAGGCCCACAGGATGATACGGAAAAGAGATCCAAAGAACGTAGACATAAAGCGGTGATCTGTGACGAATCCTCCGGTAGTGCGGAGGTGGAACTTAGTTGTTCATCTGATTTTGACTCGAAGGATGCTGAGTCAATTAGCAGTAAGTTGCTTTGGGTCAAAATATGTTTGATCCTTTACTAACTAGACACCCTTTTTCTCCTGAATGGTCACCTTCAGACCATGTAGCTGAATACTTTCAGCACTGGATTCAAAGGGAAATACCCAAGGAGGTGCATGTAAGGTTGAGATGTGAATGTCCACGGCCCTCCATTGATAAGAAGGTCTTGGTGACTCCGGAACTTGATGCCAAAATTATTGCGAAAGGGGGATGTGACCCGAAGAAGGGTCTAGATAGAGGCCTTAAATACTTAAATACTGTCAAGACAAGTTGTTAGATGTGGTTGGTCCGCTGACAAAGATTTTTGACATGGCAGAGGCGGCTTACATTTTCAAGAATAGTATTGATGTGGAAGAGTTGCGTCAGTGGATTCAGAGAGCCATTTGTCTGATAGGTAACCCCAATAGGGCGCTTTCTAACGAAAGGAGAAAGAGTATTTTGCTCAAAATAGATCCTAAATTGGTCAATCTTGCTAATAAAGAGGAAGGCCCATTGGCCAACAGTCTCCTTTTTGGGGAGGCATTTATTAAAGACCTGTCAAGATATGTGGGTGCTTTCAGCTCACTACAAAAATCACAGAAGGAGATCAAAAAAGTTTTTAACAATCGTGTTTTTGGATTGGCCAGGAGAACATGGAGCCGGTTCCCCCGGCCGAGGGCAAGGTGTCACCAGAGGCTCTTTCTCACGTGGTTTCAGAGGGTACCAGGGGCAACAATCCTTCAGCGGAGGCGGTTTTTATCCCCAGAGACAGAGAGCAAGGTGAAGATATAACCGAGGGAAGAGAAGATACAGAGGAACGACTGGTAAGTCTAGACCTTTCTGTTATCCCCTTAAAATTTGGCGGCAGACTTGCCCAATTTTATCAAAGATGGTTATCAATCACAAGGGACCCTTGGGTTCTAGAAACTGTTCAGGGGTTTTGGATGGAGTTTGTAAGTTACCCAGTTCAAGATCTTTTGCCAAGACATTTACATTTTCTAAAAGATCAGATGAGTCTCATAGATATAGAAGTTCAGGAGGTATTAAAGAAAGGAGCGATAGTGAGGGAGAGAGAACAAGTGGATGGTTTTGTAAGCAACATCTTTCTTGTAGAAAAGAAAGACATAGGTATGCATCCATTAATAAACCTGAGAGAACTGAACGATTGGGTAGTTTACCATCACTTCAAAAAGGATTTGTTGCTGAAGGGAGATTGGATGACACGCTTGGATCTGAAAGATGCTTACCTAACAATTCCAATATGGATAAATCACCAAAGGTTTTTGAGGTTTGTGTGGAGAAGAAAGATGTGGAAATTTGTATGTTTGCCTTTCGACCTGTCGCCGGCACCCTTGTGCTTTACGCAGGTCCTAAGACCTGTGGCAGCTTACCTGAGAGAGAGGGGTGTGTGTCTGATAATTTATTTGGACGATATTTTGATAATGGAACAGGACAGGAGAGAATTACTATCTCATAATAAACTAGCCGTGAGTTTACTGGAGTCCCTGGGTTTCGTGGTAAACAGAACAAAATCACAGTTTGTACCAAGTCAACAAACCCAATTTTTAGGTTTTGTAGTAGACACAATGGAGGGTGTACTGAGGTTACCAAAGGAAAAGTTGAAAAGTATTCACAAGGAATTAAGAAATACTCTCAGGTCAAACTGTGTGTCTTTAAGAATGTTAGGACGCATTGTTGGTCTTTTGTCATCTAAAATTCAAGCCATATTCCCGGATCCTTTACATTACAGGGCATTACAGAGACTAAAGGCTTTTCATTTGAGAAATGTGTTGAAGTATTCAGAGAATGTATGGTTATCTCAGGAAGCAAAACAGGAATTGACTTGGTGGCTAAGAAATATGGAAGCGTGGAATGGGCGAGCAATTTTTGGAGAAAATGCAGATTTGATTGTGGAAGTGGATGCAAGCTTGGAAGGTTTGGGTGCAAGCTGCAGATTGCAGAGAACTGGTGGTCGCAGGACAGAACAGGAAAAGAAGTTACATATAAATTGTTTGGAGTTGTTAGTAGGCTCTTTTGTGATAAAATGCTTTGGGGAACTGCCAAATGTTCTGTAATACGGAGAATGGACAATGTGTCTGCGGTAAGGTATGTGAACAGGTTCGGAAGCCCTTGTTCAAAGGGTATGGCGGACCTAGCGAGGGTTTTCTGGGAGTATTGTATGGAAAGAGACCTTTTTGTTCAGGCAGAACACATTCCAGGGAGATCAAATTCTGTGGCAGACTGGTTCTCGACAAATTTTTAAGACTCCAGCGATTGGACGTTAGATAAAGGTGTGTTTCTGCAATTGAATCCTTTGTGGGGCCCATTTCAGGTAGATCTCTTTGCGAACAGAATCAATGCTCAGCTGAACAGATTCTTCAGTTTGCACCCACATCCAGAGGCGGCCAGGATAGAAGCGTTTCTCCAAGATTGGAGAGGTCTCCATCCCTATGTTTTCTCTTTTATTGCTATGATCAGCAGAGTGACAGGGATGATTCGCAAATGGAGAGAGATGGTAGTGGTGATCACCCCGTTATGGAGTTCTCAAGCATGGTACCCTATGAGGTTAGAGATGAGTGTGGATTTCCCAGTACTTCTTCCAATGTTTCAGGGGATCTTACAGGGACCTCAAGGAGAAATACATGGTCATGTAGACTGTGAGAAGTTGGCCTGGTATATGATGTCCACTAATTAAAGTGGGCACCTTGCACCAGTCCAAACAACCTTTATGGTGATTTAAGACGTCAAAGATAACCTTAGAAAGCTATCCAAGTGGTAGCTGTGGAGAGCAGCCTTCAGGCTTACTCTTGAAGGAATGTTAAGCAGCTTGTTTTACCAGAATGCAACCTTATTGTATTGGTTAAATGAAAGGAGAACCACACAGTAGTTATAAAAATATGTATTTATTATTATAACACACTTTAAATACCTTATAGTATCTGCTACATGCAGATAAACACAAAGCACACAATACTGTTGCATAGAAACAATCGTAAGTAGCACTAATACACAATGGACTCCAGGGGGAGACCAAACCATATACTAAAATAGTGGTATAAGAACCACGACTCGAGTCAAGACAGTGTCTAGAGGGTGTAGAATCGCTGAGACCCCAAGGAACCACCCAAGGTGAGTAAGGAGGGACCCCACAGAGGACGGGTGCAGTGTGAGAACACGACCGTGTGCTACGTACAATTCAATGGGAGAGTCACGGTTGCAGTTTTAAAGTTTAAGGACCCTTCCCAGTGGATTACGAGGAAGCCCTTTGGATCATAGGAGGTTCGAGAGCCACCCCACCCGTGGATACCGTAGTACCAGAGTTACCTATCCCAGGGAAGCCGGGTGCATAGGGCTGAAGTGGTGTCGGAAACCGCCGTCGATCTCAATGGAGGACTTCAAGGAAATGCCACTGCGGGAAAGAAGAAAAGTGTCCGTCGGAATCCAAAGGTGGATTCTTGGTGAAGAGTACCTGAAAGCAGAGAGGACAGAGTCTGGGTCACTCAGGAGTGACCATGGGCTCGGTAGACGAATGCCCACCGATGTTGGGTGCTTCAGGTGTGATGATAGAGACCTAGACTCTACAGCTGCAGGGACCAGGAGATGTCGAGGATGACCAGGAGCTGGATACGAGATGTCCCACGAAGGATGTCGAGTGCTGAGGGGTCGGTGTCCGGTGGGAACACCAACAAGCCTTGGCAGCGGCAACCCACAAAGGTCAAAGAAGGTTACGGTATGGCCCAGCAAGGACCAGGGGACTCACCACAGCAAGGGGAGTCAGGGCAGGCCTGGAGCAACCGGGAGAGCTCAAGAAGAGCAGTGTTGACCCTCAAGAGGACTCACAGGCTTTAGCACAGGAGTCACGAGGGGACCTTGAGCAGATTCACAAAGCGATGGCCCATGAAGCACTCAGTGCGAGGAGGCCAAAGTTCTTCAGTGGAAATGTGCCCAGAGGTTGGGGCTAATCGTAACCCAATGCCCTTGTTCGGGAAACACCAACAAGCATATGCACTTTCAAAAGTATGCAGTGCACAGGGGTTCAGGTTATGCGGTCCCCACAAGGGATACTGGCCTCAGACTTGGTGAGAGGGCAGCTTGACCTCAAGGAACATAGGAACCCACCTCCTGTGTTGCTGGAGCCTTTGGAGTCTGCAGGAGCCCAGGATCAGCAGACCGGTCAGTTGCATTACAGTGCCTGCGAATGCAGGGGAGTGACTACTTCACCCCAAGGGAGATTACTTCAGTTGTCCTTGATGCTCCACAGGTCCTGCACGGAGCCTGTAGGGTGCACGGGCACAGACGATGCTTTGGACGGAGAGGGAGAAGAAGTCGGGCCCAGTCGAAGTCCAGAGTGTCCAGACGATCAAAGATCAGTGGTTTCTTGTTCAGAATCTTGTCCACATTGAATCTAGGGTCCTCCAGCCAGGTAAGCCCTTTTCTACCCATGGGAGAGGGTTGGACAGATTCAGGGGACCCTCCCAGGGGAGGGTCAGGACAGTGGGAAGGTTACTCCCATGTCCTTTGTCCATTTTCACGCCAGAGCAGGAGCCAACGGCTACCAGGACTGGTTTGAACTGGACTATGCACAGGGACACCAAGTGTGCCCCTCGTGCAGAATTTCGGGCACTTTGGAAGTGCACCCACCGAGCCCCAATACACTAAATCCTGTCTGGGAGGTTTTCACACCTCCCTGTGACAGGATGCCTATTGTTCTGCCTTCCCCTGCTCAAGCTTGGCTCAGCAGCAGGAGGGCAGAAATGTGTCTCTGGTTGGCAGCAACCATTTTGTGCTGTCCGGGTCGAGAAGGCTGGTACCGGGAAGACCAGGGACCCCGCGAAGCTCACTTCAGAAGGGTGGAATCATACCACCCACACCGGTTACTAGTGTGGAGGTATGATTCCAAGGTGTTTGATACCAAACACGACATGTTTAGTTGCAGCTGTTTTCGAGATAGCATTTTATGCGAGCATATAATGCACCTCTACCTATATGTCTGGCTGCGTCACCGACAACCCGGGAGAATGGTCTCAGAAGGCTGCAGGGGTGTTCTGCTCATGCAGGGGCACCCTCTCATGTAAAACCCAGCACCCTGCCTTTAGGGTTGTCAAGGCCTCCTAGAGGGGTGACTGATAGGTTTTAAGTGTAGTGACCTATAGATATAGGAAACCTATATATATCGTAAGTGGTGCAAGCACCAGCTTACACAGGCTGCACTGGCAGGCCTGTAGTTCCATTTTGCATGGCCTCTCATGGGTGGCATAATACATGCTTCGGCCCATGGGAGGCCTCTGGGGTACCTATGCCCTGGGTACATGTGTACCATATACTAGGGACTGACAAGGGTACCCCAGTATCCAAAATGGAGTGTACCTAAGTACATGGCATAGCATTTTAGGGAGAAAGCAGATAGACTGGGGTCCTGATTAGCCGGATCCCAGTCAGACTACTCAAAAACAGTGTAACATCAAGCAAAAAGTGGGGGTAACCATAAGAAGCAGATCCTACTTTCCTACATAGACACAGGTCAACTCCAACTTGTGGCATGGAAACTTTCAGGAGAGCTTGGAAAAAGCCAGGACTTTCATCAGAGGCTTCGAGACTCATTGAGGAGTCCTGGGCACCTGGAACAAGAAGGCCTATAGATCGGCCTGGAAGAAAGGGAATGGTTGGTGTGTGGAAAGGGATCTGGATCCCGTATCAGCAGATTTGGTTCAGGTGTTACATTTTTTTGACTGACTTGTTTTAAAAGGGTTTAGCATACAGATCAGTGAACTTACATAAATCGGCCATTTCAGCAGGTCACATTTTGGTGAATGGCTTAACAGTCGGTCAAGATGTGATGGTGAGGAGATTGTTAAGAAGCATTAGGTTGGCTAAACCCCCAGGTACTAGGTATACTGCCCTTTGGGGTGTTTCGCACGTTCCACTTTTTCTGGAATCGTGGAATGATATTAGGGATTTAAGTTTGAAAGACTTATCCTTCAAACTTACGATGCTGCTGTGCTTGCTATCTTTCCGTAGGGTCTCAGATGTTCGTGCCTTAGAGATTACTAGTAGGTGTTTTACGCCTGAAGGTATTTGTTTCCACAATAAACAAAAAACAGAAACTAACCCCTCAACTATATTCTACCCATATTTGGATGAAAAGGAGAAATTATGTGTGGTGCATTGTGTGAAGGAATATGAATGTAGAACTATGTTGTTGGGACCTCCTGGGGTGGAACAATTACTTATTTGATTTAGACACCCCTACAAGGCCGTTTCCTCACCTACTCTGGTGAGGTGGGTGAAAGAATTGATGAAGAAATGTGGTATAGATATAAGTATGTTTGGAGCGCATTCAGTTCGAGGTGCGGCTGCTTCTAAAGCTTGTATCATGGGTGGAAGTATGCGGGACATCTTACGATGTGCTGATTGGTCTTCAGATTCTCTGTTTAGATGCTTTTATTTCAAACCTATTCATAGCTCAGCAAGATTTTTAGTGAATATGCTTTGAACTTGCATAATATTGGCCTCTGGCTCTTGACATAAAATGTAGATTTTCCACAGCCTTGGTGGGCTGAAAATCTGGATTTTATTAAAGACACAGAGGCTAATATTATCCCTCCCATTTTTTCTCCCAACCCTGATGTTGTTTGTTTTTGTCAATACAGGACAAGTTTAAGGATCGACTGAAGTATATTGGAATTCCCATTTTCTTCTACAGAGGTTAACAGAAAAAGAAGTTTTCATAAGCAAAGTTTCTTGAATAAGAGACTAAGAACTTTTTAAGAACATAAGTTTTTTCATCATTTTGCAGTTCATAAAAGGAGGAGGAGGACTGGTTGCTGGTTTTTTTTATTGTGTTTGGAATGTTTGTTCGATGTTCTAAACTCTAAAAGCTTTTAACATTCTGCTGAGTGGTGGCAATAAAGGATTGATCCAGCACGATCCCAATAAATTGATCAGGGATAAATATTCAATAACATCATACCTTGGCCCATACACATTCACCCAAATCCCTGATGCGCTAGTGTCAAGTTTGTTAACTTTTCTTCAATTTATTCCTGTTACTTATGCACAAAATGTAAACATCCTGTACTTTGCGTATTAAAATTATAATCGACTTTTCATCTACTTGGTCGATGGACCAATTAGTTGAAGAGTTGATGGCAATGGTAATTCTCCAATAATAAAGATTAACCTTTAGAAACTGGCTAAAAATTACCACAAACTCTCGGTGAGATTTAATAATTTTATCTAGTAATAATAAATGCTCATAGCGATTACATTCATAAATTCAAACACTGGAACCTCATGAGAGAGAAAAAAAAACAATCTAATCACAGCAACTACGGAACTAATATTTCAAATATACGTTGCAAAGAGTGGATAGATGAAGAGACATTAGATACAAATAAAATCTATCATTTTAAACCAACGATTCGGAGGGGATAGATGAAGAGACAAAAGTTTCAGAGACAAGAATACGACTGCAAAAATAATTTCTGCAATGCTAAGTTAGATCAGATACAAACCCAAGGGATCTGTAAGGGAAAACCACCACCCAGGCCTAGGCAGTAGTGGGGGACACCTGAACCAAGAGTCAGGGATCAAAGACTCAAGAACCAGGACAGGGACAGGACAGGAACAGCTAGGCCTCTCAGCAAACCGACGAACAGCGGCACATCCCTCTCTCAGACACCTTCAGCCTATGCGACCTCCGCAGCCTCAGCGACCTAAACCACACCCCTAAAGTACCTATTCTTATACCCTAAAAGTACATGTCCATCCCACAATAGTTGTTAAATTCACATTTTCTAGCTAAGGGATTGGTTAAGTTCTAGGGGTGGGATGTCACCCCACTATGAAATCATCTACTTTTGACTACTCCATTGTTCTAAACAATTTTTTATACAGTCATCAATACTTCTTCTCTCTCATGAGTATACATGCAACAATTTATTGTACATTTTATTAAATTTAACAACAACAGGTTCCGTTCCCACGATGACACTGGCTTTGGCTGCCTTTCAATGTTCTGTCCTTCACCAGGTCAGGCTTTTTCAGCTTTGCACAGCAGTTCAGTCACGGGGTCACATGGTTCATGCTCGCTCCTAATTCCACCCGCCCTCGGTTAGGCTAATTTAAAAACATGGAGGACTTGTCTATTACTAAAAGAACGGAAAAACAGACATTTATTAATTATGTGACAATGCAATTTTCACTGTTTACCACCCACTTTAGCTTTACTTATTAACGGTTAGCCTAGCATAGCATTAGCAGGAAAGCTGCATTATTTTATTAGTTTAAAGCAACACTCACTATGCTTTTTACCAAATACACGTGCGGCTTTGCCATGCAAACCTTCCAGACTCGTTCAAAACACAAAATTATTACATTTTCGGATATTTACGCATTAATTCCGGTTAGTTCATGCATTTTGTAAAGCATAGCTTCCCTCGTGTAGTGTAAATGTGTACATTACTTGTTTTAACACTACTTACTGTTAGTCCGTATTATAGGGGTGTTCGGTTGAGCAGGTTTCTTTCGCGAAATCCTGCTCCATCAGGATTAATTGCATAATATTAGCCTCCGTGTCTTTAAAAAAATCCAGATTTTCAGCCCACCAAGGCTGTGGAAAATCTACAATATACAAGTGAAAACGATGGAATTGGCTGCCCATATCTCTTACCAACATATTTCTAAAAGTAAAGACCAAAATTAATTACTGGCTTTGAACATAATTTCATGAGCACTATATATTACATAGACAAGATATAATATCCATAATATTGAAAAAAAACTAACAAGAGTATTGTGAAATGACATAACACCATTGTTCTCTCATATATATATATATATATATATATATATATATATATATATATATATAAATCCAGACTACAAAGGTTGCCCCAAAGAGGACGCCCACATGGAAAGTTATCCCCCTAATGATGAGGACTGCGACAGAGTCAGCTTCCCAACTTTAATCCAATTAGGAAAGGCTCTATTCGTTTCGGACATCCTTGTCCTTGTTCATGAGCCGGTACACAGGAAAACAGCAACAACAATGTAGAACTTCTGCAATATCTATACACACACAATAGTTAACAAACATCTTAAATAATAACACATATATCTTTGGCGCAATCTTTTTTGTACCATCATTTGTATGCACTATCCTAATTAGTTTTCACACAAAAATAGAAAGTCGTGGTCAACAATACTTTTCTTCTCAACTGCTCTTAAATTTATAATCCAGCTTGCCTATGATCTTCTCTATCACTCCTTCTGAAATATTTTCTCACAATCGGTAAACCATGAAATTTAACATACAAGCCCAATTATCCATTCTGACATCCCATATAATAAGCAGCCAATGGACAACAAGTATACTTTTGTCTTACAGCTCTTATAGGCTCTGCAATCCTCTCCTTAAGGGGTTGAATCGTACTCTTCATGCATATTTTACCACATTTATATATGACGGCATTAAGTATACAGTTGGTAATACAGGATGTATAATCCCTAATCCAAAATATTTTAGTAGAGTTATACTGAAACGTACACTTTTATGTAGGTTTAAGCAACACATTGAACAGATGCCACATTTGAAACAGCCCTTTTTGCCTGGTATAATCCAACTTTCAGGACATGGTAACATGATATTGCTGCAAAAAGTCATACTCAGTCATTTAGTGATCCACTGTGCTGTCTGCAGTTTTCTAGTAAGTATCTGCCAGTGCCTGTTAAAGATCTGGCTGAGCTTAAAAATTCCATCAACATATGATGTGATTAATGAAGGAAGTACCTCCTGATTTTGATAAACCTTTGTAGATGCCCTATCAACCCTCATCACTCTCTTTGCTGCTCTCGCTCCAGTGTTGTCCTCTATTTAAATCTAATTTTCATGTCGTAGATGCTTTTAACAGTTGGACTTGGCCCTCTCTGCAGTGTCACCTCCAAACGTTTTGCCTTCACCCTCCGTTTTTCTCAGAATTCGTTTTTGTTGGCATTAGGACTCTGTGCACTTTCCCACTGCTAACCAGTGCTAAAGTGCCGGTGTTCACTCCCTAAACCATGGAAAAATTGGCTTCCACCTGATTGGCATATTTAAATTACTTATAAGTCCCTAGTAAAGTGGTATACCATATACCCAGGCCCTGTAAATTAAATGCTACTAGTGGGCCTTTAGCCCTTATTGTGACAACCACTTAAGTAGCTCCTTAAAACATGTCCCAGTCCTGCTATTGCAGCCTGAATGTAGTTCTAAACTGCCAATTCGACTTGGCAATATAACCCCCTTGCCAAACCTTAAACTCCCCATTGCCTATAAGTCACCCCTAAGGTAGGCCCTAGGTAGCCCATAGGGCAGGGTGCACTATAAATAAGAGGTTGGACATGTACCTTTACGTTTTACTTGTCCTGATAGTGAAAAACTCAGAAATTTGTTTTTCACTACTTGAAGGCCTACCTCTCCCATAGAATAACATCTGGTGGCCTTATTACATTTGATTAGTACTAACTTTTGATTGAGAAATTGTAATTTAAAATCCTGTTTAATGGTAAATTCGGATTTTAAGTTACAATTTTGAAAATGCCACTTTTAGAAAGTTCAATTAAAGGGGGTAGGCCCAGTGCAGGTAGGTAGCTAGGTCCTTATTAATTTTGTTGTGCTACTTTTAGAAAGTTGGCATTCTCCTGCCCTAGCTATTTGGAGCCTGCAGCCTCTTTCTAGGTAACGTGACTGGGTGTAGTGGTAGTTGGGCGTTGCTTTAGCCTTCCAGACAGCCACACAATAGAGGGATTAGGTGTGCCTGGATGGCCATCAATGGCAGGATGGGGATGCAGAGCTGGGCACAGCCCCACTTGCAACTAAACAGGCTGTGCCCGGCCTTCACACAAAGGCATTGCCACTGCTGCATTTTTCAAGCAGCCAACTAGGAGCAGGGGGGGCAGGAAAGTTCAAGCATGTCAAAAGGAATTTTCTAGAAACTTCTTCTACTTCAAAGGCAGCACCAGCGCTCTTCAGTTCACTTTCTGGACCTGCAGGACTCTCAGAGAACTGCCTGTTTCTGTGGCCTGCTGTGCACTTCCGTGGACTGCTTTGCTGCACCTTGCAGGACTGCTCTGCTGCCTGAAGCCTGCCTTGAACCCTCGGAGGCCTGCCCTGCTGCTTGAGCCCTGCTCCCCTGCTTGAACCCAGAACTACCAGAGTGACTGTAAAGGCTAGTTGGCTGGCCTCCTGATCAGAGCCTCAGAGACAGAAAATAAACCATCTTGAACCCATACCTGGACCCAGCCTGAGTGAGTTCTAACCCCCTCCAAGTGGATCCCTACCAGTCCTGGACCCTAGGTGGTGGAATTAAAGGTGCCCAGATAGTCAAAATACAAAACTTGTGACTTAAAAATGTTTTGGCTTAAAACTAGGTCCAAGAGGAGACTGGGACCAACCTGCTTGTCTATGCACCCCAGATGCATCACCGGTTGACCTGACTTCATGGCAGCTCCCGCTATGTTCTTCTCCACAAATCTTGCTCACAGAAGGGGTATCTGGCCTCATGGAGCCCTCGTCAGCTACAGCCTCCAGCTTTGTACTGCTGGAGATTCTCAACTTCTAAAAAAGAAACTAAGGGCCTGATTGAATTATTGGAAGGACGCAACCCTACAGTAATCTTTTTTTCTATTCAAAAAGAAAATCCTGAAATGGGACTTTCTTTTTGTAAAAAAGAAAGGTTATGCTCCCCTCGCCATGGGAGGCTTCTCCCATGGCAGGGGGAGCATACATTTTTTTTTTATAGTTCCTTATCGCCGGAAGAAACAGTAAAAAATTACTACATGTTCGCCCATTCAAATTGAGTGGGCAGACATGTAGTCAGTTCTCCAAAGGACCCTGCTCCCCAGGGGCGTCGGAGGGGTTTAATCATGGCAGAGACAGAATATTCTACACCGTCATTAACCCGAAGGTCGGCTCGCATCTAAATAGAGCGGATGGACCACATTTTTGGCAGTCAGGATACTCCATCCCCAAAGTCATTACCGCCATGAATTAAATTGGGCCCTAAGTTCGAACATAGATATTTTCAATACGACTTTGTCCAGCGACTCCCCGATGACGAAGCCTCCTTCTCGGACCCTGTCCGTAGCCGTGCCCTGGTGAATTTTACAGTCTCAGAAAATTTTTGTCAAAACTTCTTCTAAGACCAAAAGTAAGCACAGACCGGGCCCAATCTACTTCTTGTATCCAACTTGTGCTCTATCGTGATCAGCCATATTTTTCGAATTTGACCTGGTCTGGCGTGACTAGATGTCCACAGTTGGTGCTTTGATATTATTTGGCTGACAACAGCACCCCGTGTCATTAGCAGTGAAGGCCGTAGTATTCACACTATTTCCCCCATATTCGATCATGCTTGCAAGGGCACCCTCTGGTGAAGCAGATAGGTTCTTCCACCTCAGCACACCAGTCCATTCCTGTTCGCTATTCCGCCACCCGGGGTGGGTCCTTCAGTTTCCCTTTCCGGGCGATGCTCCATTTGGCGACAACTGTAGCCATGCCTATCAGGCATCTGTCTCCCCTACTATGCCCCATCTCATCTAGTACCCATAACAAGGCTTGTTTGGGTGACAATTCAATTTGGTATCCCAATACCTTGGTAAGAGCTGAATTTATTTGTCTCCAATAGTGCATGATCAGGGACACTGCCAAGTCATGTGATAGAAATCAGCATCAGAATGGGAACACTGAAAGTAAATCAGGTTTGGGAGTTTGCCTGCTTGCCTCAGTCTCTGGGTGGTGAGGTATGTCACGTGGAGGTAGTGTAATTGTATCAGTCTCAATTTGGAGGTGATGTCAATTTAATGGGGGACGATGCACGCTAGGCACCAGTCCTGTTCGTCAGTGGGGCTGATTCAACCCTCCCATTTCAGTTTCAGAGCAGCGAAGCCATTCAGGGCATTATTAATTAGAGTCTGATATATTTGGGAAATCACTCTTTTACCTAGGTCGCCCATGATTAATCTAGCTTTGAGTGGATTGAATTTTTGGAGGTCCATCAGTAGAGCCTTATTTGTGGTCAAAACATGGCTTAGTTGTAGGCACTCGTGGAACTGTGTCTTTGACAGTTCCTATTGAGCTTGGAGTTCTTGGAAAGAGTGAATATGCTACCCCTTCCAGATGTCTCCTAGTGTCATGATTCTGTTCTATCCCATTTGTGAAAGCCGCTTAGTTGTGCAGTGCATAGCAAGAGTTTGCCCTGACACAGCAGGGTTTTCTCTGCCACAGTGTTTTCCCATCCTAGAAAGCGCAGCGCTATCCTCCAATTAGGAAGACCACTAGAGTGGGTTCCGGGAGCCATTGCAGGACTGGGTTCCATTACAACAGACCTAACACATTGTCCAAACCCAGGAGCAAGAGCTCGGCCCGGTACGCAGGATCATCCAACCCCTCCAGACAACAAGTTGTTAACAACCAGAAGCTGCAAGGCCCTGTAGTACACTTCACTTGAAGATTAGCCGCTTCCAGTCCACCATCATATGTCATCTGCCTAAATTTCATCCATGCAATGCGTGGTGACCAGTTTGCTCACAAGAACGCTCGAATGTGTGCCGTGAGGTTTTGGAACCAACGGGTTGGAATTATTTGTGGGAAATGTTGAAAGGTATAGTGGCATCGGGGGAGAACCACCATATTGAATAAAGCTATGCGTCCCATCATATTAAGCGGGAGCGGCACCCATCTCAGAAAGTTCGCCTTCACAGCGATCAGGAGGGGGGGGGGGGTCTTATTAAGACTCCAGGTCAGATCAGGCTTGCAAGAGGCATGTATCCCCAGGTACTTGAAGCTAAGCCTTGGGATGGGTATGAAATCATGCCGAGTGGTGGACGAGGCATCCCCTCGAAGGGGAATCAGCAAGGATTTACTCTTGATCACTTTAAAACTGGACACCTCTGCATAGAGATCAAGTATACAGAGGCAACAGGAGCCTTGAGGATTGGGTGTTCGTTAGGAAGAGAAGGACATTGTCCACATAAAGCGCTATGCAGTCCTCAGGACCCTTGTCCCACCTTCATGCCTGTAGTTGGAAATCACACTGTAGAAGTCTGGCCAGGGGTTCGATTGCGAGGGCAAACAGGAGCGGTGAGAAAGGGCAGCCCCGTCTAGTGCCCTTGAATAGAGAAGTGGCCGGGCAACACCCCATTAACCAGAACCCAGGCCTGGGGCTGCAAATATAGTATGTCAATATACTGTTACATCCAAGGACCCATGCCTATCTTCATCATGACCGTCTTTAGAAAGTCCCAGTGTACAGAGTTGAATTGTTCTAAATCAGATGAAGGGCACATGGGTCATTCAGCTCTCGGAGGCGGGCCATTGCCACCTGTACCTACTGTATATAGTGCGAGTGCTATATTGAGACATAAACCCACTCTGGTCTGGGTGGACCAGGGTGGGTAACAGAGTGGGTTAGTCACATTGTAATCTGTTGGCCAGGACTTTGGGGAATATTTAACTTCTGTGTGGATATTGGCCAGTACGAGGCACATTGCCTTGCAGTTTGGCCCGATATAGGGTGGACCACTGTTGTGGTCATATCCAGCTCTGGGGGGAAGTGGCCCCGGTCAGCCACTTCTGTGTATAAGTTCATCAAATGGGGGATGAGAAGATCCCGAAAGGTACTGCAGTACTCTAGTGGGAACACCTCTGGTCCCAACGTCTTACCAGGGTTCGTCTCCTGTATGGCTTTGTCTATTTACTCAATGGAAATGGGTGTCTCTAGGTCTAGCCTTTCGGCTGGCGAGAGCAGCTGAATCGGGATGTCATTAATAGGGAGTACTGCTGTTCATTGGGCGGACGTGGGTGGCGAGCATACAGCTCCTTATAATAGGCCGCAAATATTGCCACAATCTCAGCAGACTCGTTTCTCAAGGAGCATTCCTGGTCTAGAATTTGGAAATAATCCTGTTAGCGGAATCCCTGCTAGCCATCCAGTACAATAATTTCCCGGATTTATCTCAATACTCATACATCCCGTTGTATTTAGGCCTTCCAACATTGTCTGGTCTCCTCTAGTGCAGTTTAGCAGAGCAATGTCTTTCAAGTTCAGTAGCTTCATTAGTTTCAAAGTAGAATTGTATTTCGGTAGCCAGGAACTCAACACAACTTTCATCCAACAAGTGCCAGGCATTGAGCCACCAGCAGGGTCGTTTGGTGGTGTCCTCTTCTCCCCATTGGAATCTGACTGGGGAGTGGTCAGAAATGCCAGTGGGAAGAATTTCTGTTGCAGTAGCCCTCAGGGTATCAGTTGCTGGCAGGAGTAGGAGATATATGTGGGAGAGTGTCTTGTGGGCTGCAGATGTGCTTGTGTGTTCCCTGTCTCAGGGGTGCCACACCCACCAAGCGTTGCATAGGCCCAGTGTGGTCATCCACCCTTCAGGTTATGTGAATGGTCATGTAGGGCTTAAGGAGTCTGAGTCTGGATTTGGAGTGGCACTGAAGTCCCCACCGATGATCGCCGTGCCCATGGGAAGGTTGGATACAATTTAAGTAAGGGCCTCAAGTGTTTGGGTGGAGAGTTGGGGTGGTGTATAAACACTTAGGAGTTTGTATTGTTGTCCCTCTAGTAGACCACCCTCCTCAAAATATCGGCCATTGGGATCCAAGACACCAGTCGTGTCCGCGAGGGGGAAGGATTTATGGAGAAGTATTGCAACTCACCTGGACTTTCTTGCAAACCGAACATGGTAGACCCTATCATAGCCGTAGCATTGTGAAAAGGGGCAGTAGAAACCAAGGAAGTGGGTTTCTTGCAGCAATAGAATGGACATCTGGGACTGTTTAGTTTATTTGAGGACGGCTGTTGGTTTAATGCAGTCTATAAGGCTGTTAACATTCCAGGAAAGAGTGGAGTAGGTCATCCTGTGGATGGGATCCTTCTAGATAGAGATGGGAGGGGTGACTCCGATTAGGCTGATGAGTCCGTGTCATGTATGTGCCGACTGTGTCGTAAAGTGTGTAATCTGGCAAGCGGGTCAAAACAGATAACAGTAACCAAAGAACAATATAAAATGTGAAACCCCCATCCCCCCAACTCACACATCCCCATACTTCCTCCCCAGAAGTCTGTCACCATAAACTTACAATAAAACAATAAACTTACAATAAAATAGACTTTACACTGCTAGTATTGGGGTTATTGAGGTGGACCTCCTCTGAACCAGGATACTGAGTACTGTCATGCAGTGTCAGTAAATGTTGTGTGGCAAGTAGAGTGGGGGTCGGGGACACCAGTGTCATTTCATTTGGTGCAACCCAGTGGTCACCACCGGCCACACTCTTTCCCCTCAATTGTTAATAAATATTTGAGGTCTGGTCTGTCCGTCGCAGACTCCCCTTTTGGCATGTCCAGATGGGGTGCATCCGTTCTTGGAGACTCAAACGTATCTTTCACTCGTCTCTCCAAGTCTGAGGATTCAGAGGAGCCCCCGGAGTGGTCTCGATGCCTCTGCGATCGCGACCTCCAATTCGTCCCATTCTTTACAGGGGAGGAGCGGATTCTGGTTTATGATACCTAGGGTTTACAGCCAGAATTTTCTACTTGTCATTTGGGGAGTTCTTAGTCGGACACTTCCGTGCTGCCTTTGGGTGTCGCACACATGGGAGCTGCCGTCATGGATCACTTGAAGTTTTGCCAGGAACATGATTATGTATTTGAGGTTCATTGCCTTGAGCTTCTGTTTCACTCCCTCAAAAGATTACCTTCTTTTTTGGGCCATACAAGTATAGTCTGGAAAGATCATAATGCGGGAGGCTTGGCGAAACAGATCTCCCTTCTTGCAAGCCTCTCATAGGATAGCATCTCGATCCCACTGGTTGAGTATGTGAACAATCAGTAGGCGTGGTGGTGCTTTGGTGGGCTTCGTTTGGCAAAGGTCTATGTGCCCTTTCAATTGCAAACCACTGTGACAATTCTTCTTTCGGCATCCAGGATGTCAACTAGTTTTCCAGAAGCGTTGCAGGGTCTATTTATTCGACATCTTCAGGGAACCCAATGAAGTGAAGGTTGCTCCGTGGTGACCTGTTTTCGGTGGCTTCAGCGCGTTGTTCCAAGATAGCCGCCATGGATGTAAGTCGCTTCATAGACTGCTTGAGCCCAGAGACCTCATTCTGTAGCCTTGAGATCCTGTCTTATGCTTCTGTGAATCTGCTTGTGATGTTACCCTGGTTTTGGCGTTTCTGGAACCCTGAATGGCCTGCAGGATGGCAGAAACCTCAGAAGATTCTGGGGCCTGTATGGTGAGGAACCACCTTTTTGAGTGCCTCCGTCCAGGGCCCCGTAGTGAACTTGTCCATCTTGCAGCAGATTACGGCCCCCTCCACCTCATCATGATCATATCCAGCCAGCTTTCTTACTCGTAGAAGGGGAGCAGCACGAGCAGCCCAAAATCGGCAGTATTACTAGGGTGGGGGAATGGGGGTGCACCATCACCTCACTCCCACGCCAAGGGCTCCAATGTCGATGGCTCAGGGCATGTGTCTGCCATGCCTGCTGACCAACCCTCAGGGGGAGGGCAGCACAAGCAGTCGTGCAGCAGGTAGGTGGGGCCGCATCACAGGCCAAGTACAGGAAAGGGAATCGTTGTGGCGTGCAGAGCTGCAGTTATGGATGTAGATTTCATCGGGCCGCTAGCTGTTTGTCAGGCCCCTGGCCTCCTTCCCCAGCCAAACATTTGAAGCAGGGGGGTTCCCCATGTGAGCCAGGCAGCAAGCGCGTGTCTCGGTCCCACTACTCCCCACCTCTGCACCCCGATCTCGCAGGTGGAGTGCCGGCCAGGGGGCCCAGGCGTCTCAGCCGGGCGATGTCCTCTCCTCTGCTGCTAAACTCTCTTCCAGCCCTGGCACTATGGGCAGGGCTAACACTTTCAGCCGTGACACCCACAGTCTAGGCCTTTTCAATCAGCCCGGCCGCCATGTTGGATGCATGCCGTCCGGGAAGGGAATGGGCAGCAAGCATCCCATTCCATTTCAGGGGAGGGAGACGTCAGAATCATGGAGTTCTGCCCCCAGCAGGGTAGAAACAGCAGCTCCAAGGATAGTTTGGGCGTTATGCAGTTTGGATGGCTTTGAACGGCGGAGGAGGTCTGGGAGCAATCCTACAGTGCATCCACCATCTTGGCCAGTCAGGCCACGCCCTTAGGCGCTAGTCTTGACCTTAAACTTTAAAAATTCCTAACTCCGGTTCTACTAACTGGATTTTTGACCTTTAGGTGTCAAATAATTTATCAAATTTACTTTATTTTTCTAAATTGGAGTGGGATTTTTCTTGTGTTGTGTTTTTACTCTATTACTGTTTGTGTGGTGCATAAATACTTTACACATTGTTTCTACTTTAAGCCTGAGTGCTCTGTGCTAAGCTACCAAAGGGTTAAGCACAGGTTAATTTAGCGACTTTTGTGGGTCACCCTAACAGGGATTGTGGCTGTTGCTTGAGAAGGTTTAACACCCCACTCAACAAACACATTTCTTACATTAACAAATTCCTGATTTTAACTACAATTTCTTATTGGTCTTGTTTCTCCATGGGGGGGATCATGCTTACTTGTTCCTAAGGGTGAGAGCTAGAAGGATGTAGAATGGTTTTACACAATGTCTAATTTCTGTACAGTTACACCCTGCTCACAGTCCTATTATTCTTTACATTCAGATCCACATCCAGAAATTGAATTCTTTAACTATCATAATTCATAAATCAAAATGCATATCATAAGGATTAAGATTCTAGTGGCCAAAGAATTGTTCCCATTGCACCAATGTTCCTATCCATACCATCAGAATATCATTTATGCGCCTACCCCAATAATAGATTGCATCTGTCCATTTGGGGAAACAACGTTTACAACGCTGTCAAAACAAAGCGGTGCCTTTACAACGCGGTCAGTACAACGACTGCATTGTTACCACGTGTTCCATTACAACGCAAGTCATTACAACAACATGCTTTAGGGAACTTTAGGTGTTGGATTTTAAATCCAACACCTTCCCTACTGTTGCACAGACTGGAGTTGGAATACTAAAACATACTATTCCAAACTCCAGCGCTTCCCTAAAGCAAGTCATTGTAATGACTTGCGTTGTAATGGAACGCGTGGTAACAACGCAGTCATTGTACTGACCGCGTTGTGAAGGCATGCATTGTAAATAAATGCATAAAAACGGCATACAACCTTCCATTTGGCCGCCACAGACAAACTCAGACGTGCTCCCTCACAAACCATCTTATAAAAAGGTTGACGTAGGAGGGAGCAAATCTGGATCCTGCGGCAGTGCCACGGGTCTGTTGATACCAAACTCCTATGTGTAAATATATATTGTTGCTCAGGATAATATGCATCATGCCCAGAAGCATTTGTGTATGTGTAAAGTAATTGCCAGGTTGTTTGCTCAAGAAGAATGTCAGAGAGGTCATGCCCTATTTTTGATCTACTTTAATATACAGTGACACAAGAGCAAATGTAACAAAAACATGTTGTCTTCCCGCATTAGATCATTGATCATACACAGCATTTGCTGGGTGTCCTTGATGTAAGATGAGAAATTCATTAATTATGGCCTTACGAAACAATCTACATATTCTGGAATTCTTTCTGTAGGTGAATAGCAGATATTAAGGGTCGCCCAGGTAGAAAGGTTACATACTTGTAAATTTTAGGTAACGTATAGAGACAAGGGTATCTTGGTCTGTAGACTTTTAGAATTTCATCATTAAGCAGACCCAATCCAAACCAGTCATTCAATTGCATATTGACCATGATGGAGCAGAGTAAATAATTTTTTTTAACCCCTAACAAATTTAATAAATAATTAATAAATATGTTCGTTTAAATGTATTAATCAACAATGTACGTGAGGGAAGGGTAACACGCAAGTATATGTGCTGAATAATCTATTTACAAATGTCTGTGTGTCTAATTATAACATAAAATAATTGCGTACTAAATAAATAATAAATGCATGATTTATGCTTCATAAGATATAAACGTGACGTTGCAAAAACAATAGTGACGGTAAGTAAGGAACAGCTTAAATGTTGCTTTCTGCTAGGTAATAACTAATTGGGGTACGTAGATGACGGGAGGGAAACGAAAAGGCTATGTTTCTCTATTATAATTATGTTTTGTTTATTTCTAAATAGTGCTTCTAAGTCTAATCGAGTGGCGATATAAAATGGCTGCCGTTTATTAGAGTACGCATGCGCTGAGAAAACGCATGACAAGGGAGAAAAAGTTGGAGAAAGACTGACCACGTGATGGTGCTGAAAGGCTAGGATGCAAGAATGGTCAAGGCTGATGTGACCTAATTGAACTGATAGTGTGCCGTGGTGATCAGCAGAGAATCGTGGGAAACAGTTTTAAGAGAAAGGACAATGCCTGCAGAGTTCTCGAATGTATCGAAAGAAGTTACAAATGTACTGATCGAAGCGGATGGAAACATGTCTTGAACTGTGAGAAAGGAAATGAACATATGCATTCCAGAAGAACAAGCTGGATCCGGGAGAACTTGATTAAAAATGAATAAATGAAATGAGTGGACCAATGAAAGAAAAGAGCGTTATTGATGTTGCAACAATTTAGTTAGCAAAGTTAGAATTAGGGTATAAGAAGGCCTACTCTTAGTGGGAGGGGAGTTGGTGTTGGAGTTGGTGGCTTCCAGTGCTTGGTGTTCTAGATCGATCCATTTTACTGAGCGGGAGATGCTGAAAGACTGTTAGATGAGACGGGTTGCGGTAGCTGATGCTGACGAGCTGAAGTTTCTGTTGCTGTCTTATTTTTCCAGTTGAGTATGAGAATTAGGTTATTTTTCAATTTTAAACTTAGGTTAGAAATCATTAGGCTAAATTAGGAAGATAGGCAGGTAATTAGGATTTTTCTTCATGACAAAATTTCCCTTCTGCAATAAAATTGATTTTGCTTAATAAATATTTGAATTAATAATGAATGAATAATTGAATAAAAAGTCTAAATTCTTTTCCATGCTTTTAAAATTATATAAAATTTGAGATTCTTAAATCAAACGACTCAGTGATTATTTACTAAATGATTGTGAAATTAGTAATTGGTTATTGTGATTTAGCTGGTCTTGATCACTATGAACTGATTCTTTACTAGATGATCCATCGACAAAACAATGAGCAGGAATAGCTTAAGAAATAACTAAGAAAGCGACAGGTTAAGGTAATAAGGTATCCCGGCTCCTTCCAGCGGTACATCATGATGATTTTCATTTAGTTTTTCTTTCTCCTAGGAGTATAGATTTCGTAAAGGTGTAGAGGAAATCCAGGTGTGTGTGTGTGTGTGTGTGTGTGTGTGTGTTTGTTAGGCGATGTTATGGGCCCCATCGTCATGTGGATGTGAGAAAATATAAGTCGCCCCTGGATGACCGATAAGTGACCTAGGAGGAAATAGTTTTCATTGTATCCGCTGCATCAGATTTCTTGGTAGCAGAGTTATGGTTTCTATAGATTAGTTTGGTGATTATTGATTATTGATTATTGATTATTTTTTATGACTAATACTATATGTTGAGTCGCGTTATGTTATATGTGAGTTTTCACGCTTCTGGGATGTAGGAAGTGGAACACGTGTGGCAAGAGAAGTCACATAGAATTTGGTACATGGTCTGAATTCAATTTTTGGTAATAACACAGGTTGTGTTATGTTAGGGATTTCTGTACGAAAGGTGTGTAATTGAGATAGCAAATCACGTCTTCTTGTGAAACTCTGGCCTTAATTCTCAGGAGCATAGTCTCCACATGTGTCTTATCCCCAGAGAAACGGGTTTACTGTTTGCTTGAAAGAAGGGTAAGGTAGAGGGAAGTGCTACTTTATCGGCGAAAGTTAATAATTCTGTGGTAGGGTAGAGGTAAGCGCTGCCTACTGGAAATACAGGATTCTTGTGTAAAAGGACAAAGCTGTCACTTTTGTTTAGCGAATCAGACTATGGAATTGTTTTAAATGTTGTAACTAACGAAGAAACATTGAAAAGAAAAAAATTGCCGATAATTTTTGTAAAGGAGGGGTAAAAGAGCAAGAGTGACATAGACAGTGCCGCGCTAGGATTGGATAGTGCGCTAGTCACGTGAACGCAAAGACAGGAGTGACGTAGAAAAGTGCCGCGCTAGGATTGGTTGGTGCGCGGAAGAGGGAAATCGTTCTGATTGGTGTGAGTCGCACGGTGATTGGTTGAAGTTCCGTACACGGAACTGTGCTGGTTGTGAAGAGAAAAACCAATCAAAAACATGCCGTATTATGAGTATGAAAGGGAGAGAACGTCATAGACGACAAAAATTAAGAATTTCTTTAAGAGAGACAAAAAGGTTGTGACTAGAGAGGGACAAGTAATTCCTCCGCCGAAATCAGCAGCTTCACATATGATGCTGAAATATGGATATCATACATGCATATGGTTAGAAAATTGGGCAAAGTATACGAAGAATGATGGAGCATTAGCTTTCCCTGAGAATGGTTCATTTAGTGTAGCGGTTTTGCGAAATTTGAGAGAAAAGATGACAAATTTAGAACCTAGACCTAGACCGACACAATTTGAAGCGTTGACGAAATGGGAAGATGAGATGTATGAGCGAGAGAGATTCAGAGGTTTAAGGGATCATGAGTTTATGCCTGGAAGAATGTGGGGAATAAATCATGAGGATAGAATAAAACGATGGAGATGTGCTAACATGACAGGAGGTTTGTTTCCGGCTTTTACAGTTGAGGAAGAGACTAAGAGAAAACGTACTGAGAAAAAGAAACATATGGAGAGGGAAAAATATATGCATGAGAGTGAAACGGATGATGAATTGCTGGAAGATATTTTAAATAGAAATCCCCCTCCGTATCAGCAGAGTTCTACAGTGGTGACACCTAATGCGCCGCAAATAGAGACTGTGCGAAATAAAAGTCCGGTAAAAAGAATTGAAATAAATAGGTCACAAGATCAAATAAGAACTTCACAAAATGAAGGAGTAGAAAGTGACAATGCAACTGAATTAGCAAGAACAACAAAAGAACTGACTGAGAAAATTAGGGAGTTAACGAAAAACATGGAAGCTGTGACTGTACCCGTAACAATAGGTCCAGTAATACCAGTTTTTGAGAATCAGAAAATTGATGAACGATCTTTAGTGATTCGTATGAATTCACAATTTCAGAGAGAAAAGAAAGGATGGAACCAAGTGCAAGTACAAGTAATTTGGCTAGTACCTACAGACCAAGTCCACCTACAAATTTGACAGTGAATGAGTGTAATGATAGGAAAATGCATATGGTAACAGAGTCTGCAACAGTGACCCCTGAAAAGAGTGGTAATTGGATAGAACTAAATAATACGCCTATAGGTCCGACTCCTGATGAGTTAAATGAGTGGATGAAGGCATTTAAAATAAAAGAACCAGAAGAAAAACCATTAGATGTAATTAGGTTAAAGATTGACATGGAAGAATTAATTTTAGGGACGATTGGTACAGAAAAGCTAAAAATTACCAGGATGATGAAATCATGTTTCTGTGCAAAAGTATTACATGGAGAGCTAAAAATTTACATGACAAACTAGAAGAGATAGCAAGTGAAATTGGAGTAGATTTTGCGAAAGTGAAAACATTGCAGAAACCGTACAGAGTAGACTTTTGTGAGAAAGATATTGAAAACTTGAACACAGCAGGAAGGCTGACACAGATAAAAGAGTTAATTGTTTTACTGAGAAAATGGGGTGATGTGGACAGATGGAAAGTTAGATTGACAAAAAAGTATGAGAAAACTGCAGACAAAGCTTCTTTGGCTTTTATGATAACTGAAAAAGAACCTGTTGCAAGAGAATACCCTATGAGAGAAACTCCAGGTGGTAGTTATGTGCATGTTCCCTGGACTAGACAGGATATACTGTCATTTACAAATGAGTTCCCAAAGCTGAGAGAGAAACCAGTTGAATGGTACCGACAAGTGGAGAGGTTTGTGAAGGTTTCAAAGGTGTTGTGGATAGATTTAGATGGATTGTTTGACATAGTGGTGCCAACTGATTTGTGGTCTGAATGTAAAATTACAGTTGACTGGCCAACTACAGAATATCCAAGAGATCCTAAGACAGGAGCTCCAGGTCCTGAGGTGATGAGGAAATACGATAAGGTGATTACCTTTTTGAAAAATAAGATTCCTCCTAAAGAAACAGATTGGGTAAAAATCGATAGAACTACACAGGAAAGTAAGGAGTCTGTACATGCCTATTATGAGAGGTTGTTGTTGGTTTTCAAGCAGTATAGTGGATATGAGGAGTTGAGTGAAAAAGATATGAGTCATTTCGTATATAGATTTGTGTTTGGACTGAAACCAGAGATTAGTGAAATGATTAAACAACATATGATTAACTGGCAAAATGGCACTGTAGATGAGGTATTGAGGTATGCTAAGTATTGTAGTGATGATATTGAGAGTAGACAGCGTAAATTGAAAGAGAAGGCAATGTGGGCACAGGTGAAAGTGGCAGAGAAGCAAGAAGCTCAATTGGATAATAATAGTGGGAATGAAACAGGACAGAATAAAACCCGACCTAACATAGGTAAAGGGAAAGGTCAAATGAGTCTAGAGGAGGCAAAGAAAAAATGGCCATGTCATAATTGCGGAAAATTAGGGCATTGGAGAAACGAGTGTAAGTTCCCACCTAAACCTAATCCGGAAAATCAATCATTAACTCCACAGGTGCAGAATGAGGTAGTTGTTCAACAAGGTCAGGTGCCACAACCACCACTTCCCAACACTGTTAACCAGCAAAGATACAGTACAGAAACAGGATTCTACGGAGGAGAGCAGGTAACACAGTTGCCGCGAGCAGCTAACATTTCTCAGTATTGGTTGCGACAGAGTGAGGATGAGTCGGATGAAAGTTTCTGACGGTGCCTAGGAGAGGGAAAAGAGAGCGTACTTGGCGCAACTCTAGAGGTAGATCAGTCTGGTCCCTTTGTGGATGGAGAAGTGAATGGTGCAAATGTAACATTCCTTGTCGATACTGGAGCTACCCGTTCTACTGTTAGATCAGTGGAAATTCCAAACCTTCCTCTCTCAGGTGAATACATCCAAGTAGTTGGAGTAGCGAATCAGCAGATTAAAACACCACTTACTGAATTAGTGGAAGTAAAAATTGGTTCTTTTAGCAAAATGCATAGATTTGTAGTGTGCGATTGTAGTCCCGTAAATCTCTTAGGTCGTGACCTTTTGTGCAAAATGAATTGCACAATTTATTGTACGCCAGATGGAATTGGATTTCAGACCCCAGATGAAGATGTATTGTATAAAGTAACATTGATGAATCAGGAACCTGAAATGAATGGTTTGTTTCCTGCATTTGATGCAGAAAAACTTCCAAAAGAACTGAAAAATGCAGTGAAAGAAAATGTGTGGATTTTACAGGAGAAGATATTGGATTGATGAAAGAAGTAGATCCCGTAAAAGTAACAGTAAAAGAAGGAACAACTTACCCAAATACGCCACAGTATAAATTGACTCCAGAAATAATTGAAGGAATAACTCCTGTAATAAATAAAATGATCGAACAGGGAATTCTAAAAGAAATAATGAGCAGTCCATGTAATTCACCTATTATGGGACTGAAAAAGCCAAACGGAACATATAGAATAGTACAGGATTTGAGAAAGGTCAATAAAATAGTTGTGCCTTGTTGTCCAATAGTGCCAAACCCTGCAGTAATTCTATACCAAATTCCACATGAAGCTGAGTGGTACACCGTGATAGATTTGTGTCACGCATTTTCTCTATTCCTTTACATCCAGATAGCCAGCCATTATTTGCGTTCCGGTTCGGAGAGCGTATTTTGGCATGGTGCCGAATTCCTCAGGGGTATACAGAAAGCCCTCAATCTTTAATCAGATTTTAAAGAAGTCCCTGGAAGATTTGAAAATGCCAGAAAAGTCAGTGATGGTGCAGTATATCGATGACCTGTTGGTGGCATCGAAAACAAAAGAAGCATGTGTAAGCGATACAATTGCTTTACTGAACCATCTAGAGAAAAGAGGACATAAAGTGTCCCCTTCGAAATTGCAGTTTTGTCAAAAAGAAGTCCAATATTTAGGGCATAAAATTGAGAAAGGAGTGCGAAAGATAACGACAGAAAGAATAAAATGATTCAAGGAATGAGAGCACCAATGACACAAAGAGAGGTAAGAATGTTTCTGGGAATGGTTGGATATTGCCGACAATGGATAAGTGGTTTTTCCTTGATTGCTAAACCATTACAAAAACTGACCAAGAAGGATGTAAAAGACCCTTTTGAATTGAATGACAATGAAATGAAATCTTTCAAAGAGTTGAAAAAGAAATTGTGTGAGGCCCCTGCTTTAGGAATGCCTGACTATGAAAAGGATTTTGAATTGTACTGCAGTGAAAGAGATGGATGTGCATTTTCAGTACTGGTACAAAAACATGGAACAATGAAGAGACCAATTGCTTATTTTTCAGCTGTTTTAGATTCTATAGCAAAAGCGTTGCCTGGATGTCTGAAAGCTGTTGCTGCTACTTGTGTAAGTCTGGAACAAAGTGAAGGTATAGTGATGGGGTATCCACTGAGAGTATATGTTCCCCATTCAGTAGAGATTCTTTTGACAAGAACAAAAACACAGTACATGACACATAGTCGGCTGACTAAGTACGAAAAAGTAATATTGAGTGCAGAAAATGTGACCATAGATAGATGTATGAATGTGAATCCTTCGACATCATTGCCAGATGAAGAGAGTATAATTGAACAAGATGAAGTAGATCATGATTGTCTGAATGTGCTGGAATATTGCACAAAACCAAGAGCTGACATAAAGGATGAGCCTTTAAAAGAATCAGATTATGTCATGTTTGTGGATGGCTCATGCTTGAGAACGAAAGAAGGAGTTCTAAGCGCAGCTTACGCAGTGTGCACAGTGGCAACTGTAATGGAAGCGTCTTGTCTGAAAGGAATAAGGTCTGCCCAAGTTGCAGAACTAATTGCTTTAATTCAAGCATGTAAGTTGGGAAGAAATGTACGAGTTACGATTGTGACCGATAGCAAGTACGGTTTCGGTATAGTGCATGATTTTGGTCAGATTTGGTCACAAAGAGGTTTCTTGACGTCTGCAGGAACACCTATCAGAAATGGAGATTTTGTTAAGAAACTGCTTGAGGCGATACAGCTGCCTAGGCAGAAAGCTGTAGTGAAATGCAAAGCACATAAGAAAAATGAAGATTACATAGCTGTCGGAAATAATTACGCCGACGAGATAGTCAAATATTGTGCAGAGAACATGGTATCCCTGAATAAGAATCGCGAAAGGGAGCATATCTCTTCTCCTTTGCTTTTTACTAACACTGTCGAGACATGGGATGAGGTGAGACAGTTACAGGAAGTTGCAAATGATGAGGAAAAAGATTACTGGATAAAAGCAGGATGTAGAAGACAAGAGAACAATGGTGTGTGGGTTTACAGAGATGAAAGACCAGTTATGCCTGATAGCATGATTGCAGACATGGCACGGATGTACCATGGACAAGCTCATATTGGGAGAGATGCAATGATCAGACTTTTTAGACAAACATGGTATAACCCAAAATTCAGAGCCATAGCTGAAAGTCTTTGTCAAAGATGTCTTATTTGTCAGCAGTTTAATCCAGGAAGAAAGACAATAGTGAGTCTAGGAACAATAGGACGAGAAGGAGGTCCGTTCACTAGAATGCAATTAGACTTCATTGAAATGCCCCCTTGTAACAGACTAAAATATGTTCTAGTGGTCGTCTGTTTGTTTTCTCGTTGGGTGGAGGCATACCCGACCAGAAGGAATGATGGAATAACGGTAGCAAAACTTATGCTGCGAGAGTTCATTCCAAGGTATGGTTTTCCAGTCACGGTTGAGACAGATAGAGGAACACATTTTCAAAATGAGTTGATTCAATTAATTTGTGAAGCATTAAGTATTAAACAAAAACTGCATTGTGCATACAGACCAGAGGCTTCTGGGGTAGTAGAGCAAATAAATGGAACAATTAAGAACAGGTTAGGAAAAATGTGTCAAGCTACAGGACTCAAATGGCCCGATGCACTGCCCCTTGTCCTGATGACCATCAGAAGCATTCCTGAAAAGAAAACTGGACTTAGTCCTCATGAGGTGATCATGGGACGAGCAATGAGACAAGCACAAGTACCTGTCAACAAGTTACTGACTATAACTGATGATCTAGTACTGGATTATTGCAAAGGACTGGCTGATGTGGTGCGTTCTGTGTTTCATCAGGTTGGACCGGATGCGACCACTCTTGAAAGGAAACCAGCCCATGACTTGAATCCAGGAGACTGGGTCCGCATAAAAATCCACAGGAGAAGAAACTGTCTAGTTCCTCGCTGGGACGAGCCACGACAGGTAATCCT
Organism: Calotriton arnoldi; assembly: GCA_963921515.1. Classification (NCBI taxonomy): domain Eukaryota; kingdom Metazoa; phylum Chordata; class Amphibia; order Caudata; family Salamandridae; genus Calotriton; species Calotriton arnoldi. The sequence continues at coordinate 205,741 of CAWUFW010006272.1, forward strand.
AGTGACAACGACTGCAGTCAAGTGTGCAGGAGTGAAAAACTGGGTCCATGCCAGCCACACAATAAGAGTTCCAGAACCTGCAGATCGACATGTGAGTCGACATCTGGAAGTGTGGGATGAGAGTTCAGCGACTGAGACAGAAAGAATAAGAGAAAGGGTGCCAGAACTTGAAGATCGACCTGAAAGTCGACATCTGGAAACCCCAACTGCAAGCACCTCTATAGAGGAAAAGGAAGAAGAAGAAGAAGAAGAAGAAGGAAAATTACAGAAATTCCAGAACTTGAAGATCGACCTGTAAGTCGACATCTGGAAATATCTGACACGAGTTCAGGATCTGATGATTCAGTTGAAAACTGTGAAGAATTTCGAAGGAGAACTTGGGGATTTAAACCAATTAGAGAAGAGAATGAGCAAGAAAATGATCTAAATGAGCAACCAAGTACAAGTTATGGTGGAAATCCTTCAAAAGTAATATTAATAGACAAAGAAGGGAAAGAGACAATTAAAAAGTTAGAAAATCGAGAAGAACCCCGAGGAGCAATAGGGACAGATAGTGTAACAAAAGAACAGGGAAAATTAGAAGCAGAGAGTGAGATAAATACCAATTCGGAAGAACATCGAGGAGGGACAGTAATAAGGGAACAAAAAAAGGAGAAAATAGAACCACCAGTAAAAGAAAATGAGATCATAAGTTTCAAAATAAGAGACAATTGTGGGAAAATTGAAACAGAATCTGAAGAAAGCGGAGAAGAAGAGAAAACAAGAACTGAATCAATAAAAAGAAACTGGAAATCAGAAAGAGGAGAAAAAGAAGGTGAAGCCAAAAGGCCAAGAAAAGGAGACAATTGGCCCAGCAACTATATAAGAAAATTAAGATATAGAATAATCAGAACAGGAGAAAAAAGTGCTGAACAGGTGAATGAAATAACAAGTCAAAAGGAACAAGAAAAGCCAAGTGGAAAACGATTGCAAAAGTCTAAAAGAACAAAGAAAGTGAATTCGAAATACAAGTCACCTGAGTGGTTGTACATCGCTCTAACTGATTACAAAGAAGAAAGAAACACTCACGAGAGCCCGAGACTAAGAAACCGAATGGGTAAAGGTGAGATGCAACAAACCTGAAGTGAAGACTTAAAGTGCTTCTGCCGGATGTGACAATTTTACTGGATATGACAAATCACCGGATGTGACAACGAAAGAATTCTGAAAAGAATTAAAAGAAAGTACCAAGCAAAGACTTTTTGAATGCAGAGTGGCATCTAAGTCATTTCTGAGGTGTAGTGACACAATTTTCTGAGATTTAACAAAAGATAAAAACAAAAATGGAGAATAATAGAGATAGAAGAGATAAATGTGAGTTTGTAAAAAGATGGTGTAAAATGTGCTGCTTTTGTACAGGATTATTAATGACAGTATGGATAGTTTTAGCAATCACAATTCCTATTAGTATAGCTGTAGTAGAAGCAAAGAATGATACAAAACCAGAAAAAGAAACTAATATTAAAGAACCAGTTATTTTAAGAAGTAGTGCAGAATTACATAAGGATAAGTCAGTAACAGACTTTTCTAAAAATGTTTTTACAAAATTGTTGTATGAATATGTAGAGACCATGGATGTGAGAGATTGTTATGTTGGTATGCAGTTGCCTGCATCAGTGTCAGAAGGTGTGACTTATCATCACCTACCTCTAACTTATGGAATAACATGTAGTGTCATAGCAAGTTTATTTTATAAAACAGGTAGATTAGAATTTTATTACACTGATATAGATAAGATTTTTGCAAATATTCCTGTAGTTCCAGAACTTAACAAAGTAAAACAAGCAAAGGTTTTAGGAGAATTCTTTTAGAGCATAGAATTTTAACATTAGAAGAAATAGCTAAAAACAACCTTACCTGTGAGTTAAAGAAAGAAGAAAAGGTATTTTTAGAAATGGTTGAAGAAAGGAGAATGAAATTTCAAAGAGAAGCAATAAAAGAGAAAAGAACACATCTATGGACGTTTGAGGAAGAAAATCATGAAGGGAAAAAGATAAATGCAGCAATGACATTAGATTGGCCGCAAACAGGAAAGTTGTGTATTAGGAGAAATAATACAGTCTATGACAATTATTTTGTAGGTTCCAGTATCTGCCATGACAATTATCAAATTTTGGGAGGTTGGGGATTCAAAGGTGGAAAAGATCCAATATTTCCAGGTATCTATTATATTTGTGGGAATAGAGCTTATTACAGGTTACCGGACCATTGGTATGGAACTTGTTATGTAGGCCTGGTCTTTCCAAAAATCTTTCATATGGACAGAGAAGAAAAAGGAACATACAAGATGATTAATAGCTTTACACGTAGAAAGAGGGAGAGTTTTTCAGAAATTGTAGGTGATATTTTTGGAGCATTAATACCAGCAGTGGGAATATCTTTGAATGCATTTAAAATTCGGAACTTATCCACAGTAGTAGATCGTTTGTCTACAGATACTGCGGGAGGGTTCTTGATGGTAAATTCCGAAATGGTTGCCATGAGAGCTATGGTGATGCAAAATCGGCTTGCCCTTGATATTCTTTTGGCAAAAGAGGGTGGAGTTTGTGGAATGCTGAAAGTCCAACATTGTTGCACTTACATTCCTGATAAAAGTGAAAATATACAAAAGTATATTACAAATATTACAAATTTGCACAAAGAACTAGTTCCACTGGAGGTTGAAAGTGTCCTTGGAAAACTTGGTAGAGGGTTTTCTTCAGTAGCAAATTGGTTAACAAGAATGAGTAGACTAATGATAGGGAAAGTTATAATAATAGCAACTGTAGCAATATTGTTAGCCATGGTGTTGAAAATTGTAATAACGTGTATAAAAAGAAAAATAAGACAAAATAAGATAAAAAGAAATAACAGAATAATGAAAGAGAGAGAGAGAGAGAAATGGGTGAAATTGAGTTAGAGAAAATGAAAGAAAGTATGTATAAAGAGACAAGAAGACAAGATGAAATGGAAACAGATGTATAACTAACAAAAAGCAAAAGGATGAAAGACATATGCTGCCTGAAAAAAGAAGTATAACTTGGGTTTTATGTGGTGATTTAAAAATCACCAAAGGGGGGAGTTGATGGAGCAGAGCCTATTTATTCGACATCTTCAGGGAACCCAATGAAGTGAAGGTTGCTCCGTGGTGACCTGTTTTCGGTGGCTTCAGCGCGTTGTTCCAAGATAGCCGCCATGGATGTAAGTCGCTTCATAGACTGCTTGAGCCCAGAGACCTCATTCTGTAGCCTTGAGATCCTGTCTTATGCTTCCGTGAATCTGCTTGTGATGTTACCCTGGTCTTGGCGTTTCTGGAACCCTGAATGGCCTGCAGGATGGCAGAAACCTCAGAAGATTCTGGGGTCTGTATGGTGAGGAACCACCTTTTTGAGTGCCTCCGTCCAGGGCCCCGTAGTGAACTTGTCCATCTTGCAGCAGATTACGGCCCCCTCCACCTCATCATGATCATATCCAGCCAGCTTTCTTACTCGTAGAAGGGGAGCAGCACGAGCAGCCCAAAATCAGCAGGATTACTAGGGTGGGGGAATGGGGGTGCACCATCACCTCACTCCCACGCCAAGGGCTCCAATGTCGATGGCTCAGGGCATGTGTCTGCCATGCCTGCTGACCAACCCTCAGGGGAGGGCAGCACAAGCAGTCGTGCAGCAGGTAGGTGGGGCCGCATCACAGGCCAAGTACAGGAAAGGGAATCGTTGTGGCGTGCAGAGCTGCAGTTATGGATGTAGATTTCATCGGGCCGCTAGCTGTTTGTCAGGCCCCTGGCTTCCTTCCCCAGCCAAACATTTGAAGCAGGGGGGTTCCCCATGTGAGCCAGGCAGCAAGCGCGTGTCTCGGTCCCACTACTCCCCACCTCTGCACCCCGATCTCGCAGGTGGAGTGCCGGCCAGGGGCCCAGGCGTCTCAGCCGGGCGATGTCCTCTCCTCTGCTGCTAAACTCTCTTCCAGCCCTGGCACTATGGGCAGGGCTAACACTTTCAGCCGTGACACCCACAGTCTAGGCCTTTTCAATCAGCCCGGCTGCCATGTTGGATGCATGCCGTCCGGGAAGGGAATGGGCAGCAAGCATCCCATTCCATTTCAGGGGAGGGAGACGTCAGAATCATGGAGTTCTGCCCCCAGCAGGGTAGAAACAGCAGCTCCAAGGATAGTTTGTGCGTTATGCAGTTTGGATGGCTTTGAACGGCGGAGGAGGTCTGGGAGCAATCCTACAGTGCATCCACCATCTTGGCCAGTCAGGCCACGCCCTTAGGCGCTAGTCTTGACCTTAAACTTTAAAAATTCCTAACTCCGGTTCTACTAACTGGATTTTTGACCTTTAGGTGTCAAATAATTTATCAAATTTACTTTATTTTTCTAAATTGGAGTGGGATTTTTCTTGTGTTGTGTTTTTACTCTATTACTGTTTGTGTGGTGCATAAATACTTTACACATTGTTTCTACTTTAAGCCTGAGTGCTCTGTGCTAAGTTACCAAAGGGTTAAGCACAGGTTAATTTAGTGACTTTTGTGGGTCACCCTAACAGGGATTGTGGCTGTTGCTTGAGAAGGTTTAACACCCCACTCAACCAACAAGCACATTTCTTACATTAACAAATTCCTGATTTTAACTACAATTTCTTATTGGTCTTGTTTCTCCATGGGGGGATCATGCTTACTTGTTCCTAAGGGTGAGAGCTAGAAGGATGTAGAATGGTTTTACACAATGTCTACTTTCTGTACAGTTACACCCTGCTCACAGTCCTATTATTCTTTACATTCAGATCCACATCCAGAAATTGAATTCTTTAACTATCATAATTCATAAATCAAAATGCATATCATAAGGATTAAGATTCTAGTGGCCAAAGAATTGTTCCCATTGCACCAATGTTCCTATCCATACCATCAGAATATCATTTATGCGCCTACCCCAATAATAGATTGCATCTGTCCATTTGGGGAAACAACGTTTACAACGCTGTCAGAACAAAGCGGTGCCTTTACAACGCGGTCAGTACAACGACTGCATTGTTACCACGTGTTCCATTACAACGCAAGTCATTACAACAACATGCTTTAGGGAACTTTAGGTGTTGGATTTTAAATCCAACACCTTCCCTACTGTTGCACAGACTGGAGTTGGAATACTAAAACATACTATTCCAAACTCCAGCGCTTCCCTAAAGCAAGTCATTGTAATGACTTGCGTTGTAATGGAACGCGTGGTAACAACGCAGTCATTGTACTGACCGCGTTGTGAAGGCATGCATTGTAAATAAATGCATAAAAACGGCATACAACCTTCCATTTGGCCGCCACAGACAAACTCAGACGTGCTCCCTCACAAACCATCTTGTAAAAAGGTTGACGTAGGAGGGAGCAAATCTGGATCCTGCGGCAGTGCCACGGGTCTGTTGATACCAAACTCCTTTGTGTAAATATATATTGTTGCTCAGGATAATATGCATCATGCCCAGAAGCATTTGTGTATGTGTAAAGTAATTGCCAGGTTGTTTGCTCAAGAAGAATGTCAGAGAGGTCATGCCCTATTTTTGATCTACTTTAATATACAGTGACACAAGAGCAAATGTAACAAAAACATGTTGTCTTCCCGCATTAGATCATTGATCATACACAGCATGTGCTGGGTGTCCTTGATGTAAGATGAGAAATTCATTAATTATGGCCTTACGAAACAATCTACATATTCTGGAATTCTTTCTGTAGGTGAATAGCAGATATTAAGGGTCGCCCAGGTAGAAAGGTTACATACTTGTAAATTTTAGGTAACGTATAGAGACAAGGGTATCTTGGTCTGTAGACTTTTAGAATTTCATCATTAAGCAGACCCAATCCAAACCAGTCATTCAATTGCATATTGACCATGATGGAGCAGAGTAAATACATTTTTTTAACCCCTAACAAATTTTATAAATAATTAATAAATATGTTCGTTTAAATGTATTAATCAACAATGTACGTGAGGGAAGGGTAACACGCAAGTATATGTGCTGAATAATCTATTTACAAATGTCTGTGTGTCTAATTATAACATAAAATAATTGCGTACTAAATAAATAATAAATGCATGATTTATGCTTCATAAGATATAAACGTGACGTTGCAAAAACAATAGTGATGGTAAGTAAGGAACAGCTTAAATGTTGCTTTCTGCTAGGTAATAACTAATTGGGGTACGTAGATGACGGGAGGGAAACGAAAAGGCTATGTTTCTCTACTTTAATTATGTTTTGTTTATTTCTAAATAGTGCTTCTAAGTCTAATCGAGTGGCGATATAAAATGGCTGCCGTTTATTAGAGTACGCATGCGCTGAGAAAACGCATGACAAGGGAGAAAAAGTTGGAGAAAGACTGACCACGTGATGGTGCTGAAAGGCTAGGATGCAAGAATGGTCAAGGCTGATGTGACCTAATTGAACTGATAGTGTGCCGTGGTGATCAGCAGAGAATCGTGGGAAACAGTTTTAAGAGAAAGGACAATGCCTGCAGAGTTCTCGAATGTATCGAAAGAAGTTACAAATGTACTGATCGAAGCGGATGGAAACATGTCTTGAACTGTGAGAAAGGAAATGAACATATGCATTCCAGAAGAACAAGCTGGATCCGGGAGAACTTGATTAAAAATGAATAAATGAAATGAGTGGACCAATGAAAGAAAAGAGCGTTATTGATGTTGCAACAATTTAGTTAGCAAAGTTAGAATTAGGGTATAAGAAGGCCTACTCTTAGTGGGAGGGGAGTTGGTGTTGGAGTTGGTGGCTTCCAGTGCTTGGTGTTCCAGATCGATCCATTTTACTGAGCGGGAGATGCTGAAAGACTGTTAGATGAGACGGGTTGCGGTAGCTGATGCTGACGAGCTGAAGTTTCTGTTGCTGTCTTATTTTTCCAGTTGAGTATGAGAATTAGGTTATTTTTCAATTTTAAACTTAGGTTAGAAATCATTAGGCTAAATTAGGAAGATAGGCAGGTAATTAGGATTTTTCTTCATGACAAAATTTCCTTTCTGCAATAAAATTGATTTTGCTTAATAAATATTTGAATTAATAATGAATGAATAATTGAATAAAAAGTCTAAATTCTTTTCCATGCTTTTAAAATTATATAAAATTTGAGATTCTTAAATCAAACGACTCAGTGATTATTTACTAAATGATTGTGAAATTAGTAATTGGTTATTGTGATTTAGCTGGTCTTGATCACTATGAACTGATTCTTTACTAGATGATCCATCGACAAAACAATGAGCAGGAATAGCTTAAGAAATAACTAAGAAAGCAACAGGTTAAGGTAATAAGGTATCCCGGCTCCTTCCAGCGGTACATCATGATGATTTTCATTTAGTTTTTCTTTCTCCTAGGAGTATAGATTTCGTAAAGGTGTAGAGGAAATCCAGGTGTGTGTGTGTGTGTGTTTGTTAGGCGATGTTATGGGCCCCGTCATGTGGATGTGAGAAAATATAAGTCGCCCCTGGATGACCGATAAGTGACCTAGGAGGAAATAGTTTTCATTGTATCCGCTGCATCAACCATATTACTAAACTCAGTCACTGGGTTATAATCAAATGTCAGGTAACAACCCGATTATAAGTTGTGACATGATTTCATTATTGTCGGCCGTCATTTGCAATACATTACCTCCTTTATTGCCCTCCCCAATTTTAATCTTGGTGTCACACAGTTACTACTTCAACACTTGCATTTTCTTGTGTGTTAGATTAAATCCAAGACTCTGGTTTCTTTTCTCGCTATTCTTCTTCTATCTCTAGGTTTCTTATTACTGCCTGAAGAAATCATCCAATGCACTGCCAGGTTTAAGTTGAGGGATGAATCTAGATTTACATTTTAATCGACTACTGTGACTCCTGGTATCTTGAATGTCTAACTCAATATTATTAATATTAAAAGCACCTGCTTTTTTAATTATTACATTTATAATCCAATCATACCCTCTTGTCTTATCTTTCATTCAAAGAAGCACTCGTCCAAAAGGTGTAAGTGGTGGAGATAATTGGCTCTCCTGCATAATGATGTGGGATATTCTTGCTGGATCTGAGATTGCTCTCCATTGGCCATGCATTTTTACACTGCACTTTTATAGAAACCAACCATTTGACAGCAAGACCCAAAGTTGGAGAGATCTACCCACTCATTAAAAAGTCTTAATATAATCTAGATTATTCATGGTCAGGGCCAGCCCCTCTTCTGAGGCCAGGTCCACCATTTACTTGTGAATCATTAAACAGATCTATCACCTGAACAAAGTGTTTATTGTTACTTTCAAAATATTTTCAACGTTATCTTATTGATATTGTTTTCACATATTGTAGGAAAACCACCTTTTCTTTGTGGTCACCCCATATTTTTTGCCTTTTGCTGTACCGTATATTTTTGCTGGCAGTAAAACTAGTGCTAAAGTGCATGTGCTCACCCTTGCACAAGGTATTATTGCTAATGGTCGAATTTAATGGTGCAAATTTTAATAATAGGGTATGCCATAAAATAAATGATTAATTCAGTTATTTGAGTTACAGAAATCACTGGATGTAAAGAAGCACTTTATTTTGTTACACCAAACTGTCGATCTAGTGATAAAATATTATGCATTTGCTTGCACTTGATCTAAACAGAAAATAACTAGGAAGTTTAATTGCTAAAAATAACAAGACATGGGGAGGCAGCTGACAGTGGCAGAGCAGGAGAAGTGGAATGGTTAGTGGTCGTTCGAGTGGCTCAGTCACGCCAGCAGGTTTATTAAGGTAAGATTAGTGATCGAAGTGTCCACTAACCATTCCACAGACTTAGTAATGTTTAATTCAGTCTCATATTTTCAGGATCGAAACATTTTCAAAGCTGATTATTCACAATGAAGTCGTTATTTATCTGATACTACTAACAAGAATTAGCAAACCCATTAGGTCTGCCTTGTTTTAGCCATATGTTCATTGTCGTATGATATGTTTGGATGCTGTAGCAGAAAACTCAAGAGAAAGGCACTCAAATACTGACTGGTCAAATGGTACACCATGCGAAACAAAGGATTTAAGTTAAGGTTTTAACCCACGCCCTTAACTGCATAGATCGCGCCACTCGGATACGAAGCAGGTGACGAATAGCAGTGAATAGCGAGAACACGAATCAAAGCTGTGCCTATCGAGTAATAGGAAACGCAGAACAAGCGCACCAAGATACAACCGGTGAGCCTCACGATTAGCACAAAGTTAAAAAATGTACATTCTCCAATGCCCGGGCCAGGACTCCGCCCAGGGCCGGTCCTAGGATTTGTGGGTCCCTGGGCGAAAGGGAAGATGTGAGGAATTTGAATGTGACATCACAAGAAGTGACATCATTGAAAACCAACATCACAGGACTATTGATCATCTTTGTCATTGCTGAAGAGACCTAGGGGCATATGTACAACAGAATGGAGAAGCGTGGCGTTAAGCAAACATTGCTAACACCACGCTTCTCCATTCTGAAAACGCAGGGATGCCCTATATTTACAAGAATATGGTGCAGCCCTGCGTTTCCCCCTGCGCTGGCGCTAAATTAAGCTGCCTAGCGCCAACGCAGGCACCCTTGTACCATAGTGCAAGGGTGCCTGTGTTGAGGGGAATCCTGAAATGCCGTTTTGTAACTTCTATGTGTGCTGCTTAATGCAGCACACATTAAAGTTGCAAAACTGCATTTTTTTTAAATGATTATTTATGTGCAGGAAGGGAGACCTTCCTGCACATAAACAATCATAGGCAATTTGCTGTTTCTATGTGTGCTGCACAAGGCAGCACACATGTAAATAGCAAAATCGAGGAGAAAAATAGCATTTCTCCTCGTTTCGCCTGTTTAAGACCAGGTTTTCCCTGGCCTTAATTTTGGTGCTGCCTCCTACTTACGCTGCCCCTGTAAATACGGGGCAGTGTCAAAATCGATGGGTGTTGCGGTGGAACGCCCACCGCAACACCCATTGCCCCCCCTTTTCACGCTAAACACAGCGTGAAAGGGTGCCTTATTTACAAGGCAGCGTTAGGCCACATTAAGTAGCTTAACGCTGCCTTGTAAATAAGGCGAGGCCCCTATCGCCAACACAACATCACTGAAAGTGACGTTGTGGAGGCAATAGGGGCTTGTACATATGCCCCCTAGTGTTGATATCAGTAACATGGATTAAAAGATTATCCAACTGAAATACATCCATCTATTTTAAAACTGTATTAAATGGATTACATTGGTCACATTGGATGGAAAAGCTAGACGCAGATCTCACAAAGGTGGCTATTCTTACTCCAAGTTAACTGATTGTTGCCAGATTAGTGCATAGTCATAATTTAAGAGCATTGCAGAAAATAAATTGAATGGCATCACTGGTATAAATTATGCAACAGGGTATAGTGAGATGAAGTTGAATTCAGATACATATACCTTTTGCATTCTTATTTGAGAGCTTCATAAATCACAGACCAGAACAAAAAAAGGGCAGCAGAGTTCTGTAGAAAAAAAGCTTTCAGTTTTAGTATACAGAATGAATTTATTTTCCTCACAGGGGATGGAAGCCAAGTGAGGAAATATACATTTCTTATAAAAAGTAGATAAAAGGAAACATTGCAATCTGATAATAAGGAGATAAGTAAATTGATAAGTACATAAAAATGCAATTCCAGTGAAACATAAATAGAGTAACTTCAAAGTTCTAGATTATTCTCGTTGGGTGGCTCCCTGGTATTGATTCATTACGTAAAGTTTAGTATCTGTGTGTTTAAAGTGAAGGTATGCTGCAGATTTAAGGGGTTTTTCATACAAAGGTTTTTCATCTGGTGTCAGAACTGGAGAAAGTGGTAGTGGCAGAATGGCAGGATTCGGATGAAAATCCCTCAATCACCCCAAAAAGATAGTCCTATTGTTGTATATATTTCCAACTTTATGTGGTCGTCCAACTTGAGAAAAATGGGGGTAGGGCTACGAATATAAAAACAAAGAAATTGCCATCTTCATATCATGTCCTGTACACATCTGGAAGTTATTGGTAGAATCTGCCCTGTTTCGCCTACATCCTATTACAAACATATACATATAACAGGTTATCAGAAAGCTCACTCATAACAAACAGGGAAATAATACCAGGCAACAAAATTTGTGTTATACTTACCTTCTCCTTCAATGATTAGGAGGTGTTGATCCTCTGAGCCGATCAGGATATTCCTCAAAACACTGGAGGTCAGAAGTAAAGGTAACTTGTGGAGGCACCCAAAAAGTGTTTTTCACAAGGCTCTCTGGTTAGAGAAGAGCAGTTATATCAAATGGGGGAACCAGGAGCGGTTAGGTTCAGCATACAAGCTCCTCACTATATATAATGATACAACAGTTCTATAAAAGATCTCCTGTAAAGTGCCCCCTTGTGGGTGCCCATTGGGCATTGCAGTGCCGGCCCAACAGGGAGCTTGCCCGATGATGAAGCATGACACCCATACGGGTGAGTGAGGGCACTTGCTCCTTTTGGAGCATATTCCCCCCCTGATAAACTGTATCTATACACACTTATTCCACCGTCTTTAAAAGGAACTGCATACTCTTGTTGGATCAGAGGAGAGCAGTGCCAAGATTGAAAAAAATTGAGAACTACAAGTCTGTGCCATGATGCTCTTCTAGACAAGAAAATAGAAGCTGGGTACGTCCCATTTCTTCACATTGTGTCTTTTTTACCCTGAAATGTCATTCAGTACTAATAATGAAGGGAAACATTTCTGGGAGGAAATTCTTAAAGGTCATGAGGATGTTTCCTCGTGTTAGCTAGAACGAACAAGGGTCCCTGGGATCCAAGTAAAATATTGCGCTTGCATGGAGGGGTGATGCCAGCAAGACAACACAAGGCAGCCCAATTTGCTCCTCTGCTGTCAGGGCAGAAACCTACCAAGTGCTTTGTAAATCACCCATCCATGTGCAGGGTGCCAGTGTGGCTGGGGTCTGAACCACAATCCGAATAAGGCCAGTCCGACTGGTGATTGCTTTTGATAGCCTTGTGCAGCTTGAGGCTTGTGGTGTGAACTCCTGCTCAAAATGTTGGCTTCCTTCGGGCCAGTAGAAGTAGGTGGAATTTGGATGTTTTAAAGATTGTTTTGTTTCTGCTGAGGTTGCCAGCCTTGATTTCTCATCGACTTCCTTCATTCTTCATCAGGTGTATTTTTTTAGCATTAGGAAGTATCTCTGGCTCTAAATAAATGAATAAATATATAGTGCATGGCTGCAGCTTATGTCACCAATTACCATTCTAGCAATTTTGGCATCTTTTTACTCATTGAAAGCCATTGTTGCCTGGCACATGTCGCATATGGATTACTGGGCCTTCTGTGATTACCATCCATTTTGGGGTATAGGCACACAGCATTCTGCTATTGCTGTGGCTAAGCTGGGAATTCCTTATTATATTTACAATTTGTGAGTCTCCCTCTCACATACCCTCACCCATCTCACCCAGCGGTGACGCGTCCCATAACGTAAACCGTACCTCGTTGGTCATCACATAAAAACACATTACACAGAAGCTCAAAACAACAGCCTTCCAACCACACACCCTACATGTTGTAGCTAGCTATCTATGTTGGGAAGTGCTTTAGCGCCTCACATATGGGTAGTAAGCCCTATACAAATGCTACAATACCATACAATATTTTAATTAGACACCGAAGTAAGACACACTTGAAAAGTTAAAATCCCAATAAAATGAATTAGAAATGCTTCCAAATTGCTGCTGTGGGTCACACAGCATTGAATATTAACCTATGAGGCTGCTGGGTGGGGAACGTGACTTCTGTTGTGATCAGCGTGCAACCTCGAGCAGGTTAGCTGACATAAGAGTGGCATCTTCCATGTAGCATTTCATAAGTGTACCTATTTAATTGCTCACTTAACAGGCTGTCCAGCCTACGATTAATGTATCCTTAAACTGGGTAACAGTAACATCTGCTTTTCACAACACTACAAATCACGTTTATCAGGGATAAACCCTTGAAAAGGAAAGCTCCAAACGCCTGCCATCTTGCCAATGTACCAAAACAACTGTAGAAGGGGTTTAAGGAATGAGTTAGTGAGCATCATTTCCTCTCTATGGCTGCATCTTTACTTGCGAGGCCAATAGGAAGCCCTTGCACAATACCCATCTTCCTTCTGATCTCTCCGTAAAGTGGGTTGTAAATGCAACAAACAAGGCTAAATACATGCAAGGCCTATAGCCTTTATGTGTGGTAACTAATAATTGGGGCCTCGGATTGGATTGCAAATCTTTAAATAAACAAAACCTGGGGAGGAGGCAAGCAAAGGCCTCAGTTTGTTCACGGTTGATAGCAGAATAGTTTTGTGAGTTGCACCCTGGCTCTATAACTGCAGATCAGGAGTTTGAATCTATGCAAGGCACAATCGTCCTTCCTGGGTCCATTATATGAGCGTCATTAAATAGTATAATAGCAACTACTTAGAAAAAGTGGAATGAAACACTATTATATGTAAGTGATAATTCAAATGACACCACATAGGTATTGTGCATTTCACCACTGCGTTAATACCCAATGAGTTGTGTGCATCTTAACATGCTAAATATTCTAGGCAAAGGCTCAGAATAACATCACCATTAACAAGCATTGGCAAAGTCAATAGGTCTCGCCTATAAGAACTATTGGCTTTGGCAATCTATATTTGACGTGTTGCACACCAGTGTGGCTGCTCTTGAGCATGGTTAAAAGTTAGTGGCATGGAGTGGCCTTGAGGGGAGTGGTAGGAGTAGAGTGTCATAGACTGGATTTGTTAGAGTAAAGTGGAGCTGACTGGAGTAGGGGAGTAGAGTGTCATACAGTTGAGTAGAGGGGAGTAGAGTTCAGTGGCAGAGAGTGTTGTAGAGTGCAGAGTCGTAGAGTGGAGTGCTGTAGAGTGGAATGGGGTGGAATCGGGTGGAGTGGGTTGGAGTGGATTGAGGTAGTAGGTGAATTGGATTGGAGTAGATTGGGGTGGAGTGAGGTGGATTAATTTGTTTGGAGGGTGGTTGATTGAAATGGGGTGAAGTGGATTGGATTGAGGTGGATTGGAGTAGGGTGAATTAAAGAAGGGTGTATTAGATTGGTTTGGGGTGGATTGGATTGGATTGGGGTGCATTGGATTGGATGGGGTGTTTTGGAGAGGGGCGAATTGTTTTGGATTAGAGTGGGGCAGATTAGAGTGGAGCTGACTGGAGTGGGGCAGATTGCTTTGGGTTGAAGTGGGGCAGATTGGAGTGGATTGAGTGGGGCAGATTGTTGTGGGGAATATGTTTTGGGATAGCAGTGGGATGGATTGGGGAGGGGGTGGATTGGATTGGGTTAAGGTGAGGTGGATTGGAATGGAATGGGGTAGATTGGATTGGATGGGTTGGATTGGTGTGGGGTGGATTAGGTTGGATTGGGGTGGATTGTGGTGCATTGGAGTGAAATGAATTAGGATGGAATCGGTGGACTGGGGTGAGGCAGAATGGGGTGGGGCAGATTGGAGTGGGGCGGATTGGAGTGGGGCGGATTGGAGTGGGGCAGATTGTTTTGGATTGGATGGGGCACATTGCTTTGGGTTGAAGTGGCGCAGATTGTTTTGGATTGGATGGGGAAGATTGCTTTGGGTTGCAGTGGGGCAGATTTTTTTGGATTGGAGTGGGGCAAATTGTTTTGGATTGGAGCGGGGCAGATTGTTTTGGATTGAGTGGGGCAGATTGTTTTGGATTGGGGTGGGGCAAATTGTTGTGGGGCAGATGTTTTGGGATTGGAGTGGGGTGGATTGGAATGCAGTTGGATGGATTGGGGAGGGGTGGATTGGGGTGAGGTGGATTGGATTGGAGTAGGGTAGATTGTATTGGGGTGGATTGGATTGGAGTGGGGTGGATTGTGGTGGATTGCAGTGGGATGAATTAGGATTGAGTGGGTGGACTGGGGTGAGGCAGATTGGAGTGGGGCAGATTGGAGTGGGGCTGAATGGAGCAGAGTAGACTGTTTTGGCTGGAGTGGGGCAGATTGGAGTGGAGCAGATTGGAGTGGCGCAGATTGTTTTGGATTGAGCGGGGCAGATTGGAGTGGCGCAGATTGTTTTGGATTGGATGGGGCAGATTGCTTTGGGTTGAAGTGGGGCAGATTGTTTTGGATTGGATGGGGCAGGTTGCTTTGGCTTGAAGTGGGGCAGATTGCTTTGGATTGGAGTGTGGCAAATTGTTTTGGATTAAGTGGGGCAGATTGTTTTGGATGGAGTGGGGCAGATTGGAGTGGTGCAGATTGTTTTGGATTGAGGCAGATTGGAGTAGGGCAAATTCTTTTGGATTCGAGTGGGGCAGATTGGAGTGGGCCAGACATTTTTGGACTAGAGTGGGTTAAATTGGAGTGAGCAGATTCGACTGGGGTGGGAGGATTGGAGTGTGGTGGAGTGGAGGTGTTTAGATTGGTCTGGGGTGGATCAGATTAAGTGGGGCGGATTCGTGTGTTGTGAGGTGGATTGGCTTGGATTGGAGTAGTGCGGATTGGAGTGGTGTGCATTTGGGTGTACTGCACGATTAAGTGTTAAAACATCATTTCAGAAAATACACATAAGAAAGAAACAATGTGGCTTTGCAATTAAATAATCCTCATCTTTTGAGAACAGCGCCCACAAGCAAAAATAAAAGAAAACTTGAGTGCAAAGTAATCAAAGTCTTGGCAAAATAAAAGAAACTTAACTAACAGGTTTTTCGCACTTAGCTGCATTTACTAGACAGCCCTCTAAGTTTAGCACTGGTGACCTGGGCTGGGAGGCAAACATGCTAGTTCCTCTGTGGAATAAAATGTAATGATCTAACAGTATAGCGCTGTGAGGCCAAGGACAGGGCCCCCCTGTCCTGGGCCTCCCAGCACTACATAATGGCTACAAATCCCTGTGAAAGGGGCCCACATCTAGACCTTGCAGCCTGATGGAGGGCTGCGGGGCCCACCTGCATTGGACTTCGCAGCACTGGATGATGGCACAAGTCCTAGTGAAAGGGGCCCCACACCTAACCTTGCAGCCTGATCCAGTGCTTCCAGGCCCGGGGGATGAGGACCACCTCCCCTGTGCCTCGAAGCAGTAGCGAGACACGCTGCTAAACACTGCTCTACTGTGCCAGTCTGATCTGGATGCTCCCTCCTCCACTCCTCCTTACCTGTTAATGTCCGGCTCCTTTTGGAAACAAAAGAGCCTTCTGTTGCCTGGAAATGGAATAGACAAAGGGCAGACAAGACTTCTCCACAGGTTTTTAACAGAGGTGCTGCCCCGCCCTTGTCCCTGAGAGCCGTTGTAATTGCTGGCTTTGCTGCCGTCACATCCCTTACCACGTCTTTCACCTCCCCCCACCATTGCAGCCCCATGAATGCCACCACGCCCTGACCAGCGAGGTCAAGACACCAAGCTTCACATTGGCAGTGTGATCGGGTTGGAGATGGGGCCCTGAAAGAGCAGGTGGGCTGACTATGAAAGTGTAGCCTTTCAGACAGAAGCGGGCCCCGTGTTTTGAACTGAGCGCGGGGCCCTGGGCAGCTGCCCACACTGCCCATGCCTAGCGCCGGCCCGGACTCCGCCAATGTAGTGATATCGCTGCGAGCGGGTCGGGCAAAGTCCTTGCGAACCTTTAATGTTCATGTGCAAGGTGCCTAGAACACAGAGCCTATGATATTAAAGTGGTTAAGCACACATTAGGGTGTTTCACCAGGCGTCGAAGAGTAAACAGTCTGCAAAACACTAAGCAAAAGTGTTTCTTTTTTGGATCCCTTTCACAGGGGAACAAATGAAGGCAAGTAGAGGAAACAGAGGTAAAAGACGTTTATTGAAGTCACGGTTTTCAGCAAGTGAGGAGCAGCGAGAGAGAGAGACAGAAAGAGAGGGAAGAAAAGCAAGAGAAAGAAAGAGGGGGGGCAGCTGACAGTGGCAGAGCAGGAGAAGTGGACACATTCCGACCACTAATCTTACAGTAATAAACCTGCGCGCAACAGAAGCAGGCTGCAGGATAGGCCAACCAGCCCCTGCCTCGACACTCCCGACTCCTCCTCCGCTCTCGAATTCCACAGCACTCCGACTCAGCGCGACTTTCACTGCTGCTCGGGTGGGCTCGGGACAATAATGTTTGCAGGGCCGTATTTGGTAGCGCTTTCGCGCGCTACCAGATTGACGGCCCGGGACCCAAACAAGCTAGTTTGCATCCTCAGGTGGTGCTAGTATTGCATCCTCAGGTGGTGCGAGCGGTTGCACTTACACACACTGGCCAATCAGGCCCAGTCATGCTGCATGCTTCGTTGTCTATTCACTCAGGGCTGGCTGCAAATGATGATAGTGTCGTGGTGATGCCGACACTGCTGAGGTGCCGCCCCAGCTAAATAAATGTGCACAACAGGCTAATAAACGCCCAAAAAGTAGCCGCCCGCAATTTGGGTTTTTTCTCCCACAAAAGGAGAAAAATGTTGCCCATTTGTGTGGGAAATAGCCCAATCTGGCAGCACTGACCACGAAGCCCAGTACAGTGTGCGTCCGCTTCCAGATCCAGGTGAGACAGCTTCGACTTCCCAACCGATGACTGCGGTAACAGCTGCAGGACCAGCACTGGCTCCTTCACAGCCGGAGAGGTTGTCAGAGATGCTGTAAGGCAGACGCTAAACTGAAACAGGTTATCCTGAGCACCACTATGTGTGTGTTAAAGAATTATAGTCCAATTCGTCTTCTTTCCAATCCGATGTTTATTTTCAAGATGCTTTCTTCAGCGGTCACAATAAATCCCCTTCTGGCATGTTACAATGTTCTTCAAATAGCCAACACGTGTTTCGTCAGACACGATGCGTTTGCATCTCTGACTTCATCAGGGCTATAAACAAATAGACAACATAAGTCTACGTCTCATATCGGAAATTTGATAGGATCACCTTCACCATATCACCCTTGTGCTAGGAAATCTCCAAATAATTATCGTGATCCTAACTACTTTCATATTACTCCTTCATTTCTCTGGTTAATGAGCTCACCTCTCACAATCTCTCTAGTTGCAGTCGTCAAAATATTGATTTCACCATTCCTTTATGGCCTCCATCCAAGACAATAGATACCCCAGTTAAAATCCTTTAAGCCTGCAAACAATACATGCATGTCAAAGAAGACCTAAATCTCAACCCTAGAATCACAATTCTCATCGTTATCTCCATATCAAGTTCACAATATTCACCTGATCTAATATAAATGCATAGGTGTCCCTTATAGCTAATCTCATCACATGTTGTGGTATCCGAGCCAGAGCAGAAAATTACAGCGCATTGTGCACGGTCTTCCAATTCACCCTCCTAGGCTAGTTTCAGCTCGTACACAATATATCTATATCAAAGACTCACATATACCACACCCTTGATAAAACAATTTCCCCAACTCTGCATTACAAAAGTCACGTTATTAACATGATCCAATATCAATACAAGCGTTTCAATTACAGTTAATCTGCACACTTAATAAACGATCCCATTATCCACTCGACATTAACCAGAGAAATGAAGGAGTAATATGCGTTAGTCACTGGGTTGGTGGTGGTTTTTATGACATATACAATACTTTCTTGTGATTTGGTACACATATAATTACTGCAAAATGTATATAATATGTTGCGTTTTAATAGATTCCCTCTTTCATTTGTTTATGTATAGAGATGAATTCTCTAATGTGGCACACATATTGAAGTAGTTAGGATCACGATAATTATTTGGAGATTTCCTAGCACAAGGGTGATATGGTGAAGGTGATCCTATCAAATTTCCGATATGAGACGTAGACTTATGTTGTCTATTTGTTTATAGCCCTGATGAAGTCAGAGATGCAAACGCATCGTGTCTGACGAAACACGTGTTGGCTATTTGAAGAACATTGTAACATGCCAGAAGGGGATTTATTGTGACCGCTGAAGAAAGCATCTTGAAAATAAACATCGGATTGGAAAGAAGACGAATTGGACTATAATTCTTTAACACACACATAGTGGTGCTCAGGATAACCTGTTTCTGTTGCAGGACTGGATTTATCTAGTCCATATGTGTGGGTACTAGTGGCTGCCCTCTTCCTTTGAGCACACAACTTGAGATTTTTTGTATTTGACTGTGGGGAATATTGATAAATTTGCGCAACGAGCCTTGCCACATTCAGTTTTTCTTTTCTGCAGACGCTAAACTGCCAGGATATCTCTGGCACTCCTGAGTCACTGCATTATCTAGACTCCAGTCAAGCCATGGATTTTCAGGTAAGCAACAAAATAACTTTGAGACTCTATTTTTTAGTATCTGTACTGACATGGGGGGGAGGGTGCCTGGGACTTGGGAGGCCACCTCATCAGTCCCATTAGCTTTTCCTTTGCTATAGTCTTATTCACATAATAATGACAACACAGATTATTACGAAGAGCTGTTCTACTCTTCAGGATCATAATACCACTAACAACCCAGCCTTTTCAAATACTGTTGAAACTCCTATATCTGTTTGTCTCAGCTCTCCTTGGTCTAATCAAGGGCGCCGATTAACCAAAATGCTAGGGGTGGTGGAAGTGACGTCACATACCCTTTGACCTTAATGACATCACAGGAAGTCACATCATATAACCCTGATGTTTTCCCATAAAACATGGCACATGACCCTAACATTACACTTACACTCTCTTACACTCACTTACACTCATTCTTATCCATTCTCACTCACTCACTTGAATTCACTCTAAATATCACTCATACTTATTGGCACTCAGACTCAGGTTTAGAAACCCTTTGCACCTTGTTTGTGTCAATTTTGTAATGCAAATCTGGTGCTAAGAGTGAGGGTGGGATTTACAATCCACCACAAATCCTGATTTGCTTTGGATAGTATATCAAAGTAACTCAAAATTGCGCTATAGACTGCTTTGCGTTATTTTGCGGCAAATGGGTGCTCCATGGGTGCTGCATGGGCATTCCCATGCAACCAAACATTCCATTTGATGCAAATCCCTATCTACAAACATTGGCAAAGAGAAATGTGTGCCAAAATCTTAAAGACTCCTCGAGGCAGGCATAACAAGGAGAAATGTTTTTATTTCTCTTCTTTTTCCAATTTTGCATGTGTGCTGCATTGTACAGCAAACATACAAACTGGAAAAAAAAGCCTTGAAGCTTTGTTTTTTGTAAGGGACCCCTTTCATTACAAAACATATGCTGCAGAGAACACACACACACTTTTACACTATGGCGCTAGGGTGTGTGCATGGACTCGTGGCTGGAAAAGTGAACCAGTGCACAGGGAGAGAAACAATGCAACACATCTTAATAGATATGGTGCCTTTTTCTCTCTAACCTTTGACCAAAGGCAGTACAGCAACATGGGTGCAGCATTGCCTTGCATCAAAAAACAGTAAATCTGGACTTCAATCCCATAAAATCTCACTCACTATCTGTCACTGACTCTCACTCACTTTCATTCACAAGCACATGCTTTCACATGCAGACCCATGCTCACACATACCCACGTTCTCTCTCACACTCACTCCCACCTACAAACATGCACACACCCTTTTAAAACATTTTTACTTACCACAGATGCCCCCAAAGGTCCCAATTCAGCTAAGAGGGCTGAAATAAGGAATGGAGCCTCCCCCTGTGTTCTTGGCACTGATTGTACCACCTCTGAGGCCAAGGATCTTGGGACCACTGGCCCCTTGTGCCAGTGGTCACAAGGGGCATGCCAGGGGTCGCAGCTGTGACCCCTGGTGACCCCTAAATGACGTCCATGGTTCTAAAAGCACTGAACCCCCGAGTGGCTATGTAACCTCCGCTGTCTTGTCTAGTGGGAATAAGGGAGAGAGGCCGAGACAGCAACGGGATTGAGGAAAGTGTCCTTGCCAGAAAGCTTTGAAGAAAATCCCCTGCTCGAAGAGACTGACCTACCACCCAGTATGACCATTTCTGCTAATAGTGGCGCTGTACTATCCAAGCATTGTTAGCCACCTCTGCCTTTGCTCGTCTTCACTGACCCAAACAACTAAAGTGTGCGCTCGAACAGAGTGGTATGCCCCAAAACAGGATCAAAGGGACTTTGTGATAAGAAAAGAGGTGGGGGGCTTGATACTTGGTGCCTGAAAAGTATGAGCCATTCAAACAAGTTAATCTCCCCAATCCCTATGTCACCACAAAAGACTCTGCAATTATAGGGGGCTAGCACGACCTGATTCACCTTTTCCATCATTGAGCAGCTGTAGCTCGAAAAGTGGGTTGATCCCTCAGACAGAGAATATGGTTCCATCTTTCTGTTTACAATTATTTCTGGTTCGCCACAAAAGTCAGCTGGGATTGACTTCTATGGCTCAGGATTTTGGAAGCCCTCCTTGAAAGACATTTTTCAGCAAATTCAAGAACATGGAAGGTAATGACAAGCTTAATACGTAGAGACCAGGAATAATAATGCCAAGATGCAAAAGATTGTGAGCTTAACTGCTCAAGGCATTGCTCTAATTGTGGATCACATCAAGGAGCTTGAACAGACAAAGGCAGAGAAAGAGGAAGCAGTGCCTCATATTCAAGAGTCTCTGGATATACAAGATGCTAGTATATTGACAATGCAGGAAAAAATTGGGACCTTGAATATAGGAAACACTGCAATAACCTGCAGATCTTGGGGGTCAAAGAATACTCTAAAGGAAATAATGCCCATCAATGTGTGGTTACTTTGTTTCAGAAAACTTTTCCTGATCTCTCTGACTGGGACTTGGACTCCCAAATACAGCATGCCCATCAGCTTCTACTCCAGCGGAGTAATTCATCACGGCCCAGGTCAAAGTATCCGCTACAAATTCTGATTTACATTGGTAACCTTGTTCTTCAACAAGAGGTTTGTGCTACGGCTAAGCTGTCCACTGTAGAAAATGTCAAGCTCTTTTGTGAGGTCAGACTTTTATCACTCCACAAAAGAGTGGAGATGATGCTATCTCGATGGACTTGGAAGACTAAGCCCCACCCTGAGGCACATGCCTCTGACAATCATGGGAGATGTGCCTCAAATGCCATTTCTTGCAGCCCTCCTAGTCTCTCTAAGGTGGTTTAGGGGGCCCCATATAAAATACACGGTTGAATACAGGATGATATTTGAATTTGCACCATGAGAGGAGGCTTGGGCTTTATAGGTTCTTTGTGGCGGTCTGTGGATTGCATTCGGGGTGGGTCTCTAGGCTAGATTTATAATCATTTTATCATCTATTATAATTCCGTTGCTTATACCTGGATGAAAGTTTGATGTAATACTTCTAATA
Organism: Calotriton arnoldi; assembly: GCA_963921515.1. NCBI lineage: Eukaryota > Metazoa > Chordata > Amphibia > Caudata > Salamandridae > Calotriton > Calotriton arnoldi. Next base: position 228,069 of record CAWUFW010006272.1, read on the forward strand.
GGGGGTGAGATTATTTAGCCTGCTTACTCTGTCCTAGCCATGCTCACAGAAGATGTCACTGATTAATGGGATACATTTGTTCTCTAAGTTTATGGTTAGATTCGTTTTTCTGAGTTTTGTGCACCTACGGCGGTGGCATCCCCTATTAAATAATCTCTTCTTCCGCCAGGTCTCACCTCTGGCCTGTGAGGAGGCGCCAACTGCTATCCTTCCTCAACTGCAATAGGTGGGATGATTTTCCTTGAGGCAAGGGACATCCTGGGAGGGACAGATTGGGGTAGTGGGGTATGGGAAATGGGGGAGAGAGGGGTCAAAATCGGGTAAAAAGTTTAAGAGAAGCTTATCACAATCTGATCTAGAATTGTCCATGTATGAATTTTAGATGGGGTCTGTAGACTGTAACTATACATATATCAATAGACACATTTTTGACTTGATCAACGTGCGCTGCTTGGTCTTTTATCTGATGGCAACTAAAATTATGTGTTGGAAAGTCAGAGGACTCAATAGCTCTGCTAAATCACAACTCGTCAAAGAGATGATAAAACTGTATAAACCTCAAATTCTGTATCTTTCTGAAATGCATATTGCTTATAAGGATCACGCACTCTTTATACCACTGGATTGCAAACCTGTGTTAGTAACGTCACATCAAGTATCTATCAGAGGGTGGCTATAGTTGCAGCTAAATCATTGTCTTTCAAAGTTCGCAGAACTCTAGAGTTTAAATATGGAAGATGGGCAATCGCATAGGTTGAGATAGATAAAATGAAATATATTATCTGTACAATGTATGGGTGCAATGGGGTTGACCCTCAGGTTTTTTATGCAATTTCATTTGAACTCCAGCCATTGCCAGGCCAGCTAATAATTGTTTGGTGATTTTAATCGATTACAAAACAGATAACCAATCATCGTGCTACTCCTCGTATGCTTAAGATTCCAATCAAAGCACTGATGAGCAGACATGGTTTGGTTGATGCTTTGCAGTTTCTTAGACCAGAAGACTCTGGTTTCACTTATTACTGGCATGTCCATAATCATTATTCTAGAATTGACTGTATTCTGGCCCTGTTTTGAGCGCTTCATGGTACGGACAGTGAGGTATGCCCAAAGACTGTATCGGATCATAATCCCCTGCAACTCTGGCTCAAAGATGTCCTTTTTGAACAATGACTTCTCATAGTTGAGGAATATAAAAGTATGATGCTTACATCGTGGAAGGTGTTTGTGGGGATTAATCTGGGTTCTGCCCTTATCTCTGTCGAATGGGATACTCTAAAGGCTTATATTAGAGGTATTATGCTCAAATATGTAGTGGATCACAATAAAAAGCTACACAATAATGAAATTCAGTTTTACTCTGATTTCTCTAAATTAGAGAAAGAGCATGCAAGCACAATTTTACTAAAAGACTGATCTAAAAGGAACTATTTTATTGCGTATGGTCGAGTGTCGTAGTAGAATTGGTCGGTCATTGAGGGAGAAAGCTGCTGCTTCCTACGTGGTGCAGAATGGGTGTGACTATGAGTATGGAGAGTATTGGGAAAATCTTAGCCTATAAAATCAAGGAAAACAGAATAGACCTAGCATAGAGTTTATTAAAGATGATAAAGGGCAGGGCGTGGTAAAGCAGAGCATGGAGTCTGACGTGCTTTCCTAGAGCTCCACTCCTCCTCGCCCGATAATCTCTACATCAATTCTCCATCCTCGGAGTAGACACTGTCTTCAGTGCAAGTCATCTGCCCTGGCTCCGCCGGACGGTCGTGCGGAGGGAGAGCAGTGGCTGAGGGCACTCTCGGTGGGTCCCTGCGTTCCAGGAGTTAATCACGGAGACGAAGCGGCACCTGCCATCTTGTGCTTGGTTGCGGTCAGCCCACAGCGGAGTGAGGCATCGCTGTGGTCAGGGCGGCCTGCCCAGAGACCTGCTTGCATTGGCTCCTGCTGCCCGGACTCAGGCCGAGGGGGGAACCCAAGGAAGAAGCGCAACGGTCAGTGGTTGCTCTGGCAGTTCATCACACGCTGGTAGCGGGCGCCCAAGCGACCCCGGTCACCATCTTGAGACTGAGCCCAGAGGACTTATGCACAGGGGCCCACTGCAGAAGTGAAGCAGTGGGGGCTTACCCAGGGAAACCAGTGCATGTCTGACCCTACTGTTGGGGGCCCGCTCCAGGCAACAACAGCAGTGCCCCCCTCTTAGCTCGAGGCTAAAAAACAAAACTGCTGCGCAGAGGCAGACCTCGCTCGCGGAGGTTCCTGCCCTCCTCGGACTGAGAGGACATCTCCCAGGGGGCAGCGATTGCAATCTCAGCAGGAGAGGCCCTCCTAAATCTCTATCCCCCTGGCGGAGGCAGGAAGACACATGCGGAGGAGCCCCTCTTTGTGAGTGCACGTCGAGAGGGACACGCCACCAGACAGGGAAGAGCTCAGAGCGAGGAGACTTAGGCACTGAGGAGAGAAGTAATTAGGACTCCAACGCACCTGGAGGAATATACGACCACCCTACTGGACCCCAGGCTACCTGCTTTCTCACAGGGGGAAGAGACTGACTCACTGCATACTAGCAGTGGGACTTTTCCCCTTTGCCCTCAAGAGAGGAGAAAGAGGGGTGGTGGACTTTCCACTCTGCTACGCCCCTCAGAGGGACTCAAGGGCCAGCTGAGACCGAGCATGAACAACCCAATAAACTGAATCCAAATGCCTACTGGGGGAAACGTCTGTTGGAAACAGAGCTTGCTGACTCCCCTGGATATCTGACCATTGAGCCCTCCCCCCTTGCTATACAAACAGGCATAGCCTGCAAAGGTACGAACGGAGCCCAGACTATTTCTGGACATCCTTCTTCGCAGTGTGTGTTGGGCGCCCCTTGAGCAACTCTGCAGTCTGTGGGTACCCCTGGATCCATGGCTCTCTCCCCACAATGGTCAAGGGCAAACACCCTAAAAGAACTTTCAGTGACTGACGTGGAGCCGGCGGGAGAGGGCCCTTCCAGATCTGCGGTGTCCCCTCCCTGGCAATCACACCTGCAGGCACCGTACAAATCAGCCAAGGTTACATGGACAAATTTCTGGCCAACATCCACTCCAAAATAGGCCTGTTGAGCTCTGACTTCAAGCCTGCATACAAGAACTGAGAAAAGAAGTTACCGACATTGGCCAGAGGGTCGACTGAAGAGCGAGAGATGCTGTTGCAACATATCCAATCTTTGGAAGACCGCACTACTTATCTCAAGTTGAAGCAGGAACCCCTTGAGAATCGTAATAGTAGCAACAATATCCCCATCAGGGATATACCGGCTGGGGCAGAAGGTCCCAACATCCTGACCTTCACAGGAGAGCTACTGCAGGTGATCAGAAGCGACCCAGACCTCCCTGCCCCAAAGCTGGACAGGGCTCACAGGATCTTCATCAATTTTCCCACCAAGAGCCAGGCACCGGACATACTGACGCACGCCCATTTCTTCGAGAAAAGGAAGGAAATACTGCAGAAGGCCAGAGACAAGGCAGACTTAGTTTTTCGTGGCAACACCATCCAGCTTTTCCAAGACTTCTCAGCTACCACCAACAGATGTTGATTGAATGCCAACCAATCACAGACTCTCAACAAAAAACAAATCAGATATCAGAGGGGCCATCTCTTCTGCCTATCACTACAATGGGCTGGAAAGCGCTGCACAGTCGGAACCTTGGCAGAGGCCGGTCCCTACTGGGTCTGCCTCCGGGAGAGACCGACGGCCGGACCTCGATGACAGCGTCAGTGACCAGTATGGCAGACAGTCGATCACGGCACACATCCGCTCCATCGGAGTCCCTTACTCGTGGGGACACCCCTTTCAGTGGATTTTTTCCCTAGACAGGAAGATACACCAGGTCTGCTCACTGAAGGAGGCCCGCCAATTGACATCACAGCCAATTCCCTGGAGAATTCCCCTCCTCCTGCCGGGATGGGCAGAGACCCAGGAGCTTGCAAAGGAACACAGCAGGTCGCGCCGTGGCCCAACTCCGCCCAGACCCAGAGAAAATAGCAAGAGAACGCCAGGCAGTGCTGGCTTCCCTTGGTGACAACACTGCCGGAACGACATAGTTAGACTCACGTCGCTCTGGCCAGTCTCTGGCTACAAGCAATTTTCAGCTCTCTCTGGTCCCCTTCTTTCTAAAGTCAGCAAGGGCAGTTGGCCCGGGCGGGGCGGGATGTCGCTGACCTCTTTCACTCCTTTCTTATGGGTCTCACCACCCAGGACAATAATTATGTTTTCTTCACCTTGTTTCCTGTTTGTTGTATTTATTTGGATTTGTTGGGCCTTCCCCCACTCCTGGGTTTCCCGAGGCGAATTCCTTGACCACCTTGCCACTCAGCTACTGGCTATATGCAGTCCACCCGCTGACCTTCAGTCACCAAATGTCCCATTCCCCCAAACAGCGTGTTTCCATAGACCTACTTAAGTACCCCAGTGATGACACCGATCTTAAAATTATCACTCCAAATGTGAGAGGACTCAACCCAGTCAAAATATGTGCGATTCTTTCTTACTTCGAGGACTCTGGTGCCCAAATTTGTCTTCTCCAAGAGACTCATCTCCTTCCTGGAGACACCCATAGGCTTCGTTCCAGGGTGTTTTCCCTTCACCTCTTCGAATCTCAGTCCTTTAAATCCACAGGGATCACCATCCTGGTCTCCTCAACCTTCCCCAGAAAGGTAGGCTCCAAACAGGCAGAAATCAGTGGTAGGTTGCTGGCCCACTCCTTCACGTTGGGCTCCCCCACTTTCACAGTGGGCTCGGTCTATGCTCCAAACGAGGGACAAGAAAGCTTTCTGAGAAAGGCGGTGTCTGAGCTCACCCGGTCAACTGACCGAATGTTACTGTTGGGAGGTGACCTGAATCTTGCTTTTGATAACACTATTGACAGATCGGCCCAACGACAGGGCCAAACTGGGGCACTCTCTAGAGAGGGGGCACAAGTGCTGGTGGAAGCTGGTTTGGTGAACATCTGGAGAATTTTACACCCCTCTGCCAGAGAATACACCTTTTATTCCCACTCCCATAAAACATATGCGAGGATTGATTACTTCCTGGGCACTCAGAGCATCGTATCCCATACCAAACATGATGACATACTGGCCCGCGCACTATCGGATCATTCGGCGGTGACATTAGAACTTTCTCTTCCCTCTTCTCGCCCTCCACCTAGATTCTGGCGCCTTAGAGATACGCTACTGCACTGCCCTGCGATGATCCAGCAGATCTTGCAAGTACTACAAGATTTTTTAGCCACGAATGATACTCCCGAGACCCCTATTGCCACTCTTTGGGATACTCAGAAGGCGGTGATTAGAGGAGAATTCATTGCGATAGCCTCGTCCAAAAATAAGATACGTCGGGATAAGAGAGATTTACATACAAGACAGGTGCGAGAGCTGGAACGTATACACCAACGGACCGCCGCTCCCCGTATCTGGCGACAGCTTGAGGCTACGAGAGACCAACTATCCGGTTTGGATTTAGACAGGGCAGAATTTGTGATGCTTAGATTACGGCACGCTTTCTACACCGGGGGCAATAGAAGTGGGAGGTTGCTGGCCAATAGGCTGAGGGCTGAGACAGGCGTCTGGAGTTTCATCAGTGATTACCGCGACAGGGGTGGAACAAACCGCAGACCAGCAGATTACCTAAACATTTTACCAATACGCGGGGCTCTACGAGTCGCAAGACCTCCCCCCAGACGCCCCAGCTGGCTATCTTTGGGATGCTGCCACCACCAGATTAATGCCGGACCAGGCTGAGTCACTCGAGGCCCTGATCCGAATAGAGGAGGTGATATCTGCCATCTCTAGGCAGAAATTGCTTAAGTCCCTGGGTCCAGACGGGTTCACCTCACTTTTCTGTAAGACATTCTGCACCATTTTGGCCCCCGTTCTCACCAGAGTCTATAATGTTGGAAGCTGCTGTGGTTGTTATACCTAAACCAGGTAAGGATAAGCACCAGTGCGACTCTTATAGGCCAATTTCTCTCTTAAATATAGACTTGAAATTGTTTACCGGGATCTTGGCATTGCAACTGTCCCCCCTTCTTCCTGACCTGATTGATCCCGATCAGGCAGGTTTTGTACCTAATGAACAGTGCGCTGATAATACCAAGCGGCTGCTCCACATCATTGATAAGGCACAGCACTTTGACACCGAATGCATGCTCCTCTCCATTGAGGGTGAAAAAGCGTTCGACAGGGTCCATTGGCACTATTTGAGAGACACTCTACGGCATTTCGGTCTTCCTGCCAGATACACACAATGGGTCTTGAGTGGTTACACCAAGCCCAAAGCGACGGTACGAGTAAACGGCTATGCTTCTACCCCTTTCCCCATCCGGAGAGGTACGAGACAAGGGTGCCCGCTCTCCCACCTCCTCTTTGCCTTATACATGAAGCCTATGGCTCAAAGGGTACGGGACAATCCCCTGACCTCCGGGGTAAGTTTTAGGGAAGACAAGCATAGGCTCAGCTTATACGCGGATGATGTTGTAGCGACATTGGAAGACCCTTTGACCTCTCTCCCGGCCTTTATGAATGAATTAGAGCAATTTGCGCAGGCAGCGAGCTTCAAGGTTAATATCGATAAGTCCCAAGCTCTTAACATATCCCTTAAAGCACCCACGCTGGCGGAGCAGCAGCGCACGTACCATATTCAATGGGCCCTATCTGCAATACCTTACCTTGGGTTAGAACTCACCACGAACACGCAACACACTGTGACACTTAACTACACCACTCTGCTTCACCAGGTACAAGAGGACCTACACCGCTGGAGACCACACACTCTGTCCTGGTTGGGTAAGCTAGCCGCAGTGAAAATGACCATACTACCCAAAATTTTACACCTCTTCCAAACCATACCGCTAGATCTCCCCCCCAGGCTCTCCACAAACCATGCAGCGAGAGGTAGATCGGTTTATATGGGCAGACAAGGGGCCTCGCTTACATAGAGACCTATGCTACAAACCCCCGAGGGAGGGAGGTATTGGGGTGCCGAATTTACGGGAGTATTTCTGGGCGGTACAGCTGAAGACATTCGTAGAGTGGTCCCGCCCTGAATCTGAAAAACATTGGCTTACTATGGATAGAGCGGTAGCAGGGCAATCATTATGGAAGATCCTTTTCCTTCCCAAATCGGTGCGTCCTAAAAGCCTCTACCTGTCGCCTGTCACACGAGCCCACCTTGCAGCATAGAGTGGCTGAGAAAAGAGCTTTAACCACATTTCCCTCGCCGCTGACACTTATAGTGGGCAATCCAGATTTTAACCCAGGCTAACGGGCTGGGGCTTTTACCCAGTGTGCTCAGAAAGGCGATCTATTGGTCATTTCTTTGACAAGACTGGCCCCCTGACCTTCGAGGACTTTTGCTTACAACAGGGGCTCCCTGAAACAGAAGGCTACCGATACCCTGAGATTAGACACTGGGTGATGCACCCAGCAGTTCGACTCCAGACGCAGCGCCTTCTTACTGTTTGAGAAGTGGTGGTTATCCAAATCCTTGGACTCACGTCTCATCTCTGAAATGTATGGCTTACTTCGCCCTCCCTTACCAGCTACTAAATCCCTGTGCCAGAGGAGGTGGGAAACCGAACTGGGTCGCTCCCTTTCGCAGCGGGAATAGGAGGACATTTACTATCACCCTCGCCACACAGCTCACAACGCAGCAAGCACTGAGACAGCCACTAAAATAGCTACCTATTGGTACCTCACACCTCCGAGACTCCACAGAGGGAATCTGGCCCGTTCTCCCCTCTGGTGGTGGGACTGTGGTTCCCTTGGTACCCTGACTCACCTGCTAAGGGATTGTTCTAAAATCACTACCTACTGGACGTAAATACTTGATGATATTGATGCCGACTTCTACCCCGCTTCCCAGCTTACACTCTCCTTGGCTTACCCATTGCCCTCGCATTTCCTCTTAAATCACATTGGGGTCGCCAGATACGATTGGCACTGGGAGCGGCTCTCCAGAATATATTGGCTCATTGGGGGTCGGGGCGACTTCCTAACCATGTGGGATGGGTACACCGCATATGGTACATAGTGGGTATGGAACGTATCTCTTTCCCTCTCTAACCAGGGGACCTCGTTCTCAGAGCTTTGGAAACCGTTCCGATCATTGCTCACCTCTGAATTCCGCGAACTGACATCCCCAAAGTACCTGAGACTCTTGCGACTTACGGAGCCCCCACCGGTTATAACTTAAGGTAAGCTGTGGCATACACACACATCTGATACCTAGGGGATGGGGTGGGGGGATGGGCCCCGGAGGGGAGGGAGGGGGGGGGGGGCAGTTCTAGGGGTGCTTTGTTATAATGTTATTTTTCCTTTTAACAACAAGTACGAGCTCAAATATGTCTTACGCCTTGTCTTCTTTTTTTTACTGAAATCAATAAAGAAATGTAAACATAAAACTATCTGCATGCTTGTTTTTACCGCAGAGCAGCTTACTAAATGCGCTAACGGAAATAGAGATTCAATACAGGTTTAAGTTGCGACCTCTGGACAGCAGATATGGTCCACATGTTTGCTGAATACCCACTCCTCCAAGGCTTTTGGGGGGGGTCACAAGATGGCTAGTGGTGAAACTAGCGACTGAGGTGGAATTCGATTCCTCGGATATCATGCTCAGCATTAATTTAAAAGCATCATGATCATATGCCCCTTTCTTATAGATTCCTATTATTGTTGCAAGACTACATTGTGTAAGAGTGAAAAAGACATCTGCATCTTCGATGAGTTCTTGGTTTATTTTGATGTGTAATTTCTTTGAATTGGAATGAGCTCAAATAGTACTTAGGGACAATTGTTTTTTCTATATGTTGGTTAATATGGTGTCATGCACTCGGCCGACTGTTTGTTTCAACTTGATATGAATTTGATATGTACTGGATGTGATTTAATTTGTGCAGAGAGACTGGGTACGGATTTCTTTTTTCCCAACTGTGATTAGCTATTTTTATTTATATTTGGATATATTGATAACCTCTTAAAATCTAAAAAGACTACCAAAAAAAAAAAAAAAGGTGAATACATTCTTACAGAACCACCAGCATCATATCCATGAAAAGGTATGCAAAGAATATTCCTTTTTCTGAAGTAGTAGATTCCAGTAAACAGTAGCCTGGTTTCAGCCTAACTACGAGGGTATGTTAAACAAAATAGGCCCTTCTAAATGGTTAGCTGCTGAGCACACCTATAAAAAGATAACAGGTTGAAAACCACACCTGTGATTGAAACCGTGCCTGACCTTCACTGCAGCCGGTGCCAGATCCCTAGGGCCACTTATTTCCTTCAGGATTCTTGCTTCTCTCAGACACTGTATATAATAATCACAGTCCCTCTTTTAAAGCTAATTACTGTGATCCAGCGCGGACCCAATAAATTGATCAGGGATAAATATTCAATAACATCATACTTTGGCCCATACACATTCACCCAAATCCCTGATGCGCTGGTGTCAAGTTTGTTAACTTTTCTTCAATTTATTCCTGTTACTTATGCACAAAATGTAAACATCCTGTACTTTGCGTATTAAAAATTATAATCGACTTTTCATCTACTTGGTCGATGGACCAATTACTTGAAGAGTTGATGGCAATGGTAATTCTCCAAAAATAAAGATTAACCTTTAGAAACTGGCTAAAAATGACCACAAACTCTCGGTGAGATTTAATAATTTTATCTAGTAATAATAAATGCTCATAGCAATTACATTCATAAATTCAAACACTGGGAACCTCATGAGAGAGAAAAACAATCTAATCACAGTAACAACGGAACTATCATTTTAAATATACGTTGCAAAGAGTGGATAGATGAAGAGACATTAGATACAAGTAAAATCTATTATTTTAAACCAACGATTCGGAGGGGATAGATGAAGAGACAAAAGTTTCAGAGACAAGAATACGACTGCAAAAATAATTTCTGCAATGCTAAGTTAGATCAGATACAAACCCAAGGGATCTGTAAGGGAAAACCACCACCCAGGTCTAGGCAGTAGTGGGGGACACCTGAACCAAGAGTCAGGGATCAAAGACTCAAGAACCAGGACAGGACCAGCTAGGCCTCTCAGCAAACCGACGAACAGCGACGCATCACTCTCTCAGACACCTTCAGCCTAAGCGACCTCAACCACACCCCTAAAGTAACTATTCTTATACCCTAAAAGTACATGTTCGTCCCATAATAGTTGCTAAATTCACATTTTCTAGCTAAGGGATTGGTTAAGTTCTAGGGGTGGGATGTCACCCCACTATGAAAGCATCTACTTTTGACTACACCATTGTTATAAACAATTTTTTTATACGGTCATCAATACTTCTCTCTCATGAGTATACATGCAACAATTTATTGTACATTTTAATAAATTTAACAACAACAGGTTCCGTTCCCACGATGACACTGGCTTTGGCTGCCTTTCAATGTTCTGTCCTTCACCAGGTCAGGCTTTTTCAGCTTTGCACAGCAGTTCAGTCACGTAGTCACATGGTTCATGCTCGCTCCTAATTCCACCCGCCCTCGGTTAGGCTAATTTAAAAACATGGAGGACTTGTCCATGACTAAAAGAACGGAAACAGACATTTATTAATTATGTGACAATGCAATTTTCACTGTTTACCACCCACTTTAGCTTTACTTCATATTAACGGTTAGCCTAGCATAGCATCAGCAGGAAAGCTGCATTATTTTATTAGTTCAAAGCAACACTCACTATGCTTTGTACCAAATACACGTGCAGCTTTGCCATGCAAACCTTCTAGATTCGTTCAAAACACAAAATTATTACATTTCCGGTTATTTACGCATTAATTCTGGTTAGTGCATGCATTTCGTAAAGCATAGCTTGCCTCGTGTAGTGTAAATGTGCTCATTAGTTGTTTTAACACTACTTACTGTTAGTCCGTATTATAGGGGTGTTCGGTTGAGCAGGTTTCTTTCGCCAAATCCTGCTCCATCAATACCCCCTCTGATGGCTTTTAGGAGCCATCATAAATACTCACCATACCGAGTGCCACCTTTCATTTTGTCTAGAATTTACTTTCTTTCTCTTCTTTTATGGCACTCTCATCTAACTCTTTCATCATATCATAGTATTCTCCCTTTATTTCTTCTAACTCGATTTCTTTCTCTTTCTTCCTTTTCTTTTATTCTTTGTCTTTTGCATCTTTCTCTTATACATTTACAACACTTATACACTATTAATATTACTAGAGCTACTATTGCTACTGAAAGAATTGGCATTATTATTTTTCCTAATAAACTACTTCCTAAGGTAGAAAACAATTTACTTACCGCAGAGAAACTCTAACCAAGTCTCTCTCAAACACCGTCAACCTCCAGTTGGGTTAAATCATTATGTAATTTTGTAATATTTCTAATATATCCTTCTATCCCTTTACTTTTATCCGGGATATAAGTACAGCAGTGTTGAATTTTCAACATGCCACAGACTCCACCCTCTTTTGCCAAAAGAATATCAAGGGCAAGTCCATTGATCTGATTGCCACCATTTTGGTATCAATCATCAAGAAACCACCAGCAGTATCTGTTGATAAGCGATCAACCACTGTGGATAATTTTCGATTTTTGTGTGAATTTAAAACAACTCCAATTGAGGGTATCAGTGCACCAAAGATATCACCTACTATTTCTGAAAAACTTGCTTTCTTACTTCGTATTAGTCCTTGTTTTATTTCATTGACACTATTGTCCTCACGGTCTACATGGTAGACTTTTGGGAAAACAATCCCAAAAATAACAGCTTCCATACCAACGTGCTGGTAGCCTATAATAGGCCTTCTTACCACACACATAATAGATTCCCGGGAAAACCGGATCAGTTCCACCCTTTAATCCCCATCCTCCAGTAATTTGGAAAGTATGCTCACATTCACTAGTGCCAATGTAATAATTATTATAGTTAGTCTTTGATCTATACAAACATAGTTTCCCTTTCTGTGACCAGTCCAGGGACATCGCAGCGTATGTCTCTCCTTTCTCATAATTTCCTTCTCTAAATGCCCAAGGTGGTGCCTGTGATTTTTGTTCATCAGCTTTCTTCTGGAAACTTGCTCTTCTATGTTCTACCATATCTAAGAATAATCTCTCCTCAACATGTAAATTACAAGTTAAATTATTTTTGTAGGCATATTCTGCATCTAAGATTTTAGTAATATGGAAGAACTCTCCCATATAGCATGCATTTTTACCACTTACTACTTTATTTAATTCCCTTACAATTGGTATTTCTGAAAATACTAAATCTATATCAGTATATTGATATTCCAGCTTACCGGTCACATAAAATAGGCTGCTGAGTACACTACATGACACCATAGGTTAGGGAAAGGTGGTGATATGTTATTCCTTCAGAGACAGACGAAGGTAATTTCATGCAGACATAACAATCACTCACATTCATATTATTAGTATACTCATACAACAACTTGGTAAAAACATTTAACGAAAAATCACTAATTGATTTATCATGATGGAGAATGCTTCCATCCATTTGTTCTATATTAGTATTCATAGGGTTTTAGAAATATCTTTCATTCCTTCAATCGACACATCATTAGTATTATTTCCAATGTTATTTACATTAAAAATGGGTATGACAACAATTAACAGGATCCATATAAGCGTTAATAGAAAAATACTACATAAGCAGGTTTTAACACATCTACGTTTTAGACTAGAATTTGGTTGTTCAGTCACTTCTGCCATTTTATTATACTACAAAAAGAAAAATACAAAAATCTAACAATCCCTTTAGTCTACAACCTAAAAAAAAAAATAAAAAAAAAAAAAGAAACGGGGGGAAAAAAAATCTATGTGGACTTTATTCTAAAAATTTCTAAAAAATAGATTTCTGTGTAATCCTACACTTAATGACTTTCTTCTTCCCCCTTTCTTTTACTTCAGTCTTTTGGTCCTTCTTAAGTCATTAATTCAAATTCAACTGACAATTTTTCTCCTTAATCTCTTTACAGTTCCTTTTAAGGTGGTCTCAGTTTGTTCTCATCTTCTTTTTCAGTATCACTACTGTTGTGTTCTTCACTTAGACCTAAACTTTAAAATTCTTCTAGTATGACGTAGGTCCATTCAAGAGCTTTGTACTTTCTGCATGGAATTCTTGTTCTTTTTGATTTTCGGGTTGCTTTTCTTCTTGTGTTTTCTGATTCTGTTTGGCTTGAGACTTCGTTACTTTGCTCTGGTCTTTTCCCCAATCTTCTCTTTACTATTCTGTACTTTAGTCTTCTTGCTCCACTTGACCAAATGTCTCCTTTTCTAGGTCTCTTTTTCTGTACTACTTTTTCACCTTCTGTGTTTGGTTCACCATTTCTTTTATTCAATCTTCTTTCTATCTGTCCCTCACTGTTCCTTTGCATTTCTGTAGGTTCAACACTTGTTTCTGATTCATCAGTGAGTTCACCTTCTTCTAGCTCATTGGTGACTTCATTCTCTTCTGGTCCAATTTCTGGCTCAACAGCTGTTTCTCTTTCTTCTGGCTCAACGGCAGCCTCACCTTCTGACTCAACAGCAGTCTCTTCAATCCCAGTATCTGGTGCCCAATTTACTTGACTTGTGCTTGGCTGTTCATCGTCAAAATATTCATTAGAATCTGTCACTCCAGACTCTTCAGTTTCGCACACTTCAGTTGCTGGTTCTCGATTTTCTGTTCTTCAGGTCTTTCAGTTGGACTTGGGACTAGGCGGGTATGGCTTGCATGTATCCAATTTGGTAAGCCAAAACACTTTACTGCTGTGGTCATCACCAATATGATCTGGTAAGGGCCGCTCCAACGGGGTTCTAGGCACGTTTTACTCACGTGCTTCTTGACTAGGACCCACTCACCAGGATTCAAATCATATGCTTGGTTCCGCTGTGTCGTTGTGGCATCTCCTCCAACCTGGCGAGACACAGAACGCACCAGGTCAGCCAGTCCTTTGCAATAATCTTGCACACGATCATCAGACATATTCATCAGTTTGTTCGCAGATATGTATGCTTGTCTCATGGCTCTTCCCATCAACACTTCATGGGGACTCAATCCAGTCTTTTTGTCAGGAATACTTCTAAGACTCATCACAACAAGGGGTAAAGCGTCAGGCCACTTCAGTGTTGTGGATGCACATACCTTCCCTAATCTAAACTTAATTGTGCCATTTATCTGTTCAACAATACCAGATGCTTCTGGTCGATAGGCACAATGCAGCTTCTGCTCAATTTGCAATGCTGCACAAATCATCCGAATTATTTCATTATTGAAGTGCAATCCCCTATCTGATTCCAAAGTGACGGGAAAACCAAACCTAGGGATCAGTTCTCTCAACAGCTTAGCCACAGTAAGGCTATCATTCCTTCTCATTGGATAGGCCTCTACCCAGAGAGAAAACAAACAGACAATGACAAGGACATATTTCAGCCCATTGCATGGTGGTAACTCAATCAAATCTATCTGAAGTCTGGTAAAAGGACCTCCTGTTTTCCCAATTACACCCCAACTCACAACTGTTTTTCTTCCTGGATTTTGTTTTTGGCAAACTTTCTGCGATGGCCCTGAACTTTGGATTATACCATGTCTGCTTGAACAGTCTAACCATTGCATCTCTTCTAATATGTGTGAGTCCATGGTACATCCTGGCCATGTGAGAAAGTAAAGAATCTGGCAATACTGGACTTCAATCATAATAGACCCATACCTCATCTTCTGCATTTTTCCTACAACCTGTTTTACTCCACTCTTCCTTTTCCTCATCACTTATTCTTCCTGCATTTGCCTTACCTCATCCCAAGTCTCAAATGTGGTTGTGAACATAAGGTGGCATTCAGTATTTTCTCTTTCAATTGATCTGTTTATGGCCATTGTATTTTGTGCACAGTAACGTGCTAATTGATCCGCGTATCTGTTGCCCTTTGTCACATCATCATCTCCTGATTGATGTGCTGCACATTTTACAACTGCAATTCTTTTTGGTAACTGCAAAGCATCCAATAATTCCTTTACAGTGTTTCCATTCTGAATTGGGGAACCTGAGGAAGTCAAAAATCCTCTTTGTATCCATAGCTGACCGAAGTCATGTACAACTCCAAATCCGTACCGACTATCGGTGTAGATGGTTACTTTTAGACCTTTTGCCAATTTACATGCTCTATCAAGAGCAATCAACTTTGCGACTTGGGTGGAGTTTACCCCATTCAAACAGGATGCTTCTAGTGCTCCTGATAAGGTGCAGACAGCATAACCAGCACACAATTCACCCTTTTCATTTCTCAAACATGATCCATCCACAAACGATTCACAATCTGATTCTTCCAAGTGTTCATCCTCTATATCGGGACGGGGCTTAGTACAAAGTTCTGTCACTTCCAGACAATCATGTTCTGCTTCTTCTTTCACCTCCTCACATCTTGAATCTGGTAACAATGTAGCAGGGTTCACAGTAGTGCACCTCACCACTGTCACATTTTCAGCACCTAGAATCACTCTCTCATATTTAGTCAGCCGACTAGAGGTCATATGTTGAGTCCGGGTGCGAGTTAAAAGGATCTCAACAGAATGTGGTACAAATACTTTTACTGGATAACCCATCACAATTGCTTCACTTTGTTCCAAAATTACACAAGTGGCGGCTACTGCTTTTAAACAGCCTGGTAATGCTGCAGCCACTGAATCTAGGGTAGCAGACAAATATGCCACTGGACGTCGTGCCATTCCGTGTTTCTGAGTTAAAACTGCAAGTGCACATCCATCTCTTTCACAACAGTACAATGCAATTTTTTTTAGAGTAATCTGGCATTCCCAAAGCAGGTGCTCGACAAAGACTGTTTCGCAACCTTGAAAAGGATTCCATACTCTCTTTGTCCAACACGATTGGATCTTTCACATCCTTTCGTGTCAACCTCTGTAGAGGTCTTGCAATCAGTGAGAAACCACAGATCCACTGTCTGCAGTATCGAACCGTTCCCAAAAACATTCACACTTCCTTTTGATTTCTGGGTGGATTCATTTTCTTGATCACACTGATTCTCTCTGGCGTCACCTTTCTGACCCCCTTTTCAATCTTGTGACCTAAATACTGAACTTCCTGTCTACATTATTGCAATTTAGATGGTGACACTTTGTCCTCCTTCTGCTAAATGGTTCAGTAAAGCAATTGTGTCTGTTACACATGCTTCTCGTGTTTTTGATGCCACCAGTAGGTCATCAATATACTGAACCAAAACAGAGTTTCCAGGCGTGACCAAAGTCTCCAAACATTTTTTCAAGATCTGATTAAAGATCGAAGGACTCTCAGTGTACCCTTGAGGAACTCGGCACCATGCCAAGACACGGTTTCCGAACCGGAATGCAAATAAATATTGACTTTCCGGGTGCAAAGGAATGGAGAAAAATGTCTGACACAAATCAATAACGATGTACCATTCAGCATCACAAGGAATTTGGTAAAGAATTACTGCTGGATTTGTCACTATTGGACAACATGGCACTACAATTTTATTCACCTTTCTCAAATCTTGTACTATTCTATATTTCTCATTAGGCTTTTTGATTCCAATAATGGGCGAATTACAGGGACTGCTCATTATTTCTTTTAAAATTCCCTGTTCAATCATTTGGTCAATCACAGGTGTGACTCCTGCAATTACTTCTGGACTCATTTTGTATTGTGGGGTATTTGGATATATAGCAACATTTTTTACTGTAATCTGAATTGGATCTACATTTGTCATTAACCCAATCTCTTTTCCTGTGAAATCCCACACATCTGATCTCACTGTACCTTTTAATTCTTCAGGCAAATCCTCCCCAGTGAGGAGTGAATATAATTCACTCACTTCTGATTCTCTCTGGGCCATCATTTCTTTGTATTCAACATCCTCATCTGGTGTCATAAAGGCAACACCATCCGGTGTACAATAAATGGTACAATTCATTTTGCACAACAAATCTCTGCCCAGGAGATTAACGGGACTGGAATCAGATACCACAAACCGATGCATGTCTTTGAAATTTCCAATATGAACTTCTATCGGGGCTGTGACAGGAGTTCTAATATGTTTATTTGCAATGTCTACAACTTGGATAGTTTCTCCCGAGAGGGGTAGGTTTGGAATTTCTGCTGCTCTCACAGTAGAACAGGTAGCACCAGTGTCCAACAAGAAGGTGATATCTTTACCTTCTACCTTTCCATCAACAAATGGACCTGACTGATCTACCGCTAAAGATGCGCCACGTACACACTCTTCCTCCCCCCTCAGGCACCGTCATTGCGATGAATCCAAATCACTCTCATTGCACCGCAACAAATACTGCAAAATAATGGATTCTTACCAAACTGCTCTTCTCCGTGGAATCCAGTGCTTGCACTGTACATCTGCATAGGAGCACTCACATTACGGGGTTTAGGAGGTTGTGGCACCTGTAACTGTGGAGTAACTACCTGCTGCTGTTGATTCCCAATCACCTCATTCTGCATCTGTGGATTTAAATTTTGATTTACTTCATTACCTTTTTGACCAGATCTACACTCATTCTTCCAATGTCCAAATTTTCTGCACGCATGACAAGGAAATTTCTTTTTAGCTTCTTCCTTACTCATTTAAAATTTTCCTTTACCTTCACTGTATACCTGACCAGCCTGACTGACTTTGTTGCACATTACTATTTTCCTGTTGCTGTTCTGCCATCTTCACTTGTGCCCACATCATTTTCTCTTTTAACTTTTTAAGCCTTGAATCAATGTCATCACTACAATACTTTGCATACCTCAAAATCTCATCTATTGACTTATTCTGCCAGCAGAGCAAGTGCTGCTGTATCATTGCACTAATCTCTGGTTTCAATCCATATACGAATCGATACACAAAATGTCCCATATCTTTGTCTCCAATATTCTCAAACCCACTGTACTGCTTAAACACTTGTGACAGTCTCTCAAAATATGCATGCACCGACTCTTTAGGCTCTTGGGTCGTCCTGTCAATCTTAACCCAATCTGTTTCTTTAGAAGAAATCTTCCCTTTCAAGAAAGTAATGACCTGATGGTACTTTTTCACCACCTCTTCAGATGGTGCACCTGTTTTTGCATCCCTGGGATATTCATCCTTAGGCCAGTCGACAGTAATTTTACATTCTGTCCACAAGTCAGCTGGAACCACTATTTCAAAAAGACCATCTAAATCTTTCAACACCTTTGAAACTTTTACAAATCTATCTACTTGTTTGTACCATTCAACTGGCTTCTCTCGCAATCTGGAAAAATCATTGGTGAATGATAATATGTCTTGTCTAGTCCAAGGTACGTGAACATATCCACCACCTGTAACTTCTCTCATTGGACATGCCCTTTCAACTTGCTCGGTTTCCTTTAACGAAAACATGGTAGTTCCCTTACCAACAGTTTCTTCCATCTTTTTCATCCATTTACTCCTCCATCGTTCTACATTTCCCCATTTCTTCAGAATATTCATTAATTCTTTTATCTGCAATCTCTTCCCTGACATATTCAAACTCTCTAAATCCTTGTCAGTAAAAGCCATTCTGTACGTTTTCTGCAACACCTTCGACTTCTCTATATCTACACCAAACTCACTAGCAACTTCCGATAGTTTCTCATGAAAATTCTTAGCTCTCCAAGTAATACTTTTACATAAAAACAGCAACTCTTCCTCAGTATAAATCCCTAGTCTGTCTGGACTTACTGTTCCAATAATCATCTCTTCTAAATCTACTTTCAATTGACTCACATTTATACTCTGTGTTTGAGCTTTTGGCTTGGTCATTTCTTTTATCCAGTTAGTTAATTCTTCTGGAGAGGGACCTGCTGAACTCCCTGCTACTGGTGTAAAATTTGGCCCTATTTTTCTAGGGTCTAATTGAATACTTCTCCTCTGGATCTCTGATAATAAATCACCAACCGGAAGGTCCAATAGTGTGGTATTTTGGTCATCTTGTCTAATTTAATTTGTTACTGACACTATTTCACTCCTTACACTACTTCTTGGAACTGACAATGTGTGTACTTTTGGTAAGGTCGATTTTTCTCCAAATAATGGAACCACGGGACCAATTGTCACTGGTACCGTTAATGCTTCTGCATTTAAATTTAACTGATTTAGTTTCTGTACCTGTTCCATTCTAGCTTTGTTTAACAAACTAACTTCATTTTCTTGCACTATCCTAGCTATTTCGGTAACTTGGGGAGTTAATGGGGTTGCCATTTGTGGGGCACTTGGAATCACCTCCCCTGAATTTTCTTCATATGGTGGAGGTCTTTTAGTCATTATCTTCTAACAATTCATCATCAGATTCATCTAAGCCCTCTCCGGACGTTTCTATATTTTTCTTTTTCTCTTTACACTTTGTACCTGTCTGACTCCCTGCTGTCAAAACTGGATATAGACCCTTGGTCACTACAGCTCTTCTCCATCTTTTCATTTGATCTTCTCGCCTCTCAAATGGCAATCTAGGCATAAAATCTCTGAATCGTCTACCACTTCAGTTATCTTTCTCTCGCTCAAAATCTTCTACTTCCCATTCTTCCAACGCTTCATACTGGGTAAGTCTAGGATTTGGTTCTAGCAAAGTTCATCCTATTTCTCAAATTCTGTAAAATTCTCACATTGAATGTACCAAACTCAGGAAAAGCTAACATTCCATCATCCTTCGTATATTTCATCCAGTTTTCTAACCAAACACACGTATGGTACCCTCGCTCCATCATCATATAAGAGGCAGGCGTTCTTGGGGGTGAAATTGGAATTCCCTCTCTAGTCACAATTTGTTTATCTTTCTTAAAGAAATTCTTTATTGTCTTTAGCAAACCCATTCTCAAACTCTTCTTTACTAATGGGTTTTTCACAATAACTCAAACAAAATTTTTCTGTAATTCTCTCTTCCCTATTCGTTAAGTCCTGTCCAATGTCAGCGCGACTTCACACTAGCTAACCAATCAGAGCTTCTGTTCACACCCGCTATCTGACCAATGCCAGCGCGGCCTTTTGTGACGTCAAGTTTTACTCCTTCTACTGACCCTCCCTTTACAATCTACTCTCGATACACGCCCGCTGCTTCGACCAATAGCAGCGCGGCCTTTTGTGACGTCAGTATCACTCCTTCTACTGACCCCTCCTTTACAAAATCTTACGACAATGTTTTTCTGATTTTTCTTAATAAAAATTCCGTTAGTAACAACATAAAAAGACAATGCTACTTTGTCTGTTCAACTAAATAGATAGTCTTCACTTCTCCAAGAGATCCTTACACTGCAAGTAACAATAACGACCAGCGTTATTTCACTTTTCTAACAAGCTCCGGGGTGACCGGTTACTCCTCTAGGGATAAAGCCGAAGTTTCACAAGAGGACTTTTTTGGCATTAAAAAGGTGTCCTGTTACTCCCCCGGGGATACTGCTAGAGTTTCAAAAGTGGACCCTCCGCTATTTTCAGTCACTCTACCTGCATACGAATTTTCCCTATTTATAACACTGACAGCCCTACGTAGCTTTTCAGTATTATTTCAACAGACAAAGTACTTCTGCAGTGTGATTTCTTTACCACACTCTTCTTCTGCCTACTTCAGGCAAATTCCTTCCCGGGATTCCTCAGGTAACTTCGTACCTGTACTTCTAGACAACATAAAACGTGACACTAACTCTTCATGTTAAGACATATAATCAATATTCAATAACCATTTACCAAACTAATCAATAATTAAACCGTCCTCTGCTACCATGAAACTGATCCAGCGCGAACCCAATAAATTGATCGGGGATAAATATTCAATAACATCATACTTTGGCCCATACACAGTCACCCAAATCCCTGATGCGCTGGTGTCAAGTTTGTTAACTTTTCTTCAATTTATTCCTGTTAGTTATGCACAAAATTTAAACATCCTGTACTTTGCGTATTAAAAATTATAATCGACTTCATCTACTTGGTCGATGGACCAATTAGTTGAAGAGTTGATGGCAGTGGTAATTCTCCAAAAATATAGATTAACCTTTAGAAACTGGCTAAAAATGACCACAAACTATGTGAGATTTAATAATTTTATCTAGTAATAATAAATGCTCATAGCGATTACATTCATAAATTCAAACACTGGAAACCTCATGAGAGAGAAAAACAATCTAATCACAGTAACAACGGAACTATCATTTTAAATATACGTTGCAAAAAGTGGATAGATGAAGAGACATTAGATACAAGTAAAATCTATTATTTTAAACCAACGATTCGGAGGGGATAGATGAAGAGACAAATGTTTCAGAGACAAGAATACGACTGCAAAAATAATTTCTGCAATGCTAAGTTAGATCAGAGACAAACCCAAGGGATCTATAAGGGAAAACCACACCCAGGCAGTAGTGGGGGACCCCTGAACCAAGAGTCAGGGATCAAAGATTCAAGAACTAGGACAGGGACAGGACAGGAACAACTAGGCCTCTCAGCAAACCGACGAACAGCGACGCATCCCTCTCAGACACCTTCTGCCTAAGCAACCTCAACCACACCCCTAAAGTACCTATTCTTATACCCTAAAAGTACATGTCCGTCCCATAATAGTTGCTAAATTCACATTTTCTAGCTAAGGGATTGGTTAAGTTCTAGGGGTGGGATGTCACCCCACTATGAAATCATCTACTTTTGACTACACCATTGTTCTAAACAATTTTTTTTATACAGTCATCAATACTTCTCTCTCATGAATACACATGCAACAATTTATTGTACATTTTAATAAATTTAACAACAGGTTCCGTTCCCACGATGACACTGGCTTTGGCTGCCTTTCAATGTTCTGTCCTTCACCAGGTCAGGCTTTTTCAGCTTTGCATAGCAGTTCAGTCACGTGGTCACATGGTTCATGCTCGCTCCTAATTCCACCCGCCCTGGGTTAGGCTAATTTAAAAACATGGAGGACTCGTCCATTACTAAAAGAACGGAAAAACAGACATTTATTAATTATGTGACAATGCAATTTTCACTATTTACCACCCACTTTAGCTTTACTTCATATTAACGGTTAGCCTAGCATAGCATCAGCAGGAAAGCTGCATTATTTTATTAGTTTAAAGCAACACTCACTATGCTTTTTACCAAATACACGTGCGGCTTTGCCATGCAAACCTTCTAGAATCGTTCAAAACACAAAATTACTACATTTCCGGTTATTTACGCATTAATTCTGGTTAGTTCATGCATTTTGTAAAGCATAGCTTCCCTCGTGTAGTGTAAATGTGCACATTAGTTGTTTTAACACTACTTACTGTTAGTCCGTATTATAGGGGTGTTCGGTTGAGCAGGTTTCTTTTGCGGAATCCTGCTCTATCAACTGGTATGAAAAGGGCTTCCTCACAGAAAAAGCACAGTCACCTTTCAAAAAAAAAAAAAAGCAAAACGGACCTGTTGACAAATGCATTTTCAACTCCCTAAGTGGCGAAGGCCCTTATCATGAGTCCTCTTTTGGATTTTCTAGATATTTTTCTTACCTTCAGCTGCCCAGCACCATAAAAGGAAGCAAGCATCCCATTGTATGACACTTAAAAAATCTGTAGCTTCCACAAGCTATTTTCTTTAAGATTTTTTGACAATGTTTAACTAAATTAAATCCTCTGTTCCATTGCCACTTAGCAGACATCACCGAGCTGCTCCTAGCTGACACAGCTTTGCTTCAAAGCTCCTTCCTGCACTAAAGATGGATCCCCTTCCCAGAGCCATCCCTTGAAACCAGGAGAAAGTGACCTCTTCGAACCAAGGTACAATTGTGTTGAGACAGTGTGGCCACCGCACAGAGAAAGGCAGATCCACACTGGGATCAGAGGGCCTTTATCTTGCACAGGTTAACCCTAAGCACTCATGCACACCATTCATCTGTTTTTACAAATGCTTACCTTCACTGATATCTGCTCTACTGTACCTCAATTCCCACCCATTGCACCTCACTGTCACATTCCATCGTAACATGGCTACAGACAGGTGCTGGCGGGCTCTGCTATACCATCACGTCTTCACTTAGATTTTCTGAGAGACGTTGCAGTCAGTAGCTCTGTGTCACACACTTAAAGTTCGATTACTTCCCAATTGCACCCTATGCCGTCAATCACACTGTGACACATGCCCCGCCCAAACTTCCTAGCAGCTCTGAGTTAATGCAAATGAGCTGCTGCTGAAATTTTTATCAGCAGCACAGTGCAAGGGAAGACTGGCACCCCATAACCAGAGTGCTGCAGAAAAGCACTCACCTGACAGACTCTGCAGCTGCTGAGCAGCACCTACCAGTACTCTCCTTGGTCAAGGAGAAGTACGCGTACTCAAGGGCAGAAAATTCAGAAGTTCCAGTACTCAATGCCTAGGAGTACCATCCCATTTACATTTAAAGCACTAAGCGTAATTGACGTTTATGATTCTAGCTTGTTTTATGTTGATAAAGTGATCATGTTTTATTTTAACTGACTGATGGCCGAGATGGCGCTAGTGGATAGTATGCCTCCAACACTACTTTCGCACCACTCGCGAATCTGACGGCGCTGTGAAAAGGTACATGATGTTCTATGTGCGTGGCGGAGAACTGTGCAAACTATTTGAGCACCTTCCCAACACTGGAGGGGATGACAACTTCGATGCTGCAGTGGCAGCTCTGAATCGGCACTTCGACCCCCAACTGAACCCGGATTACGAGACGTTCAAGCTATGGCAAGCCTGTCAGACAGAAAGCTAGTCCATGGAGGTTTTCTACGCACGCATACGCAAACTGGAAAGCACCAGCACGTGTATCAATCAGCCCGATGAAATTAGAGTGCAAATAATCCAGGGCTGTCGATTGTCCAACCTGCCCAAGTTGATCCTTCGCCAGCCATGCATCTCCCCCAACGAAATCCTGATCCTCGCCAAGTCACCCAAATTGGCAGATGCCAGGGCTGAAGACATGGAGGATGTGCTGACACAAAGTGTTACCTCGTCCACAACCATGCGAACAGTCAAAGTCAAAGAGAAGCAAGTTGAAGCAATTCAGCGACGCCCCACCCGCTAGCGCACCTTTGCCCCTGCGAGGTAGCTCAAAGATGGTGCGGGAACTGTGGCATGACACACCGCACACCAAACGCATGCCCAGCCCAAGGAAAATCCTGCTCAAAATGTGACTGCATAAACCACTTTGCCAAAGTATGTCGCAATGCCGCTCCTGCCAATAGCACAGGACGCCGAGGGAGATGACGTCCCACTCTCTGCCAGCGATCCCTATGCGAGGACGACTGAGCGAGCGGCTCTCGCAGTACTCGGAGCAAGTAGGCCGACCCAAAGACGATGACGAAGTCTTCACAATATCCTACGCAGGCAGAGAGAATCACCGGAAAAGGCCACCACCCATGTACAAGGTACTCATTGGAAAAGCAGAAATCACCGGCCTCATAGACACAGGAGCATATGTGAATTTCTTGGACACTACCCAGTTCAATAAACTGTCACCACCCACAAATAGCACCCACGAAGGACAGAATATAGACATACGGAGAGACCAAACCTCTACCCCTGAAAGGAGTGATAAGCGTCACAGTAGTCAGCAAGGGCCAGACCACACAAGCCAAATTCCACGTGACCAAAGGTAGCACCGGCAACCTCCTTGAATAGCACACGGCAGAGGACCTCGGCCTGGTGTTCTTTGCCCGCCAAGTGCATGACTCACATCCAGCAAGCACCCTTGAAGAGTTCCCTCAGTATTTTCAAGGCCTAGGGTGCACCAAAGGCCTCAAAGTCAAGCTGCACATTAGTGAAACCATCTGGCACATGGCCCTCAGACACAGAAGAGAGCCCTTCCATCTATGCCTGCTAGTAGAACAAGAACTTGACGAGCTCGAACAGCTAGGGGTCATCGAGGGAGAGAGTGACAGGACCCGCACCATAGATGTCACCCCTGGTCATCGCCCCAAGCCCAAACAACCACGTGCCATCCGGTTGTGCGTAGACATGAGGCTACCAAACAAGGTGATTTACCGTGAGTGACATCACCCCCACCAATGATGAGAGAGTGGCCGGCGTCGACAGAGCTCACTGGTTCTCAAAGATAGATCTAAACGCTGGCTACAGCTGTAGCTTGATGAAGTGAGTAGGTACATAACCACCTTCTCAACCCACATTGGATTCCGCAGGTACCGACGCCTCAACTCTGGGATATCATCCTCGGCTGAGGTCTTCCAAGACGTCATCAGAGAAACGCTATGAGGGCTAACAGGCGTGATCAAGGGGAGCGATGATATTCTAATCTACTCAGACACAATGAGATTAAGAGCCATGTTATAGAGACTAGCAGATAGCAGGCTCATCCTCCACAGGAAAAAGTGTTTCTTTTACACCAACTCCATCGAGTTTTTTGGCTACCGACTCTCCAGCGAAGGGCTGCAAGTCGACCTGAAAAAGGTGGATGCCATCAGGACGGTGGCCGTCCCGCAGATTGTGTATGAAGTCAGAGGCTTCCTCAGCATGGCAAACTACTGTAGGCGGTTCATCCCCAATCTGGCCACCCTCTCAGAACCGCTACGTGTCCTGACCAAATACAATCATCTCTGGGACTGGTACAGCCGGGCTGAACAGGCTGAACAGGCCTTCAAAAGGGTGAAACAGGCGCACCTAGCAGACGCAACTATGGCCTATTTCAACCCCTAGCGCAAGACAGAACTGGTAATGGGCACAGACATGCTGCAAGAAAAGGGAGAAGGATCCTGGCTCCGCATCACGTTTATGAGCAGTGCACTCACCAACACTGAGATACGCTATGCCCAGGTCGAGAGAGAAGCACTGGCGATCCGATGGGCATGTCGGCACTTCCACTTATATCTCTGTAGGCAGATGTTCTGCATTGTGACCGACCACAAGCCCCTTGTCCCGCTCTTCAGCGGTACAGCAAGGAATGGGCCACCTCATATTGAATGATGGGCCATGCATCTCCAATCGTACTCCTTCAAAATCACGTACCGGCCAGACATAAACAACCCAGCGATCTGTCTCAACACCCTACAGCAGCACCAGTCGACAGCGACCGCTCAGAGACAGATGAAGGGCCCGAAGAGTTCATACAGATGGTGATACACGAGTCATGCCCAAAGGCATTGTCGCTGCATGAGATCATTGAAGCCACCGAAGGAGACACCAGCATAGTCACAGCCAAAGAAGCATTGCACAGACGACAGGGAAGAACTTCTTAGATGGCACAAGAACCCTCACGACTGACGAACAGCACAAAACTAGCTATGGAGAGTCTGTGACGAACTCAGCACATGCACCACTGGACTCCTGCTACGATGACACCAAACAGTGAAGCATTAAAGCTTGTGGGCTAGGGTGGTGGAACTGGAGCACCAGGGACACAAGGGGATTGCGAAAACAGAGGCTCAGCGATTAAGTGTGGTTCCCAGGGATGGACAAGTGAATTGATGAACAGGTCCGTAACTGCTATTCCTGTACCATCACCAGTTGGGGCCCACCGAATGAACCAGTAAGTACAGAGGAAGCCTGCATGAAACAGTGGTCATGTCTTAACATGGACTTTGGCATTTACCCCTATTGCAGGCTCACCGCATTCGGAAATGTCAAGCCAGTGCTCGTGAAAGTGTTCGCACTCCTGGGACTCCCCGACTAGATGATGGACAATGGACCTCCCTTTCAGGGGCAGGAGTTTCAAGCATACCTCCAAAGCCTGCCCATCCGACACAGGAAGATAACCCCACAGTGGCCTCAGGCGAGGTCGAGCGCTTTATGCGAACCCTGAACAGAGCCTGCAGCGTGGTGAGGATGCGAGTGCTGCCTACACCGGTTCTTAAGAGCCTACAGACAGACACCTCACAACATCGCAGTGTGCTCCCCAAGCGACCTGTTAATGAGAAGACAAACTCAAAACGTCATCTCAGTCCGGCCCAGTTGGATCCAGCTGAAACAGACATTCAAGCCAGCCAAGAGAAACGAAACGGCACCAATGACAGGGCCAGCAAGGATTAAAGTGCGGTGGTCCCTGACCTCACAGTTGTTGACATGGTAGTACTGAAGCCCTGAGCAGCGGGCCCTCTGGGAGTCGAGAAAGGAGTCACAGCCAAAGGTATGGGCTCTGGTCCAATCCAGCACCAAACCAGAGACTAAAAGACTATGTATGTCATGTCTAACACCAATGATTACACACCCGGCCTCTACGGTACAATGTTGCACTCTCACAACCAGAGGGCAGGGCACAGCCCAAAGGTATAAATAAAAGCAGAGTGAACGCTCGTGGTTAACTTGGTGACCTCAGCAATATAGTGTGTCCTTATTGCCCACGAATGCGGCTTGTACCACGAGGCGACCCAGGGCTTACACATACCACAATCCTCCACTCTCCACCTGTGTTACATAACATGCATTTAAAAAAAGGTCAGATTTATTTGCTTAGCCGATGTTCGTTATTAATTGCAGATCCAATGCATGGTCTCGAGTCTGTGCAGGGCAATGTTTTTTTTTTTTTTTTTGCAGTTTTATATAGTGCAAACTCGACCTGAACACATCAGAGCGCTTTACATGAGCACCAGTTGCATTACAGACGGACACATTAATTTTTAGGCACAGGGAGATTAAGTGATTTGCCCAGAATCACAAGATGCTTGAGCCACCGCCAGACTCGAACAGAGTTCCCCAGATTCTAAATCGGCCACTCTAGCCGTTAAGTGTTCTAAAAAAAAAAAGCTAACGGGAACAGCATACGAAGATCAGTTAAATGTCACTCGCTGGTAGCAAGTCTCACATCTTGGAGCGCAGTCTCACTCTCAATTTGAATGAACCCAACTGCATCGTGCGTTCACTTGTACATCGCTAAAATACTAACGGACATCTGATTGCCACTGGCATAAAAAATGTCTTTTAATTACGAGAATTCGAGTTTTTGCGTCAGTGAGTCCTTCAGCTCAGCCTATAAATCATTTGTAAGCATGCGATGTGGAATGTGTGGCAACAGAAACACATGGAGAATAAATATCACTCAGGGTGGCCTAGCCTAGATGTTTGGGCTGGGTCTCTCGAACCCAAGGGAATGAACCATAGGCACAAGATGGCCGACTGTTAGGAGCTCCAGCCCGGAAGCTCCCGGGCTAAGGACCACCATATAGCATAAATCCTGGGAAAAAGCCCCCCCCCCATCTAGACCCCCACCCGTCGGGTTCCTAGGGAATCGATATTAAGACTCCATATGGTCATTATGACGCAACGAAGGTTGCAGGACCGTGCTGATATCAACAACGACCCAAGGCCCCGAAGCTGCAGAGCACCCCGCAATAGGTTGCAAGCGAGTGGCGCCTAAGACACAGGGACTGCCATGCCCCGGTCTCAATCTGGAGGTGACTGGTTGAGAGGTGTCCTGCTGCCTCATCTTCCTGACTACCCCGTGGCCGATATTGCTCAACCAGTCCCCACTGCACCAGCGCTGAGAGGAACGTCGGACTAAGGGACCAATGTGGCTGGGAAGAAGGAGGCTGCAGCCTTCCCTCTTTAGAGCCCAAAAACCCCTCGCTCTCGTATACCACGCAGACTCTCTCGCTCAGCCCCCGCGGCACTAGTCCCAGGCGAGCGGTGAACACAATGTAGACTAGAGCGGGGGGGGGGGTCGACAGCGCTCCCTGCAGCGAGTCTGCTGACCCCTCGCATTAAAGCTGCCCCTCAACTCGCCTCTCCAGTCTGGACTGGCTCCTGCTACTTTGACTCCACTGCCCCAGCTCCTGTCCATGCGCCTTCGAGGGATCACACTATCCCCGAGCTCACGTTGCGGCGGGGAGCCTCTTCTCTACTCTTCAGAGCCCTCTCTCCTGGCGAGCTCCATCATACTACGCTTAACCGACCCTCCGTGAAGAGGGTGGTCAGCCATGAATCCCAGATGCCTGGGGCAAGATGTCTACAACCTGGCTTGATTCCACCCATGCAGCACAGATCTACCTGCAGACTACCGCACGCCGCCTTCGCCCTCCACCACCCGGCCTTCTAGCCCTACGGCCATCACCAGCACGGGGATCCCTCCAGTCCCAAGATCACAGCTCGCGAGTGCAACAGTACCCTGAAGGCCTGGCTGAACGAGCACCGCAAGAACCCCAGCAATGGCGAAAAGATCATGCTCTGTAAATATGTAATATATATTTGTACAACACTAATCGCTTCAACTTTTCTTAAAATGTAATCTTGAGTGAATTTGCAACTTGTATATATGTAACTCTAACCACAAGTATCTGTAGTAGACATATGTACTTACTACCATTTTTTTTCGTTTAGCGTTTATCTGTTTCGTATCTTTTATGTAATTCATGTACTCTGAAGTCCTTATGTCATGTAACTGGTTCTATTGTAAAGCACTCGACACCTTCGGGTAAAGTTCGCGCTATATAAAAACGCATAAATAAATAATAAATAAATGTCCATTATGTGTAGAAAGTTTCGATTCTCGCACTTCGGAAAATTGTTTTTTTTTTGCATTCTCTCAGATTTCATTCCTAGGATCTCTTCGTTTTATGACTGCAGAGCAAGTGTACAACTCTTCGAAAAGAATAGTCCATTCTATTTCAATTTATGCTGCTAACTTGTTAAGAACACAGAATGAAATAAAGCCGCTTGTATTTAAAAGCATCACAGCCTGCAGGCTCCGCAAACATGGTAACCATTAGTCCCGCCCACCGTTCTCTCGTCACAACCCCGCGCCAAGTAAAGGTTTCCACGATGATACTTTCCCCCGGGCTAATGAAACAGCGAGGCACGTTTGAGAATACGTAACTCTCAGCTGTGCCATCCAGCTGCTTGGGCAATGCTGGGGACGGCCACTAAGCCGAACTGTGTGGCCTGCCTATGGCTGGCGCTGGCTGTGGCTTTCCTGCTGGCTCAGCTGCTGCATCGCAGCGTCAGCACTGCCTACTTCCCTAGCACCTTGATCTGTCTTTTCGAGGATGTCATCCGCTACGGAAAGACCAAGAGCGGGTGGGAGTGGCAGCGCTTCGCCTGGATGAGCCGCTGTGACGTCCCAAAGAGGTGAGTACACCGGAAGAAAAAGTTCAGCCGGAACCGAGCTGTCCGTAGACAGCTTGAGGTTCAAGGCTGAGCGATGCTAGAGGGAGCGATTGGTGGTTTACGGGAATTAATGTAAGGATGTCCAGATAGCTAGGGTTGGGTGGGACCTGAAGACAGTACTACTCAGGGTACCCAAAGGCGGGGGAGCAGTATTCACGTGGATGTGGTGTGCGTACAGGGGGCAAGAAAAACATTAACAGGGAGAGCCAGCCAAGAGTCTGGCTGGTCTCTAAGAGCCCTTGCTCGATCCTAACCCTTAAAATACCTGGCATCTGAATTATGCAACAAAGATCATGTGAAAATGTGTCTCACTTTAAAATTAAAAAAGGTATTTCTTTAATATGCTGCTGACGCGTTACGCCGTAATACAATCTACAAAAATAATCTGATGTACGTGCTGAACTCGTGTATTGGAAAGCGCTCATATGTGATCACCCAGAAAAAAGGAGGCTCTTAAAATGTGACTTTAGTCTAGGATCTGATTGGCTGGGGAAGCTAGGATTGGTCCCAGGTTCTCTGGTTTGACATGCATTTCACCGGTTAGATGACTACATCTTTCTCTACTTTTTAACACCTAAGTTTTATGCTTTGTTTTTAGTTCTTGGCGCATGATGGTAAAGCGTGGGTGTCAGACAGGAACCTCAGCTCATTTTGAGTTTAAGGATCCTCGAGCTGAGCCTGGGCCAGGGCTTTAAGTGGACCGGATCCTGACGGGGCTGAGCACCGACAGTTCTGAAAAGCAGGTGCTGAGACAGGTCCCTATTGGGCTGCCCTTTTTTGCCGTCACCCTCGGTTAAAAAAATAAATCTTGACTCTGCTGCAGTGCCACCCTTCACTACCTTTGATGTAACTCCAAAGAGACTAGTTATAGTTCTGTCACAGTCTCCTCCTTTCAGAACTGAAGCCTTTTCGATAAGCTATAGTTGTTGCTTATTTATCTTATGCAACTAACAACCATTGACAAAGCCAATAGCCCTGGCTGCAGGTGTAATTTTACTTGTATTATAGATCTGGATGCAGTGACAGAAGCAGCAAAATACCAGTCAGGTGGCACTCTATGCTAAACACAGATTTTCAGTTTGTGTTTAAGCCACGCTCTTAATTACATAGGCCACGCCCATTTGAGGGACCACCAAGTTTTTTCATCCCACTTATAGCCCTGGCCTGAGTTGTTAAGTGGCTTGCTCACCGACACATGACCTGTATTGTATTGGTAAAACCAATAGATTTGGCTTGCATCTTGAGTTCTAACAAAAGCATACTGCAGCATATTACTTTATGTATAAAATGCATATCTGCGATAAAGAAGTTACCGTGTGATGATTCAATGTCATTTTGAGATGTAAAATAGCCAGTGCCATTCTAAGCATTTTTGGGGCCATGGCTTAAATATATTTTAGGAGCTACTTTTGGCAACAACTTCGAATTTATTATCCATTCTCAGCTCATTCAGCCTCCGTTATGCCAAGCAATATTGAATTGTGTTAAACTTTCAGAAACGAGGGCATGCAAAAACAGCTCAATCTCATCAGCGTTCACCAGCCAAATGGTACCACAACAAAGCTTGAACAAGCATTGCTAAAGCCATTTTTGTGCAGGGATGTAGTTATTTTTTGTCCAGCAACAACATGTAACATCAGTGCCTAACCAGCCCATTGCTCTGTTTGTAGGAAAGCCAGAGTAATTTGTTGCATGTTTAGTAGACTAGTGCATAATATAAAACCAAGACATATTTCACTGTGCTTTTAATTGTAGCCTTAATTGTCGGACTTTCATAATGACAAATTAATCCTCTTCACAATTTGCATTCTCACTGCAACAGTAACAAGCACTGGCATAACCAATAGGTCTTGCCTTTGGGACCTTATGTGTTTAGCCATGCAGCACATTATCCTGGGTGCTGTGCCGCCAGGGATTGAAGAGCTATACAATTACAACACACTGGATCATGCAGTGTGATTCAGGAATACATGTTTGAAATCCATGCTAGATGCTTTATTGTTGGTAGCCTGAGCTAAGCAGATCCTGCTAGGTTTCTATTTTCGTGCTCCTTTCAAACTGCTTTTTTCTTCACATTAAAATTACAGAAAAAGCAGCAGTCTCAACTTATAATAAACTCTCATTTGTAAGTGCCTCAAGTACTGTGCTACTTTGAGGCAGCTTGCCAAAGTCAATATTTAAATATTTCCCACCCCAACGAGCATCTGTTGATAAGCAAAATTTGCCAAGGGAAACGTAAGTAACCCTACCAGAATCTTCTTAGACCTCAAGCAAAGGACACCGGATATTAATTAAAGAACTGAAATGGAATAACTCACCCTCAATATATAGATTATAAGAGCCAGGACTGCCAGCTACATAACTGCTAAGCCCTCAGTCGCCAGAAAGTGTTCAGGTTAGCACTGGGAGAGCTTTGTCACTTGGCTGTCATACTTCAAGATCGAGATACTAATAGTTTTCTGTAAATATGTACAGAATGATTTTAAAAAGCACTATAATTCGACCAGTGCTGGCCGCTTCTTAGCACTTTTTCCTCTTGGTCAGGAGGGGGAGAAGAAATAGAGACTGGGCAGGTAGGAGGGGGAGAAGAAACAGTGACGTGAGTATGGGTGGTAGTGGAGAAAAACGGAGACGGGGAGGGTGTGGGAGGGGAGAAGAAACATGGAGGGGATAAGTAAAACCAGTTCAGCGTACATGCAAACCTGCTTCATATATTATACAGTTAACTCCAAGCACTGCATTTCATGTTTGGTAGATCTAGTTTCAATTTGTAGTTTCCCTTGCTACTCAGTGTGATCTTGGACTAGTACCGGTAATGTAACTTCTTGCAGTAGAGCCAACAGTCGTTCTACACTTTGAAAACAGTGCTGACTGTGCTGTTCCTGCCACATCTGCAGAAGAAAACCACATGTCATATGAACCTAGTGGCCGGTCCCTACGTTTTGCTTGCTTTTTTCAGCAAGTTGTGACTTGTGATTTTGTTGCATACCATTTCTATACTGTTAAAAGCATGGGCTTAAAATTCGCAGCATGCACAGAGTTGTTGGCCAAAAATAGGCCTGGCTGAAGACGTCAGACAAGGGGTACTTGGCAGCTACAGCATAGCAAAAAAATAATCTGATAAAGTAACCATGCCATAAGCATGTGATTATGCATGTGATTTAAGTATTTCTATGGTTATGAGTGAGAGACTGATGGAGGTGTGGGCATTTAAAGCAATCATTTGTAATGGAATAGGTCGCGCATTCACACAAGTTTGAGCTATCGGCATAGTAAGTGACAATGCCTTTTATTTATGTTTTGGGTTTTAAAACATAAATAAAATGCATTGTCATTTACAATACTAGTAGCTTAAATGCGAGCCCTTTTGCATTGCAATAAAGGGCATTGTCGACTGCTTGTTAGATTGTAAATATCAGAGGAAGAGACCGACCTGCGATGTCTTCAAATTAGCGATAAATAGTGCAGAGAGGATGTGTAAGTGTTGTAAATTACACAGACACAGTGTGAAGTGAGAGTTACATATGATCCGAGCTATAAACACTAACAAAACGCTCCAACACCTTTCTTTCTGTGATTACACTATCACGGCTCAGGAGGAAGAGTGGGGGTGGGGGATTCCTGCCCTCTCTGTAATTTGAGTGTGCAGTGTGGCAGTGCGTAATGTCATTGCTATCTTTGGCCTAATAAAAAACACTCCAGCTGTAGTAGGGCCCTGGCTTCACCTCCTGTTGCAGGGCAGGCTGTGCTTTATGGCTGGCATGGAGGGATGGTCTCAACTGCAGCTCTGGGTTATACTGTGCCCCTGCTATTACTAGTGAGCAATAGGCGCTGAGGTGGTGGTGTTATTGCTGGTGCTGGCATCGGTGGTGCTGGCATCGGTGGTGGCGGTATTGATATCGGTATTGATGGTGGTATCGGTGGTGGCGGTATCGGTGGTGGCGTTGGTGGTGGTAGTAGTGGTAGTGGTGGTATTGGTGGTAGTATTAGTAGTGGTGATATTGGCGGTGGTATTGGTATTGGTGGTGGTGGTATTGGTATTGGTGGTGGTATTGGTATTGGTAGTGGTGGTGTTATTGGCGGTGGTATTGGCGGTGATGGGATTGGTGGTGGTAGTGGTTGTGGAGCTGGTGGTATTGGTGGGGGTGGTGGAGGTGGTATTGGTGGTGGTGGTGGTGTCGTTAATAAAACAGGCTTTTGAAAACAACCCGTCAGATGGCTTTAGTGCAGATGACATGTAACACAGATGTGCTGTTGTCAGCTTCAGCCCATTAGCACACAACTATGTGCTACCTGGAATTCACATGACTTAATTCGCTAATCATTTCTAAATCCATTTTACTTGGGGGTTTGAAACAGGCACGAAATAATGCCGGGTTAAAGTGATTGAAAGCAGGCGCCTGGGTTACGGAGGCGGCTGTGCTGCTTAAAAAACACAAGCGGTTTCAACTGAAGCAGCGCATGGCTGGCCTGCAGTATGAGAAACTCAATAAAGTAAATGGTGCTTACAGACTAAATAACCGGTCCCGTAAAACATCCGAAGTAAAGAGGCCAGTCGCAATGGGAGGGTACAAATGAAAACAAGGCCGTACTAAGGAGGGACTAACAAGCCTATTAACGAATCCGAAGGCAGCATTTATGAAAGAATGACACAAGCCAATGAAAAATATGGGAGAAAAGTGGGCACGACTTCTCTCCCATACTCTACTACAGTAGTCTCGCAGAGCGAGCAGCGCATGCGCGCACTGCCGTTAGGCTTGACCTAAAAACGGGGTTTCTAAAATCCACTTCTTAACTTGAGTTCCCACCAAATCCTGCTTCTCCATGCCAATCTAAATATAACCCAGTTTGTAGTTGCAGCGCAATCCAGATTTGTGAAGAAATTAATAAAATGAGGTACACAAAGAACATTTTAACTCAGAATTGAAGGAGAGTGCGATTATACATTACGGCATAGTGTCCATATGAAAACCTCCAGTGCTGAAGTTTTTTAGCAGTATTTTCTCTCCACGATAATCAAGGATGGAAGGAGAGTCACACATTTACAAAGTTGTATTTCTTCAATTTAGTTTGCCAGAACGGAACCCACTGTACTGTACTATAATATCAGAAAGAGGCAGCCCCCTCACCCTCAGGCTCCAGTCTCCTGTGTTACTTCACAACTTTACTACATAAATTAGAATACGTGACAAAAAAAAGCAAAATGATGTGGGAGTTTATTTTTCTCATTAGTTACCGATCCGAGTCGGATCGGTAATTAAAAAGCAAACAGGCAAAAGCGTTGTTTTTTTAAAGTGAACGTGGAACTTGGAAGGTGGAGGAGAGAACAGAAGGAAAGGGGGGCTGAAGCAACATGGGAGGGACATGGTTGAAGCAACACGGAGGGCTCGGGTGGGTGGAGGCAAAAAGAGCAAGAATAAATAAAAAGAAAGACTGGGACAGGGGTGGGTGCATATGCAGGCCTGAATGGTGGGGGGCTTGTTGGGGCGGGGCAGAAACAGAGAAGTGTTGGTTGTGTTTTGAAAGAAGCAACACAGGCAGTACATTAAAAACGAGGACTTTGTCGTTGGCAGCTCGCTTCAAGCAAGTAAAAAAATAATTAAATTCACAGCCAAACACACTGATTCTATGCCTAGCAGGAGGGAGGCTGTGGCGTAACCTCCAGAGCTGCCGACTTTGGAACTGGGGAGCCGGGTTAGAGTCTAGGCATCTGTAGAACTGTGCCTTAAAAAAAAAAATGTAAATGCATGACTCAAATCACTACAACAATGGCAAATGGAATGCTGATAAGTAAGACAAACAAAGCATTCCCACATTAGGGAAGCTGTGGGATAGGCATGTGAACTGTGTGTTTAAAAGCTAAAAAATGCTACTGCAAATAATAAGCCGATTAAGCAAACTCGACAATCGTAACTGAGCACGAGCCAATGCAGGCAAAAATAAAGCGTGTTCAAAAAGTGTAATAAATACCATGAAGAGTAAGAGCAAATGTAACAGGTGCAGTACTCCTGGGAGGTAACAAAAGTACAAAAGGAGGGACTAGTAAGTATATTAACCAAACAAAAGCAGGCATTTAGGAAGGACAGTAAAAGGAACCAATTAAAAAGATGGGAGGTGCTTGAAGCCCATATTGTAGATACAGCATGTCTCAAAGAGACAGTGCACGTGCGCTACCTAGGCGAAACCTAAAAATTAAAGCACTGCTCAAGTCAAATTTGATTATTTTCTCTCTTCCCCTTGCTTTGTCCTCTTATCCCCTTTCTATGTGTACACTTCTATCCTCGACTGTGACCCCCTACTCTGTTGAGTAAGAGAAATGAAGGGTAGAAGGAAGAGGATGAATAAAGGTGAATAGCATAGTGAGAGAGGTGAAGAAGAGGTAAATGACAAGTAAGTAAGTCCGTTTTTATATAGCGCAGCTACTCACCCTTACGGGTCTCAAGGCGCTGGGGGCCGTCGTGGAAATTAAGTGAGCTCTTGCCCAGAGTCACATGGTGCTGAGCTGCCGCCGGGGATCGAACCGTGAACCCTGTGCTCCGAAGTCAGCTGCCCTGGCCGCTGCACCACACCTCTCCAGTATAGCTAGAGATGAGGCAGAGATATATGTGAGATATGGAGAGAAGGGGAGATAGGCTGAAACAAAGACGCATAGAGGTAGAGAGAGAAAGAGGTAGGTAGAATGGTAAACTTTGAGTGAAGTAGAGGGAACTAGAGAGAAGATAATGTAGTTGGAAGAGTGAAGGGATAGAGAGAAAGTAAGGTAGGAAGGAAGACGGGTCAGAAAGAGGCAGGTCCAGAGAGCTGTAGAGAAGTGAGGTGATGGAAGAAGCATAGCAAGATGCAAGTAGAGTGGTAAGGTAGAGAATGGGGCAAAATAAGAAGAGGTATAGAAATACAGGTCAGCTAAGGAGTAGTGAGGCAGAGAGAAGGGTAAAAAGAGGATTGAAGAGTAGAGAGATGAAGTGTAGAGAAAAAAATGAAATCTAGAGAGAGTTGAGGTAAAGAAAGGTTAGGTTGAAACAGATTAGAAATCAGGTGACGCAGAGTATGCTCTGAGGTAGATGGAGAAAGATGTGAAGTAGAGGGTAAATTGAAATAGAGAATGAAGTGCAAATCGAGAAGCTAGAGACTAATGAGACTTAAAAAGAGGTAGAGAGGTGCTAAGAAAAGAATAAAGTAGTGAGTGGTGTAAAAGTGAAGTAGTGATTGAATGGGGAGGTAAATTGAGAGCTTAGGTATCGATAGAGGCGGGTTGAAAGGTATGGTATGAGCTAGAGAGATAAAGGAGTGAAATATGAGAGAGCGAGAGACAGGTGAAGAAATATGGAGTGATGAGTTTGAGACACTTTAAGTAGATCAAGGAGAGGTCAGAGGTGAGATGGAACCAAGGAGTGAGGTGCAGGGAGAGTCATGAGGTGGAGGCAGAGAGAGGGGGGGAAGAGCAGTGGAGTTATAGACATGTACACAGAGGGTGACCGATAAAGAGGTGAGAATGTGAGAAAGGTGGATAAATGAGTTCAGCTAGACATAACTGTGGTAGACAGAGTTAGGAGAGCGAGAAAGAGTAAATTTAATTTTGTCTTTGACATAAGTTTACCTGTTTTACAACTGCCAGGAATTCACAAAGTAACATACCAGTATCAAACCTTTGTTAAAGCTTCTCCTGAACTTTGTTGAAGATGGCATATTGATGCGTGGTGATAGATTGATACCGCCTGAAAGTTTAATATTGGTGCGTGGAGCACATGAAGGATATTTGGGCAAGACTGACTAAACGTAGGGTGCGTGAGGTTTTCTGGTGGCCTCTCAGACAAAACTGGATGATTTTGTGGGAGATTGTGTGGTATGTACAAATGCAGAAAAGGAATTGAAGGTAAGAACTCCGCCGATGCAGCCAATAGAACTCCTTACCACACCAGGGGAAAAAGTGGGCAGTGGTGGTCATCAATTGCTATTCTAAGTGGCCAGAAGTTCGTTTTTTAAGTGAACTGACTTCCGGAAGTGTCATAGACTTTGTGAAAGATATCTTCTTAAGAGAGGGTTTTCCAACTTCCATTGCTTCTGACAATGGAGTACAATTTGTCAGCGTAGAAATGCAAACATTTCTACAAGAAGGAATTGATCACTTTAAGAGTTTGTTGTATCAGCCACAAACGAACAGACTTGTAGAACGCATGAATAGAGTGCTGAAGAACTGTGTGCAGTGGGCCATTGCAAGTATGTGTGTGGTACAAAATGAAGTTTGTTCAATGCTTTGGTTTTACCGTACCACTCCACATTATTCCACTAAAGTTTCACCTTTCAAATTATTGAGGGGAAGAAAATCTCCGTCCAAAATATGTCCAGGTTGGATGTAAAGATGAATTCCATGGAAGGTGTGAATGAGTTTGTCAGACAGAATGTTATAAAGGCACAATAGTGCCAGAAAAGACATTTTAATTCCAGGAAAAGAGTGGTACAGCAACATGATGCAGTAGTTGATGTGGTACAGGTAAAGATGCCTGTTCATACAAAGAAAGGACATACGAAATATACAGAACCAATGGTAGTCAATAAGATTTGTGGAAATGCTATTAGAGTAAACAGAAGTTGGTGGAACTTAGCCAGAGTGATTGAGGTGAAAAGTCAACATGGTAGGAGTGAAGCACAAGTTTTCACAATGGGATAAAAAAAAAAAAAAACTAGTGATTTTCCCAAGACAGTTGATATAAATATTAAGGTGCCAGTGGAGCCCCGTAGGAGCAAACGACATTGTTTGGTTCCAGTTAGGTATCGCTGAACTGGATTCTGATCTTGGTCAATGTATAATACACTATTTTGATTGTTTTAGCCAACATTGTTTTCCTAAAACATGTTTGTTTTATCAACATGTGTTTTATCAATAGAGATGTATTTTTGTTTTAGTTTTATCTAGTTGTTCAAATTTTCTATGTATATAGTACTTTCTTGTGCATGAGGCTACTGTTTGTGTTCTTCAATTTGTTGTTGTTTGGAAAAACAAGTGGGAAAGGATAATGTAGTGGTTAATAGCGGAGTGACACTCCTGTCACCTGTAGAATGTAAGAAGCCTCTTGCCGTGTCATGCAGTTCCACATTAGAATGTTATCTGTGAAAGGGCTGGAAACGACAGTTGAACTGAATGAAGTGTTCGTGCTAACTGCTACTCAGTCCTTTTCTAACAATAAAACTACAAACTTACCTTTGTGTATTTGTAGCGTCTTTATCACTACAGGCTTCCTGGCTGGCATACAACCACTTACATGTACGATCTCTGCCATATGTGCAGTTTTCTGCACACGTAAATGACTGTCAAGAGGTGGAAGGAAAAATGTGCATTCCATGGCGTGTTTAGCATTGAAAGTTTGTGAACATCCACAAACATAGCTGTTTGTTTGCATTCACAAACTCCCCCCTTTCCTCTTTCCACCCTAGGAGGGGTCAGAATTTTTCTTCAGCTAAATGCAGGCTGAAATCTCTGTACAGGATTGAAAGGAAAATGGAAGAAAAAAAAAAAACAGATTTGTAGTAGGAAAAGGGGGCTTCTCTGAAGAAAAATATATTCCCTGTGGAGGGAAATAAGTGTGCAGTTGCACAGGGTATTCTAAAGGGATATAACTATGGGAAAAGACTAATCCAAATCTATGGATATGTTGAAGAATTAGTGATCTTGGGGCCAGATGTACAACCCGCCAATTTGCGAGTCGCAAATTGCGTCGCATTTGCGACTCGCAATTTGCGACTCGCAAATTGTTATGCACAACAGTGTCTGAGACACTGTTTGCGATTCCCAAAGGGGTCGCAAATTGCGAGGCTCATGAATATTCATGAGCCACTCGCAATTTGCGACCCCATTGGGAATGGCGTGCACTCCGTGGGATGGTGGCCTGCTGGGCTCAGCAGACCTCCATGTCTGGGACTGCTTTTAATGCCAGGAGGTGCCCCACGCCCTCTGTAAACAGATTTCTAGCCTAAGGTATGCATGGTGCTTTTCCACAGCTGCTGCCCGTGTGGTTTTCGGGTCATTTTCTCTTTAAAGTGCACAGCCCTCTGACGCAGGCACATAAAAATGTGGCTGACGTGCCTGGGACAGAAGCCTCCCATCATTATTTTAGCAAAGGATCTTTAAAATCGCGTGCTAAAGATTCCTACAGAAGAAACCTAAAATATGTATATTCCAGTAAGCACAGAAGGCGGAGGTTCTCGGGGATGTGCAGACATGGCGGCAGTGGTGGTAACAGAGCGGCTATGAGGAGTCGAGAGGCTCGCGAACTGGATTTTACAGAGTTCCGAGAGCCGCCGGAACAGGACTTACGAGAATCGAGCACTTCCAGGCTTAGACTGACGTGAGAACACGAGACACCAAATGAGAGGCTCAAGAAAACTGCAAGAGGCCTCCCTCGGGGAGACAGAAATACCAGTGCGAACTGGGGACATCAATGCGAGCCAGAAATCAGAACATATGTCCCTGAACAGCAGACACTGACACACCTGGGAACAGGAGGGTTGGGAAATGAGTCCCGCTACGCATCAAGTTACGGGAACCGGAGTGAGTGAAAGAGAGGCCGGGGCTCCTCCTCCACTTGCCGGCACATAGGAACTTCCTCTGCTGGGCCGTAAGCTCTGCCCAACGTCAGGCAGCCTTGCCGTATTTCTCGAGGCGGCGGTTCTAGCCGATCTCGGCAGCTCTTCACAAATGCGGGGTGGGCTCCCGCTTCTCAATGCTCACAAATGCGGGGTGGGCTCCCGCTTCTCAATGCTCACAAATGCGGGGTGGGCTCCCGCTTCTCAATGCTCGCAATCCCGGGGTGGGCTCCCGCTTGTAAATGCGGGTGGGCTCCCACTTCTCCATGAGCCCAAATGCGGGCGCACTACTTTAAAAACAAGCATTGGTAATGCAATAGAACTCGCATTTACGGGAGTCCTATTGCATTTTAAAAGGGAGTACGGGCGGGCAAAAAGGCACAAACGGGAGTGCAGGGGGGAGGTGGGGGGTTGTCCCAAGAAGTCATGGACTGCGGGAGGGGATGGGGGCAGGCACGGGAACAAAATAGTGTTTACAGTAAAGGGGCCGATAGCCGTGGAAGGACACAAATGACAACATGGCCGTCAGGCAGAGGGACTAACAAGCCTAAAACCAATAGGAAAGCTGCATTTAGGACGTAAGCCAATACAAAAAATGGGCGGAGAGTGGGCGGAGCTTAAACGGAGCTTCCACGCTATAGTATATACTGCATGTCTCAACGAGACAGCGCAAGCGCTGCCTAGGCGAGACCTAAAAAGCAGTTTTGGGGTTTTTTTTTTTTTTTTTTTTTTTTTTTAATGCAGCCAGTTTTCCTTAAAGGAAAACGGGATGCATTTGAAAAAAAATAAAATGAAACGTTTTTGTTTCATTTTTTAAGGGCAGGTAGTGGTCCCTGGGACCACTGCCTGCCCTTAAAAAATATTTTGGGGGCCAGCCACAAAGGGGAAGGGGTCCCTTGGGGACCCCTTCGCGACTCTATTAACACCCTCTCGAAGAGGGTGATAATTTGCGAGTGTTTTGCAACCGCAATTGCGGTCGCAAAACATTCATACATGGCTTTGCAGTCGCTATTAGGAAGGGAACGCCCCTTCCTAATAGCGAGTCGCAATTCCTAAATAGCGAGTAGCAAATAAATTGCGACTTGCTATTTAGGAATTGTACATGGCCAGGTGTACTTTTGCATGCGCAAACGGGTCGCAAATCCGTTTGCGCATGCAATTTAGGGTCGTACATCTGGCCCATAGTGTTAAGAAAGTGACTTATTAATTGGGGTGGATTGTAGTCCACCACAAGTAATAAAGCTATTGACCATTTAGACCAAGTCAAAGGTTTGAAAATTTAAACCGGAGCTCAACTCCTGGTAGCTTTGGCGCAGAACAGATCGGCTTAAATTAGAGAAATTGTGTAAATGATCTGCAAGTACCAAAGTAGTTAAAAAGCCAAAAACAAAATATAATAAAAATCCCATTTCAATTTATAGAAATATATATAATTGTAATAAGCAAAATGACACCAAATTGTCAGAAATCCAATAATGGTGGTGAGATGTATGGGCAAAAGGCCTGGCACTCGGTGGAGTGGGGCAATGTGTGTTCTTGTTTGTTTCTGAAATCTTCTTTTGAAAGATTTATTTAAAAAAAAAAAAATCCAATAAGGGGAACTGGAGATATTAATTTTTAAAGATTTAAGTGAAAATAGTGCCAAAAAGCACAAAGCGCCAGTGATTGTTTAAGAAAGCTGTAGACCGGGACCTAGGTGCAATTTGAGGCCAACTGCAATGGTGCTTGTTGGATATAACAAGTGGATTGGTCCTGGTGAAAGTCTGGAAGTCAAAAATCTTGCAAATGTTTCTAAGCCCCATTTCAGAAAGGGACTTTTATAACTCTTTTGAAGAAAACCATAGACATTTCTTGTAAATCCCAAAACAGAAAGGGACTTTGTCACTTTTTGAGAAAAAAATCCACACTGAGCGGGCCACCGATAATCCGGTAGCCACCGCAGTGGAACTGAAGGCCAGATACTTGAAGCAGGTTGGTCCCTCTGGAGCTTTGGAGATTTCTTGCTGAAACCATTCTAAGACCCAATGTAGAATTGGACTTGGTTGGTTTTTTTTTCTTTTGGAAGTGTTTGGAGTGTTGAGCTGGATGAAGCTGAAATTCAGCCCGATGCTGTTGTACTGCTAGTCGGATATCTCTTCTAGTAGGTCCCCTGAAGCGGTGGAGGAAAAAGTTTGTAATTTTTCAACTGCAGGAGTACACTTCAGGGTGTCAGGCAGAGGCCAGCAGCAAAGTCCAGTCCAGGTCCAGTTGCCACTGGTCAGCTCGGTATTTCAGGAAAAAGACCTCTTGCAGCTTGTGTTTCTGTAGCCACACAGGTCATCCAACTGATCCTTGGAGTCCACTTCTTTGACCTGGGTACAATACCGAGTAGGTCTAGTCCTTAAGGACTCCTCT
Source organism: Calotriton arnoldi (assembly GCA_963921515.1). Classification (NCBI taxonomy): domain Eukaryota; kingdom Metazoa; phylum Chordata; class Amphibia; order Caudata; family Salamandridae; genus Calotriton; species Calotriton arnoldi. The sequence goes on from CAWUFW010006272.1 coordinate 271,146, forward strand.
CAGATCACAGACTGCTGTTCTAGTCCTCGTCTGATCTTCCACAATCCAGAAACGTTTCTGGCGGTGGTGTCTTGAGGTGCCACATTTATACCTGGCACCAGCTAGTCAGGGGAATGATTCCCTAACCAATGAGACAAAAGTTCTCAGAGGCAACCGTACCCCACTTTTTCAGGAGTTCCTGTTTGCCTTACTACAGCCAATCCCACAGTGCTACTTACTTTCAAAATCCAAGACGTGGAACCCTTATTCAGAGCCTGTCTGCCCACCCAGAATTGTGGCCTGGGTATTGAGAAGCCCCCCTCATCTGCTATCACTCCAAACTGGTTCTGAGGTAGCTTTCCACCCACTGGGTTTGGTACCATCCTGGCTATGGTGACAAAGACCGGGGCCTTCCCAGGTGTCACATGACATTTACTTGTGACAGGGATAACCCCTTTGAAGTAAACTACATTTCTTGGCCATCCCATCTGTTCTTCCTGCAAGGTGAAGAAAACTCTTCTCTACTCCCAGGAAATTGTCTCTGTTCTTGAAGTAGTTTTCACACTTGCACCGATTTCAAGTCAAGTACAGGCTGGGCAGTGACTGGAGAGCTAATGCAGATTAGCCTCCAGCAACTTCAGGCAGGCTAAATAACTCATTTATTCAATAAAAATATGACCACCATTAGATTGGATTTTTCTGAAATATAAAAGTACGTCTTTGAGTGGAATCTGTAGCTGCTACAGGTCAAACGTTTTATAGATTAGTGTATAATCTATACTTCGACTTTTCCTATGTGCCAGCTATAGCCTAACCAGTGACAATGTCATTTTGGGCATAGTCACTGGGAGAACATGCAATTTCTACTGTCATACATGTTGCATTCCTAAATATTATACGCCATACCTTGTGGCAGCAAGATGCCCTTAATGGTGACTTGTCAAAAGGGTGATTTTGACTGACCGGTCTGTGAAGCAGGGTTCAAGCAGCTCCTGGCAGGCCTGAAGCCATGTTTTCACTGCCACTGTAGTGGATGGCCCGATATGTGCTGCAGTCCACGAGGGGCACTTACTTTCCATGCCCTGTATATATTTTCTATACTGTACACTAAGCACTTATAAGAAGGTTATTTGCGCCTATCATGAATATGCCACTTTTAATATATTTTAGGGGTCAGAGCATATACACTGGACAGCAATGCCAGTGTGGAAAGTCTAAAAATCGGCAAACAAATTCAGCAAAAAATGGGAATGGCCATGGAAAAAGTGACACTTTCTCACAGTAAGCCATGCCTGGAAATTCCATCAGACGTACAAGTAGATCTGTACGTTTGAATCTACGATGAGGACAGAACAATGTTCTAAGTGCAAAAAAAGGAAGGGAACTGTGATGTGGGATGCATAGCCGTGGCTGGAGGAAAGGTGATGATTAGAGGGGTGGGGGTCAATGTGAATGAAATCGTAATGAACCGAACTAAAACTGCAAGTTCCAGAATTAAACTCGCTCTGAGAAGAAAATGCAGAACTGGATCAAGATGTCACACATCACATGGAGCCTACCGGAAGCCTACATTGATTTTCCATGTCTAACAAGCTGTCACAGGTTTTTGAAAAGAAGAGACCACATTCTAGGAGGACATCAAATGTGATCTAGATTGGTGGGGGAGACGGTAGAGATGGCCTTTCAAGCACAGATGTGGACATCAGAATGGTAATGGACCAGGTCTGGTGTGGATGGGAAGTCTGCTATGCAGACTCTACAGATGATTGATTCCAAATAGGTTCCCAGTATGTAGGACACTACCTATGATATGGTCACTATATAAACAAATCGGTTTGTTTTGTAACCAATTGCTAAGTTGGAAGAAATGCAGATTTCTATGATACTAATCAATATTGCTTTGAGAGTTTGCACGCTAATGCCCTGCGATGATTTACACGTTTGTTGTTTATGCAAGGCTCAATAAAGACATTAATTTAAAAAAATGGTAATGGAGCAAAAAGGTTTTATAACAAACCCTATTACCCAGCATTGAGAGCCTCCTTCCATAAGAACCCCCCTGTGGTAGTATCTGCATCAGAAGCAGAGTATGTCTGAAAAGACCTGTTCTGGTGCCACATTTAATAACAATGTTCTTTTTAATTTTTGTATAAAGTATAGCAACTTATTTACTGTCATGATAGTATGGGAAAGCCTATCCTAATAGTTTCCACCTACTTTGATCTCTAGGAGAGAAGAACGGCTACAAGGACAACACAGAATGACTTGGAAATAAAGAGGAAAGTGGCAGACCTGTTACAGGGGTTTTCATATTATTTTACTCTTTAGCAAACTTTCACTAGTTTAAATGTTTCATTTTGGGCAGACTTGCACCATGCCAGGTGTAGGAAGCCTATACAGTGCTGTTTTCTGAATTCTGTTACTTGCAATTATGTGCTGGACTGCAAGTACAGTAATGTAAATTAAAAATGAGGATTTGATAAGTAGAACAAGTCACTACATTAGAAATTATCTGTGAAATGGACTACAAATATGCACAAACAAGTAAACTACAAAACGAACACTACAGATTGTGCAAACTTTCCCAGTTCAGCACATGTAGCCATTTAAAATTCGGAGTGTCATTTATACTAGAGTAAAGGTCACAGGAGTAAGTGCAATCTATTAATGATCATTGGAGAGTAGTTGGATCCAACCTGTATGAAATTGGATTGTTGGGTGACTGGGGTGTGAGCCCTGGTCAAGCAGCAGCCACTATCCTTGTCAGGGTATGTTAGAAATGGGGGTCTCTAGTTGGCAATGGTTTGCATCTTTGTCCAAGTATGGACCCTTCTTCCTAGTCAGGGTAAGGGAGTTACACTCCTAAAATAACCCCTGCGCACCCCCTTGGTAGCTTGGCACGAGCAGTCAGGGGCATTGTGTAAAGCATTTGCACATAACCAACAGTAATACAGTGAAAACACTACAAAAGGACACCACACCAGTTTAGAAAAATATCCAATATTTTTATATATCCAAAACCAAAACGACAAAAATCCAACATACAGTACTTTTAAAATATGCACTTTGCAAGAATACTTCAAATTGCAAAAATAACTTGAAAACACAGTTCTTCCGAGTCGGTAGCTCCGTCCGGGGCTACCGAGGTGCTGTAAATAACAGAATCCAACAGTTCCGTCTGACCGCACTGGTCAGGGGCATCGACAGACTCGTAAACGGTACCTTTTGTGTTGTGGCCGACACGTTGGTGCGGGCCGGTCGTGGCAGCCGTCGCGGTTGTGAAGCGCTGCAGCGTGCAGTGCCTTCAAGGTGCGGTGCAAGCAGCGGCTCGGTGACGGTGGTCCAAAGGTGACGGTGAGACTAGGGCTACGATGCAGAGTGAGGCAGCGCTCGTTGCGGTGCTGGCAGGTCACGGTGCAAGCAACAGAGCAGTTTAGCAGGAGCTGGCGTCGGTCGGCCCAGACTGCTATGTGGGACGAGGCAGTGCGTCAGGAAACTTACGAGCAGGCGGCGTAGGTGAGACCAGGGCGGCAATGTGAAGCGAGGCGGAGTGCGGTGCCCACAGGTCACGGTGAAAGCAGCGGCTCGGTGGCGTCGGACGTCTGCGTCTGTGAGACCAGGGTTGCGGTGTGAGATGCAGTAGTGCCTTCTGCGGTGCCTTCAGGACACGGAGTCGGTTGCTTTTCCCTTCTCTGTGGCAACTGGTACAACGGTTCCAGTAGCGGTACCCTGAGGTTAGGGAAGTCTTTGCAGTCCCTGAGACTTCAGAACAGGAGGCAAGCTATACTTCAAGCCCTTGGAGATACTCAGCACAAGTAAAGAAAGTTCAGTCCAGTTCTTACACTGCCCAAGGCAGAAGCAGCAACTGCAGGCCAACCCAACAAAGCAACACAGCAAAGGGGCAGTACTCCTCCTGGCAGCTCTTCCAGCTCTTCTTCTTGGCAGGGTCCTTGAGTCCTGCGAGACCTAAAGTCCTGGGGTCTGGGCCCCAATATTTATACTCAAAATTCCTTTGTTCTCTCAGGCAGAGAGTGTCTGTGCTTAGTCTAAACCAGTCTGGTCCTCTCTGGCCCAGTTTCCCAGCAAGAGGTGGAGACAGCACTGTCTAAAGCAGACCAGGCCCATTCAGTTGCAAGGGAATCTCCTCTGAATGCAGCCCAGGCCTATTCAGCCCAGCCCTGACTCATCCAGGAAAGGCAGGACACACCTCAACCCCACCCCCCACAGTGGCTGTCTGAAGAGAATGCACATCCCCCGCCCCTGTCACTCAAGCCAGAAGTCAATCCACAAACCCAGCAGAGGCACACAGGATGGTTAAGCAAGAAAATACCTACTTTCTAAAAGTGGTATTTTCAAACACAGAACATAAAAATTATCCTTTACTAAAAGATGCATTTTTACACTCTGAGTCCAGGCATACTAAACTCCATTTCCCTATCTTGTCCCAATGGGAAGTTATGCTTATAAGATGTTATAAGTGAAACTCCCATTCTTTCCTATGGAACAGATAGCCTTGCAGTGGTGAAAAACAAAATGCACTGTAATTCACCACCAGGACTTGTCACACACACCAGTACATGTCCTACCTTTAACATACACAGCACCCTGCCTACAGGGGTACCATGGGCCTACCTAATGGGTGACTTACATGTAAGAAAAGGGAAGAATAGGGCCTGACAAGTGGGTGCACTTGCCAGGTCGACATGGCAGTTACAAACTGCGTGCAGACACTGCAGTGACAGGTTTGAGACCCCTTTTCAGGGCTTCTTGGGTGGGTGGCACAATCAGTGCTGCAGGCCCACTAGCAGCATTTGATTTACAGGCCCTGGCACTCTTAGCGCACTTTACTAGGGACTTGCTAGTAAACCAAATATGCCAATCATGGAAACACCAATCCATAACACAATTTACAACATTAGCACTTGCACTTTAACACTGAACAGCAGTGAGAAAGTGCGCAGAGACACTAAGCCAGCAAAACCGGGAGGTCAAAAAGCCAGGGGAAACACACCAAAAGATGCCAGGTCTAACAGGGTAAAGCACAAGCATACCCCAAATTAACCTGTGCTCAACCCTTGGGTAGCTTGGCAAAGAGCAGTCAGGCTTAACTGGGAGGCAGTGTAAAGTATTTGTGCAACACTTCAAACAGTAACAGTGAAAACACACCACAAAAGGAGCCCACAACAAAATTAGAAAAATACTGTAGTTTTTAATAAAACAAGGCCAAAATGACAAAAATCCATTTAGTAGAACCGGAGATATTGAATTAAAAAAAAAAAGCGACAAGAGGCATAAAGCACCAACTGTATATATCTGGTCACGCCGAACCGGGACAAAGTCATAGGTTCAGGCCGACCGCAATGGAGCGTGGGCCGGCTACAGGGACTCAGTTAGGCCCGCTGAACAGAGTACCTCAAATCCTGATTTGCACAGCGTTGCGTGGATCAGCGTCAAAGCTGCGTCACGCAGCCGAAGCGATGCGGCGAGGTTGCAGTGTGAGATCCTGATGCGTCTGCATCGAGGGTCCCATCGTTGGGGCGTTCGATGCAAAGTCAGTTAGCAAGGATGTGGTGCGCATTCAGGATGAAGCTTCAGTTCTGAAGAGGTGCGATGTGGATTCTGTCGTTGATGCTGCCATCGACAAGCGATTCGAGGGCCTGCGCTGAGGAGGAGTCTTGCAGTGGCGGTTCTGAAGGCGATGCAGGCTGTGGCGGTGACACAAGTCTTTGTGACGGGTCCAATCCAAGCAGCAGCGGAGATGTCAGTTCTGCTTGGGTTTGCACCATACAGGAGAGGTGATGGATTGGATCCACAGAGACTGGCAAAGCACCTTAAGTCCACTTTCAAGGGTCCAGGACTCTGGTGGCACCACTTGGTAGGGTAGACTCATTGGTGGCAGAGTCCAGGTGCAAATGTAAGGTTGTTGGAAGCTTGTTCCGTCCCTGAGGCTTCATATCAGGAGACCAGCCAACAAGCCCTTAGAATCACTCTGGGTTCTGGGTTCAAGAGAGGACGGTCCAGTCCTCCTTACCCAGGCAAGAGGGCAACAGGCAGTAGGTCAGCACAGCAAAGTAGGAGTCCAGCAGCGTGCAGTCCAGCAGAGTGGTAGTCCTTTAGCAGCACAGCAGTTTTTCTTCCTGGCAGAGTATCCTCAGGTCCAGAAGTGTACTCCAGTGGCAGTGTCCCATGTCCACCTTTTATACCCTGATGCCTTGTTCTGGAAGGTGGAAGACTCTTCTAGACAGTGGCTTCGAAGTGCAAGGAATTACCTACCTCCCCTGACTTCATGGTGGCTGAAGTGACAATGCAAGGTTGTTAGGCCCGTTGTGTGGATACAGGACACAGCCTATTTAGGTGTAAGTGAGGCTGTGTCCAGCTCCTCCCATCCCGACACTGATGGCCCATCCAGCCACACCTAAGCTCCCAATGTGTGGTTGTCTAGGAGGAATACACAAAACCTAACTGCCAACTACACCCAGTCATGTGACCAGGAACAGGCTGCAGGCACCAAATGACTAAGGCAAGAAAATGGCAACTTTGTAAACGTTAAACACAATGCAATAGTAGGTGGTTCATACACGTTTTTACTTTTACATGAGGGACATTCTAATTAATAAACATAGCCTCAGATTCTTTTTTTGCATTTGATTTTAAACACTTTTCAAACTTCAATATTATTGCAAGAAAGAAAGAAAATACCAGCAATCAAATCTCAAAATGTGCAAAAAATAATTTTAGAAAAACATTTCTCAGTGTGAAGTAGAAAAATGTATTTGAAAGCATGAGAAGCATGCAGGAAATAATGCGAAAAAGACAAACAAAGATATTCAATGTTTACCAGTCCTACAATTGAAAAACCAGAGCGATTAATTCCCAGCTAACGCTCTTGGTGAACAGACAGTAGGGGGGTCCAAACTTCTCTAATATGGGCGTGTGAACAATTGTTTTCACAAAAATCAATTTTAGTGCTCCATATTGATGTTCATTGTGCAGAGATCCCCCGTGGGTTATGGTCTACGCGTTTCAAACCCCAAATTCCTTTGAGGGTTCTCATCAGGACAAGGGCTTGATGAATTCTTGGGGCACGGTTTGAGAATAGTTTCTTGGACGGCGGTAGTCTTAAATGACTTCTTTCAAATCTTTGGTGTATTCCTGCTTTCTTTCGGCGGCAGCGTCCGGGCCCGAGAATCTTTCTTTGACTGTGCTTTGTTTTTCAACAGCTTGGGCTCCCTGTGCAACTTTGTCTTCCTTCTGATTCATTAATCAGAAGAAAGACTGGAAGTTGCACAGGGCCCGGACGCTGCCGCCGAAAGAAAGCAGGAAAACACCAAAGATTTGAAACGAAGTCATTTAAGACGACCGCCCTGCCTCGCATCTACCGCCGGAGTACCAACGTTAAAAACCTGGTGTCCCTGGTGAGGCTAAAGTGATTCCAACATTCTCACCTTCCAACATTCCTGTGAAAGTCAAACCACGGTCCAAGAAATTGATATTCTCAATTCGTTTTCGGAGTCCCAAGGTGGTTGAAGTCAAGCCCCCCTCCCACCTCCTTTGAGACATAACTTTGTAAACGTGGCATTTTCTGAATTGTAATTTAAAATCCAACTTCATCACACGTTAGGATTTTAAATTAGGATTCCAGAGACCCAAAACGAACTGATTATCTCATCCCATTTGGAAATTACACTTATAAAATGTAATAAGGCAACTCCATTGTTATCCTATGGGGGAGATAGGCCTTGCAGTTGTGAAAAAAGAATTTGAGTTTTTCACTACCGGGGCATGTAAAACTTAAAATTACATGTGCTACTTTTTAAATACATTGCACCCTGCCCTCTGGGCTGTCCAGGGCTTTATCTAGGGGTGACTTGTATGTATTAAAAAGGAAGGTTTGGTCCTTGCAAACTGTTTAAAAGGTCGGAGACCTTTTTAAAAAGCTACTTAAGTGGGTGGCACAATTAGTTCTGCAAAACCCCTAGTAACATTTAATTTACAGGCCCCGGGCACAGGTAATGCAACTTTCCTGGGGACTTATAAGTAAATTAAATATTCCAGTTGGCGATAAGCCAATATTGCCATGTTTAGAGGAAAGAGCACAAGCACATTAGCACTGGTTAGCAGTTCTAAAGTGCGTAGAGTCCTAATACCAGTAAAAAGCGAGGCCAGAAAAAGTGGAGGAGGAAGGCCTAAAGACAGGGGAAGACCACCATAAGGCTAACATGTCTAACAACAGAGTGCATCCAGGATACGGACAAGTGGCACACTCCATTGCAACAATTGGTCATCCCTCAGGATTACTATGCCACCACCTCCTTAGCAGACCAATGGAAGGAGGTGGTGGCTAGTTTTGCTAAGTGTTTCCTGCTCATGCCCCTATATTCCTCCAGTTGCAGGGCTGCCACCTCCACCAGCATCCAGTTCTGAGAGCTATACCCAGGGCCAAATCCAGTAATCTGTTGCCATCCTTCCTTTACAGCTGCTTGCCATACAGGCTGAGCAAGCACATTTCTACAGTATTGAGCAGCTGTCTGTTCAGGGTTCTCTCCAATTCTGATTTAAGCCCAAGTCAAAAATTAGCAATTACTGGGCAGCTCCAAACAATGTGGGTGAACTCCACATCAACAAGAGCACACCTAGGGCAGCTCCAGTTGGTGAAATGTAGCATAATGCCTCCCCCTCCAGCAACAGGGATTTTCTACATCAGAGGGTGCTTCTGTGAGCTGTTTAAACTGTGTTTAATAGGGACTGTGCACTTCGTTTTTTGGCCAGGAGAGGGAGTGAAGTTGTATTCAAACAGTATTGTTAGATTTCAAGTTTGTGAGGCCTTTACCTGCAGAAATCCAAAGTGTGGATTGAGCCTGTCTGTCTCCTAGGAGATTCTGGACAGGAGAAGCAGCCCCCACCCCCAGGCCAGCAGGCCTAGGACTGGGGATTGGCTATTCAGCTTCCAGGCAACTCTGAGCCCTCCCCTCACACCTGCCCAGGTCCCTTAAGGCTTTGCTGGGTGCACCCCAAATCATTCTCCTCCATCTTGTGAGTTGCAGCCTACCTGTGCCCCAGATTGCAGTGAGCAGAGTCCAGCAAGTGGTAAGGAGGCAGACTAGTGCTGTCTCTTCCCTCCTCCAAAAAGTTTTTAAAAAACGATTTTCCCTTTCTGTGATTACTGTCTTTGCCTGTGGTTGTTACAGTTTAAAAATGTAGTTTTAACCTGCCTGTGATTGTATATTTTATCACCTGTTTTGTGTGTTAAACTTGTGGTTTTCCTGCCCATGATTGCTTCCATTTAACGTGTTGAATTGTGGGATTTGCAGTCCAAACTCTGTAGTTTGTCGCTCTCATTCCTGGTGACTATTCAGTTTTCCCTCCAAATTTCTCCGTTGCTCTGTGCTAAGACCTGTATGTTAAACAGTGCACCCCCAGCCACCATTTTGTGTTATCAAGCCAGTGAAACCAGCCCCCCTGCCTCCCCTCCAGCAACAGGGATTTTCTACATCAGAGGGTGCTTCTGTGAGCTGTTTAAACTGTGTTTAATAGGGACTGTGCACTTCGTTTTTTGGCCAGGAGAGGGAGTAAAGTTGTATTCAAACAGTATTGTTAGATTTCAAGTTTGTGAGGCCTTTACCTGCAGAAATCCAAAGTGTGGATTGAGCCTGTCTGTCTCCTAGGAGATTCTGGACAGGAGAAGCAGCTTCCAACTCCCTGGGCAGCAAACCTTGTCTGAGGTTGCTGGGACCTTATATAGTCTGCTAGTGGCTGCTACATGTATACACTGATTGGTGGTTGTATCTGATGTTTCTATTGGTTTGAGTTAGTGTCCTCATTGGTTGGGTATTTGAGGGTTCTGATTGGTTTCTGGATCTGTGATTCAATCAATGTAGGGTTGGGACTAGGGCTAGGGTTATGATTTCTATTGGAAGCAGGGACTAGGGCTTCCTGTTTTATTGGTTGTTGGGACTAAGGTGGAACTAGGACTAGGGTTAGGCCTTTAATTGGAAGTAGCGATTAGGGCTTCTGGTGTTATTGGTTGCTGGACTAGGTGTGGGACTAAGAGTAGGGTTAGGCTTTCTATTGGAAGACTTTGTAAACGTTAAACACAATGCAATAGTAGGTGGTTGTGTGGTTCATACACGTTTTTACTTTTACATGAGGGACATTCTAATTAATAAACATAGCCTCAGATTCTTTTTTGCATTTGATTTTAAACACTTTTCAAACTTCAATATTATTGCAAGAAAGAAAATACCAGCAATCAAATCTCAAAATGTGCAAAAAATAATTTTAGAAAAACATTTCTCAGTGTGAAGTAGAAAAATGTATTTGAAAGCATGAGAAGCATGCAGGAAATAATGCGAAAAAGACAAACAAAGATATTCAATGTTTATCCAGTCCTACAATTGAAAAACCAGAGCTTCCCGTCCCATTGGTTGCTTGGACTAGGGTTGGGACTACTGGTAGGGCTAGGGCCTCTATTGGACATAGAGATCAGGGTTTTTTGAACTGATTGGATGCTTGGAGTAGGGCTAAGATTGGCTGTAAGGTCCTGATCTCCTATTGGTTCTAGCTTTTAGGGCTAGTGTTGTGATTGGATAGTATTAGGGCTAGGGTTCCCATTGGCTGACGGGGTCACCTGATTACTAGGGGTATCAAAGGCCAGGGTTAGGGCGTCTCAGCCCGGGCGTCGAGGCTAAGGGCAGAGAGGACAAGGGTGAGTGCCTGTTTGAGCCTGTTAAGGGCAGAGAGGACAAGGGTGAGTGCCAGTTTGAGCCTGTTAAGGGCAGAGAGGACAAGGGTGAGTGCCTGTTTGAGCCTGTTCGAGACGGGCCAGGGCCAGGAATGCTGCCCATCTTCCCATTAATTAATGTGTCTATTACTTTTCTCCTGAAAAAGCATATCTAATGCACTACCCTATTTCACATCCGCTACCTCTATCAATATTTTTAATCTGCATATACTTACCTCCTTTATGCATCTATATACTCTCAATGTACTTATGGATCTATATATTTATCACTTTCTTCTAATTTAGCATTTCCAATGCACTACCTTATTTCTCAGCCTATACTTCCCTCAATATATCTTCTAGCCCAACTTTTTGACTCATCTCAAACTTCTTTCTACTACTTTTTCCAATTCACTACCCTATCTCACCCTATACATCTATCACTATATCCTCTACACCCACTCTCTCATTTATCGCAAACGCCATACCACTACTATGTTCCCCAAAATAACCCTTTCTTGACTCTCTCCTACTCTACCCCTCCTTGTATCTTCTAACACCTCCTTTACTGTACCAATGCCCAAGACAAACCTTTCTAAACTCTTCCCTCTGACTCTTCCCCTCCAAAAACCCTTTTACTCATCAAAAAGCCTCCTCCTACTGCTATGACCTACAAAAAGAAATCCTTCACTCTTCTATCCCACAACTATCCTTTTCAATCAAAATAACAGACTAGCATGTTCACTTCACTAATTCCATATTCCACTATACTAATTCACCACTAATCCTTTATGGGTTCCAGAGTAGCGTGCTACTCGCCAACAAAGCGCTTCAACACCCACCAGGGGTAACAGGCGCTATATGAATGCAAACCTTTCTTTCCCTTCTATCCCTCCACTATCCTTCTCACTCCAAATAACTGACTAATATCCACCACTCAAATTACTTTCATATTTCACCATACTAATTCACCACTAATCCTTTATGGGTTTCCGGAGTAGCGTGCTACTCGCCCAAAAAAAAAAAAAAGCAATTCAACACCCCATCAGGGGTTAGAAGCGCTATATATATGCAAACCTTTTTTCCCTCTTCTATCCCTCCGCTATCCTTCTGAATCCAAATAACTGACTAACATATCCACCACTTAAAATTTACTTGCATGTTTCACTATACTAATTCAACACTAATCCTCTATGGGTCCCGGAGTAGCGTGCTACTCGCCGAAAAAGCGCTTCGACGCCTCGTCAGGGGTAGTAAGCGCTATACAAATGCAATTACAATACAATACAATACAATAATGTTCAACCTATGGGGCATAGAATAGTTAGTATACAAGTAGTTAAACTGCTTGAATTTAAAGCTGGAGTTACTGGAGATAGTGTAAGTGTGTTCAAGAGTCTGCTTCCATTCTTTCCCCTGAAATTGCCTGCCTCTTATGTTCACCCACCTGGTGTGTAGATTTGGCAAACTATCCAAAACTATAGATATCATCTTTCTGAAGAGTCATGAAATCAATTTGCTGCCATTGCCAAATGTTAGTATAGTCATGTATCGTAAGCTCCAGATAGAGTTCTCCCAGAAACTGACACATAGCTAGCACCAACACCCTATAAACCACAAATTGAGTGCCCGAGAGGCCATTCTCCTCAGCCATGCTCTCTAAGCTCTAAAAGGATCCCTCCAAGTAACAGTACCCCAGGGTTACAATCTCTGCAGTCGTCCATTCTCTTGATGGGCTGTTATAGTCCCCCCTTGAAGTGGGTAATCCTATCAGGGGCTGCGCTGGAGTGTACAAGGCATCAAATTATTTAACTGCCCACTTCCAGCACCAAAGAGCTGTAGTGAGGAGCTTCGACCTCTGGGTAGGGTTTAATTTCACTCCCAGCAGCAGTGCAAGCAGCCTGTATGGCTCTCTGAATTCTCCTAATCCTGCTAGCTTACACCTGGCAAGCCATATAGCAGGCCATTGAAGCTGTGCCTCCAAAAAATCCATCTCATAGTCTGGGACTCCAAGACCTCCACTACGCGTCGGCAGCTGTAGTAGACTCAGCGGAACACGATGGCTTCTCCCATCCCAAATCAACTCCTGAAGTTAGTCATTCAGGGATCGAGACTAACTCCATGGTATCCAGACTGATAGGTTTGCAAAGTAATAGAGGATGTGTGACAAAATTACCATTTTCTATAGGGCTATTCTAGCCATAATGGGGACTTTCAGGGTCTCCCAAAAAGCCACATTACTCACCAGGGCATAAAGTTAAGTTAACAAACACAGTAAGATGGACAGACCACTGAAACTTTTGAGGCACTCACCCCCCAGTCACTATTAGATCTGGGTTGAATCCATCGTCATTCTTTTGCTCACTTCGCCACCCCAGTTCAGACCCAGCCATATGCAAATTGTTCTTGATCCTGTTCCACATGGGAACAGTCCAGCCCGAACTGCCAAGCCAGGTCTTCCCTGGACCAAAACAATCACGCCTCATCAGCCAGGCTAGCTTGAATGCAGTGGCAAAGTGAGCAAGGGACCCACGTCTGGGGGGGTCCCAGGATGCTGGTTTCCAGTCCAATGAAGACCTGGCTTGGCAGTTCGTTCTGGACTGTTTCCATGAGGAACAGGGTCAAGACTGATTTGCATATGGCTGGGTCGGAACTGGGGTGGCGAAGTGAGCAAAAGCAAGATGACGGATTCAACCCAGATCTAATAGTGTCTGGGGGTAAGTGTCTGAAACGTTTCAGCGCTCCGTCCATCATCTTATTGTGTTTGCTTGAAGTTAAGTTCCCATGTTTCTCCCCCTTGTGTCCACATTAGGTTGATAAATCCTAACTCTTAGGTAGCTGAGAACCCTAGGTTTCAATTGAACTCCAAAACGCTGAACAGTACCCTGTGGACTATGCAGCTCTTAAACACTGGGAATGCACATGCCTTCCTCCAATTGGTGCACAGGTTGAATACTCTTACCAGGTCGTCTATGAGTTTCATGCTCCATGGAACCCCCTGTTTGAGATATCTATCAAGATAACATGCTCTCTTTCTCCCTACCAGATACTTCTACATCGCCCTTCCATGCGTAGAATACTAGCAACTGCCAGCGTGAATAGCACCAGTGAGAGGGCAGGCCTGCCTAGTCCCTCGATAGATTGTAAATGGATCTGACATGCAGTGACCCATGCGGACCCTTGCTTCTACATTCTTATACAGCAAGGTGACTCATTTACGCCATCCCTCACCTAGGTTCGTCCTATGAATGACTGCCCTCAGGTACCAGCTTTGCATGGTGTCAAATACCTTCTGAATATTGATGAATAATACTATTGCTTCAAAGTAACAAGACTGTGATGTTTTATTAAGGATTCGGTACAGTTGTCTGATATTATAGGATGTATTTCATTGAGGAATAAAACCATTTTGCTTATTGTGCAGGAAGTGTAGGCGGGACTGCTACTGATTAGCCAGCACATTACTTACTCTTTTATAGTCTAGATTTAACATGGAATAGTTTAATCTAGACTACAGTCTAGATTTACCATAGAAAGCAGCCTGTAGGAAGCTACATCCAATGCTTTGCCAGATGTTTCAAGTTTAGAGACTATCAAAACTTCCTAGTAGTATCAGGCAAGGATCCACATTTCAGTGCTTCCACATACCTTTCCAGTAATCTTGGCTCCAAGAGCAACATATATGTTTGATAGAATTCTACCTGCAAGCCATCCAAGCCAGGTGACTTATCCCAAGGCAGCCCCTTGAGGACTTCACTACTTTCAGGTTTGGTTATAGGTCCTCCCAATGCATCTTTGCCTTCGACAGTTAGCTGTGGGAGCATCACCCTAACGCTTGATGCGTGGTACTTGGCAAGGCTGTATCTAGGAATGTTTCAACAACAACCTCGGGTATCAGGTCTCATTCTCCGTATAATTTTTGTTAATTTTGGGTAAATACCCCATGAATATCTTGTTGAGTATAAACGGTTGCACTGGTTGAGTCAGAAACCTGGGTAATAGGGTGCCCACTATCCTCTGGTTGTATCAACTAAGAAAGTAGTCTCCCCCATTCGGCCCCCTTCAGTGTCGGCGGATGTAAGATACTCTCGCCTATGAAGGGCACGTGACAGAGCTCACACTGTTGAAGGCAGAGTGATCGAACACTAATGGGGTGAGGCGCAGTTTGATTCTCTTCCGACTTTGGCTAACTCGGTGGCAAAGCTGCTCCAAATTTATGCTATTTAGAATGAGGTTGAGGTGGCCTGGGTAAGATGTGACTCAACGCCATCCGCTTCGCACATGCCTTCTCCTGTTTGATTATCTTGCTGTAATGGTGAATATTTATTATTATATCTGATATCATGCTAGGCACTTTGCTTTATTTTTCTTGCTTTCGCTGATCACCAGACATTATTTTGCACAGGCCATAAATGAGCAAATTCCACTTTGCAGGAAAGTCATGATTGATCTACCCTCAGCACGAAGATTACTGTTCTGTATCTGAATCAAAAAGACTTCCTCATACTCGCAGTCGTTTGATTGATGAAGGCAGATAATATTGAGATCAAAATTCCACTATCCTTATTAAAAACAGTCTCATTGTTGAATATCTCGATACAGTCCCCGTCTTTCTGTGAGGCACATATTGCAGATACTTTTTAGGTTTTGCACCTCCTATAGGAAATATGTTTTCAGATTATGTAATAGTGTGTTCAGGAGCTTTTTATCCACAAACTAGCAAAACCTTAATTGTAAAAAGAGCACACAATTTTCAAATTTCAGAGTGAGGATTATATACCTAGTGCTTCAGGTAAGCTTTTTTTGGCTATCAGTAAGTCCATGAAAAGCTCAAAAAAGCCTATAAAAATATGAGCCAGGAAGCCAAAGACTTTAATAGACTGCAATGTTTTCAAAGGATGACTTCCAGATTTAAAGTTTCAGAAGTATTCTCAAACTGAGGGATCTCCATTTTAGTCCCAAGGGTGTCTCCTTGTGCATTTTCCTCGCTCCACTCCTTCTGTCAAAACATTGGCTGCTCTGCCTTTCATTTTACTCTCTAAATTGTAAAATATAAATATTGTGGATTTCACAAATTACTTCATTGAACTATTGGTTTTTATTTTGAAGTAATTTACTATCAAACTCATCGTGTGGAAGTATTAAGACTTCCAAACAAGTGGAATAAATTCCAAAATTTTGGGCATGGAATGTTGCACTTAGGCAAACTTAAAACTTGCCAGCTGGTCAGTGGGTCGTGATGGTGCCAGACAGTAGTCACATTATATGCAAAACAGTGTCCACCGTGAGACTCTTTTCAGACTCCTATAGGCAACCCTCTTATATCCATTCTGGGCAGCCTTCATTTAATGTGATATTTCTAAACACCAAGTGGTACCTACACACTTTGGTAGTCTTTTCTGTCAACATGAGTACAAACAACAATCAAGGAAAATCTATACTGACAAAGGTTTTTGTGATAACTTTTGTATTTTCAAAAAAGTTTTATATGCAGATAATAGCGTAAGTGCAGGCCGACGCAGTGCTCAAGTGTGACAACGATATATCAAAATATACACATAAGAAGCAAGATATAAAAGTTCACTGGTTATGTATTTACAAGGAAACCACATGTGTATATTCCATTACAACATGTGAAACAATTATTTCTCAAAGCAACCAAGTGAAACCATTTGTCGACGTTTTGAACCCTGTGGAATCTTGGGGTCTCCTCAGGACAATAGTTGTCTGACTTATTACCTGCAAATATATTTAAGGGACAGAAACCAAAAGTGATTGTCAGTCTATATTCATGTAATTTACCAAGTATATATGAACCATGTCAAC
This sequence comes from Calotriton arnoldi, assembly GCA_963921515.1. Classification (NCBI taxonomy): domain Eukaryota; kingdom Metazoa; phylum Chordata; class Amphibia; order Caudata; family Salamandridae; genus Calotriton; species Calotriton arnoldi. The sequence continues at coordinate 287,671 of CAWUFW010006272.1, forward strand.
TTAACTTGCCAAGAGAAATCAATCCACTAGTCAAGGTATCGGTCAGTCTTGGGACTCGTCTAGATGTTCTGTTTGATTCTTCAGTGGAAAACTATTTTCATGCGGTAGTGCCAATTGCATCACCGACACCGTTGGGCATGTCTCAGTCTGCCTGTATGTGCTTCTGAAAAATTACACTTAGTCAATTTGTCCTACATGGTCCAAAAACCACAACATTGAATGATACATCCTGTATGCACCGCATCAACATGCACCACCTTGGTATTGCATGCAGGTGCCTTACAATATGAGCACGCACAGTGGTCCAGTCTATTGCATGTATTCAAAGAACACTTGTGATATAACGTATGCGGATAGCTACAGCAACTAATGTAGTCGTGTGTGTGATCCCTCATGCTTTAGTAGGAGAACAGAGTATAACAACCACAAACTAATTCCTTGGTCTACCCTCTATACAGATCAAGGGTCGATATCTATGGTCCAAAGAATCGCTGTATCCGTGACACAGTAATCTCTGGCATTTGTTCGGTTCTGGGAGTTAAAACAAATGGATTAACAGCAAGTGGGAGTTGCAACATTCTCGCTCTAAGAACAGCTCATTTATCAACATTTCAAGTTCTGAAATTACCCATGAGCATAATGACCATGAGCATAATCACCCTGAGCTATGGGGTATACAACACTGGCCTGATGACCTGGGCCCTGTACCAGTTCCTGTGTCTAAAGTCAAGAATTTGGGCGTTATTATCGATCAAAAGCTCTCTTTTAAACAGCAGGTCGCCAGGGTTGCTTCATCCTGCTTTGCCGTTCTCAGATGGATTAAAAAGATCCTTTGGTTAATCCCATTGGCAGCTCAGAGAATGGTTCTCCAGGCTCTGGTGAAATCCAGACTGGACTACGGTAACGTCCTTTATCTGGGCATTGATAAAACCTCATTACATCGGCTACAGGTCGTCCAAAACGCTGCTGCCCGCCTCCTTTTTCGTCTACCGAGATATGCCTCAGCTTCTCCTCTCCTTCGTCAACTTCACTGGCTCAAAATCAGTAAGCGTATTGAGTTTAAGTCCCTCTGTTACATGTTTCGCGCCAAATGGGGCCACGCTCCACCTTATATTCAAAGCTTACTCACACTCCACGCTCCAGTTCGCCAATTACGTTCTTCCAGTCTTTCATTATTTTCAGTTCCTATGTTTCGGCTGACCCGTATGAGGGGTCGCTCCTTCTCTTGTCTCGGCCCCAGGCTTTGGAATGCCCTCCCGCTTTATCTTAGAAATTGTCAGTCCTTGTTGTCCTTCCGTAAAAATTTAAAGACGCTGTTGTTTAGTGACTCTGTTTGACCCCCTTCTTTCTTCTTTTTCTTGTTTCTCTTTTTCTTTCTTTACTCCTGCTATTTCTCTGCTGAGTTCCCACATGTCTAGCGCCGGGAGACCCTGTTGGGTAGCTGTGCGCTTTATAAATGTAAATACATACAATGATGGCATCGCTAGAAATGACATCACACATCTTGACTCGAAGATGTCATCACAGATATTCACATCATGTATGCATATGGTATTTCTATAGCACAAGCTTAGCCAAAAGGTAGCAGAGTTCTGTACATGTTCAAAGCCAAGCATTAAGTCAACAAGTGATAGAGGAAGAAGCTGGGTTGTGGACAGTTAATGCATTGTGATGTAGTGTTCTTTAAAGAGATGAGTCTTCAACTCTTTGCTAAATTGGAGCAGCATTGTGCCAGTCAAGATAGATATGGGTATGATGTTCCAGATCCTGGGTGCAATAGATGGAAAAAACCTGCTGACTTGTTTTTTGTTTCTCTTTTTTTATTTACACTTATTAGTTAACAGTTTGATGGTGTCCTGACTGTGGTGTGCCGAAAACTACCAGTGATGGTAAGCTTGTTAGCAAGATAAGCGGTTTGTGGTGGCTATGGAAATGATGAAGCTGGTTTTCAAGATGGTATGGGCCGGCAAGGGGGGGTGGGGCTGTGGAGTTTCATCGGGATGGGTGGTGATGCAATCATTTTTTCAGGCCCTGGATGGCACATTCAGCAGTGTGTAGGATTCCCCTAAGGGGTGCCAATGTGGAGTTTGGGAGGTCATGGAGCAGGACATTACACCATCCAGATGCAAGAGGACAGGAGCTTGAACAGCAGTTCTGAAGTTGCTTTCAGGAAGAAACGGTTTGACTTTCTTTAGAAGAGAGCTGGTACCAGACCATCTTTGTATTTTTTGCAATGTGTCCTTTGATGGTAAGCTTGGTGTCCAGGTTGAATCCAAGTGATTCGGCATTCAGTGAAAATTAGGGTTTGAAGCCATTAGGGTTCATGTCATAGAGCCAGACATTTACTCTGTCTTTTTTGTTGTTCTTGACAACTAACAGGAATTCTGTTTTGGTTGGGTTGAGCCTTAGGTAGGCACTGAACATTCAGCTCTGGATGATCGGCATGTAGTATTTGAGGCTTTGGATGTCTGAAATAGAGGATATCTTCAAGTAGATTTGTGTGTCATCTGCATATTGGTGAAACCTGGTGCTATTATATTTCAGTAGCGGACCGAGCGGCTCCATGCAGAGGTTGAAAATAATAGGAGACATAGAACCCTGAGGGACTCCACATGTGATAGTGAGCTTTGGTGACCTGGAGGTGCTTATGTGAACCAATTGGTGTTGGCTGGAAAGGTAGGAGGAGAACCAGTGAAGGGCATTGCTGTTGATCACATTTGAGACTCCAGGGTATGTATGAGGGTGGGATGTTGGACGGGGTCAAATGCAGCAGAGAGGTCCCTCAATATCAGGAGGCAAGGTTCATCTTAAATGTGGTCAAGAGGGCATAGTCTATGATGTGTAAGTTAGAGATCTCTATGCTGCATCGTGATCTGAAGTTAGACTGGTAGTGGTGCAGGAGGTGATCTTTGAGTTGGACATAGACTGCATTTCAATGATCTTGCCAATGGAGGTGAGTGATGAGCTTGTAGTTGGTGAGGTCATCTGAATCTAGTGTAGGTCTCTTTAGGAGTGGGAGGATCTGGCTTGTCTTGAGAGAGACACTTATAATGGTAAGTAGTGTTCCACAGAGCTTTGATGAAGGACGGTGATACAATATCATCTTCGTAAGAAGTGGCTTTGAGGGAGCTGAGTATTCCAGCGAGATATGGGAGAGACTTAATTGAAGGCTGAACACAGTGGGATTCTGCAAGAAGGGGTGTATATAAGATTTGAAGCAGGATTAGTGTCGTGGACGTGCTGTCAGATCTTCTGTATTTTGTTCAGTTAAGAAGAGGTTGATGACTGCACCTTTATGAGTAGTGAGGAATAGGTGGGCCCAGCAGGGAGTTGATGTAGTGCTTGATTGCCTTAAACAGTGTTCTGCTTCGGTTAGTTATTTCGTTGATGGTGTTGGTATAGTACCTTACTTTGGCTGATATGATGAGCTGCCTGCATGTTTCACCGAGGGACAATAACAAAAGATTCTTGGGAGTTCTGTTTTTCTTCCTTTTTCTTTGTCTGCAGATGAATCGTTTATGGTCAGCAAGACCTTTAGAGTACCAAGTGCTGAAGGCATTGGCTTGCACTTGCATGTTGTATTTGGGGCGTAGGAGTTCTCATAGCTTTCAAGTAATTGTTGAAGTTGTTTAGAAGGGTGTTGGCATCCAACATGGAGTTGATAGGGTGAGAGATGAGTTCAAGCATTAGGTTACCTACTGTAGTGCCAGAGGCACTCCCATATATTGGGACCACATGATGACCTGTGACTAACATTGTTTTAATTGAATTTGTGTTTTAATTCACTGCGCCTTATGAATCCATTTCGTGTCTCCTTAAAGCTTCAGAGTGGGAATGTTTGCTTTTTACAGCTTTGCCAGGAACAGAACGTGTGGGATGTGAGTTTGAAAGCATGAGAGAGAGAAAGGTGTGAAATGTACTACTCTGTCTCGGAGTGTAGTGTTATATGCAGTGGTGCTCAAATGTGCATTTTGTTGTACATTGGGAAATGACGTGTGTGATGCTATAGGCAGTGGTGCAGAAATGTGTTTTGTGTTGTACATTGAGAAGTTTTATGAAGTTTTTACTATTGGCTTTGACATGCCCTCATGCCATCTTGAATTCTGACTATTTTGAGCTTTGCACACATAAGCAGGCTCCCAGATCACTCACGTTGTTTAGGTTATTCACATTCAAGATTGTTTTCTGTACTTTTGGAGATGGTTTCTACTTTCTCAAGCTTCACTAAGATAGGGGCTGGAACGTGTGCGAGTGCAGAAGATTACATGAGAACTTTGACTTTGGAATGCTTGTGGGAGATCAGCCAACTCCAGTAAGTTTCTTTGGCGCAGAGGAGGTCTTCTCGGAAACTTGTAGTGCATTGAGATTATAAAACTGGGGTCTGCTGACTTGGAAAGCGAGATTTGGGACCTGATGGATGGACGCGTCTTATTCAGTGTGGCAGTTCCAGGCTTGCTGAGTCTCTTGACCCTGGCTGTGAATCTCCTAGTCTGGTGTGGGCTAAGATGAAGTTATTGCAGCGGTGATGTATTTTCTCTGATTATTGTCATTGTGATGTGTGTCTGTGTGCACATTCAAGTCTCCAGTGGTCATAATCATCTGATGTATTCTGTGTATATATCTTTATATCTTTTCATGCTTTCCTTTGATTCCTTGTATCGGATTACTTGTATTTAACAGTGCTTATTTCTTGCAGTGGACGTCCAGTATTCTTATTATCTGCTTGTATTTTATCCCATGCATTTGACAGTTGCATTTGCTTACTTGTAAGTGTGTTATTATTGCTTGCACATATATATATCATACTCTTTTTCATAGTGTTTCATTTGACATCTGGGAAAGCCTTCCTGTTAGAGAGTGTTGCACAAATAAAAACCCCACTTTATTCTGAAAACTGTCTTTTGATGTGCCTCATTTTATGAGAGTGAAACCCCTTTCCAGGTGTTTTCTTGCTTCGCCTTGTGTGTGTGCCTCCGTGTTGAAGTGCTGTATTTCTATTATTTGGGAGTGAGAAGCAGGACAATTTGGTACCAGAAGTGGGGTGACATTTTTAAAAAGGAAAATGGGAAACATGTTTTCTAAAAAGTCAATGTTTTCAGTTGCAGATTCCCAGATGCCAACTGAGCTATTGGGGTGGGAAGTTGCCTCTAATGCATGTTTAACAAACGAGGGGCAAATACATATACTTAAATGTTTGCAAAAAGCTCCCTTTGAAGGGGAAAAACAACTTGGTATTTCTGAGAGAAAAGGTTCTTGTCTTTTGAATGTTTCACAGCATGTATGAAAAAGGTGCGCAGCTAAAAGCGCAATGAAATACAACAGCAGTTAGTTGAAGTTAAAGAGAATTCTGATATATTAATGTAAAATAGATCATTGAAAAAGAGTTGCAGATGTACCAGGCAGCGCAAGATTGAGAAACTGTATGTATGACGCAGTGTAAATAATGGACTTTCCAGATAGCTAGAGTGAATAGCCGACAAAGAATATGGTTCAAGGAGAGCTGCAGGTTAATTCACAATGCTCACAGGATGTTTTAATTCATATGGAGGACTTTCCTCTGCCCGAAATTAAGGTCATTTTGGACAGATTTCTGCAGAATCCGGAGGAGTCTTTGTTAATATGGTTTGTGCGTTTGTTTGATTTAGGAGCCTCTGAAGTGATGTTGAATGGAGAATATGTACAACAGTTTTATGCACTTAGCCTTGACTTGAATGTGCAAGAATATTTTAGAAATTACAGAAAAGATAAATAAATCAGCCTGTTAAAACTAGCGGTTGTTGGTTGCAGTCACAAGTCAGACGGGTCAGTGAGTGACAAGCCTTGGTTTACATGGAGAGACGCTATGCAGAAACTGAAAGAAGAAATTATGAAAAATGCTATTTTTAAACATGGCTCTGAGTGGGGAGAGAAGCTGCAATGTGCTTATGAATCTGCAAAAGAGGCTATACAATGTGTTCCAGACATGTGGCCAATACAGAAAGGAGACATTGAGTTACATATGACAGTTCAGGGGCAGTATGCCACTTGGAGTATGTGGGGAAAAACAAGGAAAAGAGGGTGCTCTTGGGCTTTTGGATTAAAATATTGTCAGATGCTGGAGAGTGGTTTACTCCCTTTGGAAAACAGTTTTTGTGTCAATGCACTGTGACAGACACTGGGCAGATACAGTTGTGTGTGTGTTTTTGTGTTCTGGTAGACACCGGCAGATACAGTTGCTTTTGTGTTTTTGCATGCTGACAGACACTGGGCAGATGAAAATAAGGCAGAATGTGATTTTGAAATTTGAAATTTCTCTAATGCAATGGATGATTAATTTTCCTGAGTTATACAGAACAGGTAATGCACAAGAAGCAAATGTGATCGAGTGGTACATACAAGCAGAAACTGCAGTCTTGCATGAACAGCTGGTGCAGGTCCCAGTAGAAAATCCAGAGGTGGTGCTTGAGGTGCCTGAAACACAGGATTCCCCTGTGAAGTGGAACAAGGAGTTGTGGCAAGAAATTTGGGAAATGTTATTCAAGCACAGCTAGTGTGTATCATGTAGACGCTCGTTGTCCCATAAATTTACTAGACAGATGCTTTAATTTCCTTATAGATGAAAAGGCTAAAATCTTGGAGGCAGAGGTGACAACAAATAATTCTAAATTAGCGGGTATTACTAAATTGGGACACCAGAAATATGGACACCTGGGAGACATCGACATTAACTGGTGGGCAGAGAATGAAGGGATGCATATTCCCCTAGACTTACTTAGAACTGGGCTTCCTATTTGTCAGCATGCACAGCACAGATCAGTCCCACAGGAGGTGAGGGGCCAGTTGGAGAAAGGAAAATTACTGGTGCAGATGTATTGCCTTCGGCCCATGCCAAATGATCAAGGATGTGCTTATTCAGCAGTGTATGGAGAGATAGTCTGGAAGGGGACTGCCCCAGCCCTTCTTACTGTGCGAGGGGATGGAGGATTTGACTCCACTACCAAGAACCCAGAGGCCAAACTGTGGGTAGAATTCTCAGATCATTCCCCAGAACCAGCAGAGAACAGTACAGACAAAACTTTGACATCAGATCCAAAACAGAAAAGGAGAACATGTGTTTTCTGATATATGTTTTGCAAGAATAGGGATGCTTGTTTCTTTTCTAGATCATACTGCGAAGTGTTGGTGTACCTGATGTCCCTGCCCTGCATGTGGGTGCATGTGTCTGAATGGGGCTGTGAGGGTGTGAGAGCCTCCAACCCTGAAGTGACCACCTGACAGCGCAGACTGACACCGTTGCTGACATCCTTTAGCTGAATCAATCAGATGGGCTTACCCAGCACAGACTGTTTTTGAATGTGCTCAAATGAGACTGAACTGAACCAAGCATACTTTAGAATGAAAAATATCAAAAGATATCATTTTAGATATAGCAGGAGGGCTGTGTATTTTTACACAGTTAGGACTGATGGAGGATATTTTAATTAAATCCAGCATTGCATACAAGAGAAACTGTTCAGCTTGATGAAAATTATTTTGAGGTTCACTTATTATTTTAGATAGGAGATATAAGTTTGGTTGCTTCAATAGTAGAAGTTTCAGAATTAGCCATTTATAACATTAGGAGCATTAATAAGTTAACATGTTTGATTCTATTTGTGTAAGCAGAACACATTTATTTCTGTAGCTGAGTTATTATCAGATATACATAAGCTATTTTAGATGAAGTAATAAGTTACATGCTTTTATAATGTAACTGTTTTAATGTGTGCTTCATTTTTATTCTTGCCTTCACTCAGTTGATTTTAGATATATATTTTATGTAAGTCAAAGGTCATGGGGTGGAATGTAGTGCCAGAGGCACTCCCATATATTGGGACCAAGTGATGACCTGTGACTACCATTGTTTTAATTGAATTTAGGTGTTTTAACTCACTCTGCCTTGTGATTTCATTTTGTGTCTCCTTAAAGCTTCAGAGTGAGGGTTTGCTTTTTACAGCTTTGCCAGGAACAGAACATGTGGGATGTGCATTTGAAAGCATGAGAGAGTAAGGTGTGAAATGTACTTCTGTGTCTCGGAGTGTAGTGTTCTATGCAGTGGTGCTCAAAGGTGCATTATGTTGTACATAGGGAAATGAAGTGTGTGATTCTATAGGCAGTGGTGCACAGATGTGCATTGTGTTGTACACTGGGAAGTTTTATGAAGTTTTTACTATTGGCTTTGACATGCCCTCATGCCATCTTGAATTCGGACTCTGACTAACTTAAGCTTTGCACGCACAAGCAGGCCCCCAGATCACTCGCGTTGTTTAGGTTATTCACATTCAACATTGTTTTCTGTACTTTGAGATCTTTTCTACTTTCTCAAGCTTCACTAAGATAAGGGTCTGGAACGTGTGGGAGCGCAGAAGAATACGTGAGAACTCCTTTTGCCTTTGGAATGCTTGTGGGAGATCGGCCAACTCCAGTAAGTTTCCTTGGTGCAGAGGAGGTCTTCTCGGAAACTTCTAGTGCATTGAGATTATAAAACTGGGGTCTGTTGACTTGGAAAGCGGGATTTTGGACCTGAAGGATGGACGCGTCTTATTCAGTTTGGCAGTTCCCGGCTTGCTGAGTCTCTTGACCCCGGCTGTGAATCACCTAGTCTGGGGTAGGCTAAGATGAAGTTATTGCAGCCGGTGATGTATTTTCTCTGGTTATTGGCATTGTGATGTGTGTGTCTGTGTGCACATTCAAGTCTCCAGTGGTCATAATCATCTGATGTATTTTGTGTATATATCTTTATATCTTTCCATGCTTTCCTTTGATTCCTTGTATCTGATTCCTTGTATTTAATAGTGCTTATTTCTTGCAGTGGACGTCCAATATTCTTATCATTACATGCTTGTATTTTGTCCCATGCATCTGACAGTTGCATTTGCTTACTTGTAAGTGTGTTATTATTGCTTGCACATATATACCTATATCTGTACACATTTGCATAGTGTTTCATTTGACATCTGGGAAAGCCTTCCTGTGAGAGAGTGTTGCACAAATAAAACCCCACGCTTTATTCTGAAAACTGTCTTTTGATGTGCCTCTTTTTGTGAGCTTGAAACCCCTTTCCAGGTGTTTTCTTTCTTCGCAGTGTGTGTGCCTCCATGCTGTATTTCTGTTATTTGGCGAAGCAGGACACCTACAGAGAATTGTTTTTAGGATCTGAAGGTTCGGTCTTCTCTTTTGTGTTGAACTTTGTTTTCTTGTTAGGATGCTGAGCAGGCAAATGGGATGGCAAAATGGTTGGTCAAGTCCAGGGGTGAAGATGGTTTGCATTTTGTTGTTGGTGATGTTGAGAAGACAAAGTTGAGGATGCAGCCCTTGGAGTGTGTTGGTTGTGTGACATGCTGTACCAGGTTGAGTATATTGATGAGGTTAAAGAGGTTGTCTCTTGTTGTTTTGGTGTGTTTTCTTTGGCTGTTTTTTTATTTTTTATTTGTCTTGTTTGGTTTGTAGACGTCACCCAAGAGTGTGGTGTGTGTATGTCATATGGATAAGGTGGTGAGGAAATCTGATAATTTATCAATTAAGTCCTTGTTCTTCCCTTCGGAGGCCTATAGTTGAGATGGAAGGTGGCAGTCTGAGTTGCATATAGTGGAAAATGACATATCAGCAGCTCCATGAAATTGAGTGTTATTTGCTTGCCTAGAGTGCAGGACTTCTGTATGACAGCGAGGTATCCTCCTGTCTTATGTGCGCTGTACGCATGCTGGATGCTATAGCCTATGTGAAGAAGGAAGTGTAGAATGTACAAAGATGTGGGCATGAATCATGTTTCTGTGATGAAGAGGGCATCAAACTTGTGATAGGTGATGAGATCTACAATGTCTGGTGTGTGAAGCACTGCAGAACTAGTGTTAATGAGCAAAGGTTTTGTTATTTTCTGTCACTACGTTGAGATTTATTAGAAAGCAATTACCAGAGCTTTTCAGGCAATTAGTGAGTTTTAAGGGAAGCATAATATCTTAAGGAGGCAGTTTTAAATTTTACATTTGGTGTTTTTCAAGCTAGCCTGGCTGATGAGGAGTGATGCCCCAAAACCGGTCCCAGGATGCTTGTTTCCGGTTAAGGGAGGGCCTGGCAGTTCAGGCTGGACTGTCCCATGGGGAGCAGGGTCAAGACTAATTTGCATATGGCTGGGTCCAAACTGGAATGGTATGGTGAGCAAAAAAACAAAGGATTTAGGCCCAGAGCTCTTTACTGGGGGTGAATGTTTGACATTGTTCAGCATTCTGCCCATGAATTGTTCTTTTTTGCATTTGCCACCCCGAGTGAGATGGGTAGGCCCAGACGTGAGTCCCGTGCTCATCATGTCACTGGAGTCAAGCTTGACTGGCTGATATGGGGTGATTACCCTGAAATCAGTCCCAGGATGCTTGTTTCCGGTCCAGGTAGAACCTGGTTCGGACTGGACTATTACCAATGGGAGCAGGCTCAAGACTGTTTTGCATATGGTACGGAGCAACTATGCTGCAGCAAATATCAAAGTCAAATTATGTTTGAATCTAAAGGGAGTGTGGACCCCCAGGGGAACCCATGTGGCAGCAACATTATGGAGCCAAATAACTATACGTTATTTGGGTGCCTGGTGTTCTCGATCAGTGGTAAACACGCAAATTATATTAAGGATTTCATTCAATATGTCAAGCCAGGTATTATGTTTGTCACAGAATTGTGGCTTAGTGAAACTTCTAACCCTGATATTTCAAATGCAATTCCCAATGGATATGAAATCTCTCTTGGAAAGAGTGAGGAAAAAAAGAAGAGGTTTAGCTATTATTTTTGGAAACACCTTCCGATGTTCTACTTTTACATTGACCGGATAATCAAGGACAGAAGGCTTGGGTTTTAATCTTTAAAAACGTCCCATCAAAGCTAATTTGCAGGAGACTTAATTTACAGGCCTACCGGACAAGCATCTGGTTTTATTGACAAACTATCAAAGCTGTTGCTCAACACTGTATTCTGTTTACATATTTTACAATTCTAGGTAATTTTAATATTCATATAGATAATGTGAAAGATACAAATGTGCAGCTATTACTGGAAATGTTTACTGCTCTTAATCTGAATCAATTGGTTCAGGCGGGTATGCACTTAGCTAGCTAAAAACTAGATTTGATCTCCACTAATCATCGTACATTAAGAATAGAACATATATGAGAATTGACTTGGACAGATCATTGGTCAAATACTTTTAGTTGGGAGGACATCGGAGTTTATAAGCAGAAAAGCTCTGATCTTGGTTATTTCCTCAGGAAGTGGAATCAAATTGAGGACCATGAATTAATATATAGTTTACAGAGTTCCATACCATCATTACCTGGCGACATCGAAGTCAATTCGAATAGCGTTTTTCAATGGTTGGGCCAGACCATGTGTAAGTTTGTCCCTATCGCATTTCGCTCTTATTAAAAACGAAAGTAGACGACACCATGGTTTTTTATCGGAGCCAGCATTAGAAAAGAAAAAAATGTAAAGATTTATAGCTGAAATGGAGAAGGCATTATAGAGCAGAAGATTAAATTAATTTTACGCCTCTGCTTAAAACTTATAGAAAAGCCATTAAAATTGCTCAAACAAATGTTTTCACCATGAGGATTAATAACTCAAACAATAGGCCACATGAGATCTTTCAAATTACAATGTTTTCTTTATCAGCAAAATACCTGTAATATAGAGGTGAAACCCTTGCTGGAACTATGCAATAGTTTGTCAGAATTCGTTGGCCGGTTTCTACCTGGGTAATCATGAATATCAGGAGCTGGATCTTCCTTTAAATACGGTATCTGAAAACAATACTACCTTTTCAAGATTCAAGCGTAGAGCAAACTGAAAATGCAATTTGAGACTGCAAAGCAGGATCACCTGCGGACCCGTCCCCACCCAGAGTGTTTGCTAAAGCAATTAAAGTTCTGAATCCAGTGATCAATGTTTTGTTGAATAATTCTTTGGTTTCAGGTACTGTCCCTTCTCTTCGGAAACTGGCAAGGATCAATCCACTTTTAAGAAAACGATGTGCTAACCTGGGCTTTTTAGCTAATTTTTCTTCCCATTTCTTTATCACCTGCATTTTCTAGGATGCTGGAAAAGCTAGTGTACTCATAATTGTCTGAATATCTCAAATTCAGGACATTTACATCCCTTAACCTGGAGGTTTAGGCCACAAAACAGTATGGAATCTGTGTTATTGGATGTCTCTGAGCATATAAAGATAACATTAGACAGAGGTATGAATGCTGCCCTCATTCTTTTAGATTTGTTGGCAGCTTTCAACGCGGTTTCCCATCCTCTTCTATTACAGAGATTGGCGGAGATGGGTATTTCTGGTCATTCATTGAAATGGCTTCAGTTTTTCTTAAATGATCTGTACCATTCAGTAGCACTGCTTATCCGCAAGTAAAAAGCTTCAGTTCGCCTATCCTCAGGGCTCATCTCTAGCCTTATGCTTTTCAATGTTTATATGGCCCCTCTGGCCACATTGATTAAAAACCTTTGGAAGTGGTATCCTATGCAGATGATACGTCGCTGATATTATCAATGGATAGAGCCTGAGATGTTTCAGAATCCATTTTTAAAAGCTGTGTATCGCAGGTTATCAAATGGATGCAACAGAGTTACTTAAAATGTAACTCGGGTAATACAGAGAATTTGATCTTTGGGAAGGCAAATCATTTTAACTTTGAGGATTGGTGGCCTAGAGGTCTGCCTTCCTCTACAGCCCAGTAGCCAGAAATCTGAAGGTGAAATTTGACAGTAAGTTCTTTTTGCCAGCAGATTCTTAGTACAACTGGATTGTGTTTCTCTATACTGCGCACTCAGAAGAAATTCTTAGACCTTTTGCCTTTGGAAGCATGGAAAACAGTATGACATGCCCTCATCACCTTGAGAACTGATTATGCCAACAGCCTTTATCTCGGCCTATCCAAGGGCTTGATTAATAGGTGATGGGTGGTGCAGAATGCTGCGGTATGACTAGTTTTGAAACTCCCTAGCCAGTCTTCAATATTGCAACATCTTAAACAGTTGCACTGGCTACCTGTGCATATGCACGTTCAGTTTAAAACCTTGATTTGGGCACAAGAATATACTGCGCCAAAATATTTGAGATATATTTCAGCACTCCAATCCAATCAAGGACCCCCGATCTAGTAAGGCCATGCTTTTAAAGCTGCCTATTTTCAGATGAAAAAGAATGGGAGGTAAATATTTTTCATTCTTAGAAGCAAAATCATAGAATAAACTTCCCCTATTGTTACGTATGATTAAGGAGGAATCTAAATTCAGAAAATTGTTATAAATGTGGATCTTTTCTTCTTTGTAGTAGTGTTTGACTAATGAACTTGCCTTGCTCACTGTCTAGCGCCGGAACGCCCTTTAGGGCAGGTGTTTGCGCTCTGGAAAACATTTAATTCATTCATTAATGAGCATGAGTAGGAATGTGTGTTCTGTAGTTGGAGGGCGTGTTGTACAAGGTTGGGTCTATGTGCTTTACATATGCGATGTAACTGTCTGGATCATCTACATCTGGGTGTGATTGTGAGGATTGGTAGTATGGGGTGCCGGGTGAGGCACACAATTTTTCCTTGCAAGTTTCACTGGAACAAGGGTTCTGGCTCAAGGTCTTATCTAACCCAAACAGGCACAGGCAATGCCCTTGTCTGTCTGGAAACGCCCGGGCGATGGGACACCCTAACTAGTTGATTGAAGTAGGGAGAAGAAAGGAGGTAATGGCACTTCCTGTGCAGACCAGTGATGGGAAATCCAATGATGTCACTTCCTGGTCGGATGGATGGTGGAAAACCAGAGATGTCACTTTCCCTGTAGATGGATGATGGGAAATGCAATAGTTTCACTTCCTGTGCAGATGGATGATGGAAAATGAAGTCCTGTTGCTGGGCTTCTTCTTTTAAAAGCAGTTTTGGTAAGAATTCAATGATGTCACATACTGTGCAGATGTATGATGGGAAATACGGTGATGTCACTTCCTGTGCAGATGGATGTTCAGAATCCAGTGATTTTACTTCGGTCTAAAAGAATGATGGGAAATTAAGTCTTCTTACTTGGCTTCTTTTTTAAGATGGTTTTGGTGGGAAACCAGTGATGTCACTTCCTGTGCAGATGGATAATGAGAAATGCAATATTTTCACTTCCTGTGCAGATGGATAATGTGAAATGAAGTCCTATTCTTTGTCTTCGTTTAAAGACCATTTGGCGGGAAATAAGTGATGTGCTTTCTTGTGGAGATGGATGATGGTAAATCTAGTGATGTCACTTTCTGTACAGATAGATTATGGGAAATGCAGTTGTATCACTTCCAGTGCAGATGGATGATGGGAAATGAAGTCCCTTTGCTTGACTTCTTCTTTTAAAGACCGTTTTGGCAGGAAACAAGTGATGCTACTTCCTGTGCAGATGGATGAAGGGAAAAATATTACATGCTATATGACTTGAATCAGAGAAAAGGACAATGGGGTTTCCAAACCAGTGGTATAATTAAATGCCATCTTTATCTTTTCACCACTCTCCCACTTCTGTTCTCCATTCCATTCCTCTCCTCTTCTCACCCACTGTCCTTATGACTTTCTCTCTCTCTCTCCCTCTATTGGCCATTCTCCCTTCTTCCATACCACCGTCCTCTTCCCTCATTCTGTTTCCTGTCTCCCTTCCAATCCTTGCCCCCCCCTCCTCCAACCTAACCTTCATTCATGCCAACAGACCCCATTCAGGTGGCAGACTTCTGCTTTTTAAAGCCAAAATTGACTTTATTTTAGCTGTCTCCCACCTAAAATTGCCTCTGTTCCAATGTTAGTCAATAGGGGAAAATGACCGCCCCCCTTTTTGTTTCTCATGACCTCATTCTTTCTTTCTTTGAAATATTGGCATGTATGCTGTACAGGCCTTATTCTCAGCTTTCAGAGGACTGTCGCTACCTCCCTTTTACTCATTTGTTCCTTGTATCTCCTTCCCTCCCACCTGTCTTCCCTCTCATGTCGTTTTTACTCTCCTGTTCTCACTCTTTTGCTTTGCTCTACGTAGTCCCACCAGCACTGCCCTCTACTCTCCTAGGATCTCCCTCTATTTCTTTGTTGTTTCATTTCCCTTTTTCACCACCCCACTTTCCTGTCTCCCTCTTCTTTCTAATTTGTCTTTTGTTCTCTTGTTCCTTCACTATCCTCTCTGTTCCACACTGTGCCTCGGTGAGCCTCCTTGTGATATCCCCAATGCTGCATGTATCACTCAAATAGCTGTAAATATATTTTGAAATGTAATCATTTATCTGCAAACATCAGCTTAATAGTGCTGAAAAGACAAACATTTCGATTCAAATACAATCTATTCAATTTTGTTGTACATATACATTCAACCAAGCAAAAACAACTAATTAAGTAGGCTGGATTTTACAGAGGAGAGCTACTTCCAGTTAGCTGGAGAGCTACCAGTGGCTCACGAGCTACTCATTGGAGAAGGTTGGTCTAGATGGTGCCGGGCTGTACCGAAGGTGCCATTGATTACTCTGTGTGGCACTGCCCCCGGCCAGCTGGTACACATATGATGAGCAGGTAGCCTGCTAAACAGAGGTGCTGCCAGTGCTTATGTCTGTCCGAGCACTGGCAGCACCTCTCTAAAGTCCAGCACAATGCCATGGCCACTTCCAGCTAATGATCTGATTTCGGACCTGTAACTTATGTCTTTCTGCAAGTAGCAGCTGCTACCGAAACCAAGTGTTGGGGCAACGGGGTGGGAGTGAGGTCGGGGGGGGGGGGGAGCCTTAATCTATTTTTAAAACGTACTTACCTGGCCCTGCCGCTGCCGGAGTCCAGCGCGCACGGCACAAAGTTTCCAGACTCCCCACCCAATCCGGCCCGCTCTTATGCTATACCTAGCATGAGAGCAGCGCTAGGATTGGTCTGAGCGACCTGGTTTGCTGCTCAGACAGTGACTGGGAGCCTGTGGCATTTCTCCAACCCGGCTGTGCAGTACAGCTGGCTTGGAAAAACCCAAGTGCATTGTCTGTTTGGCCGGCCTAAGATGTCCGGCCAGACCGACATGCGCACTGACAGTGTGCAACTCTCCTGTCTGCTCAGCCTGCTATCGTCAAAGGCGATGACCGCGCCCAAGACTCGGGCCACTTTTTTTTATCTCTAGTACTTACCAGTGGGGCGATACACCTCCGTTATAAAGTAGGGGCTGCCCCTGCTTTCAGCTGGAAGCGGGAACAGACCAAAACAAATGTGAAAGAGTCGGTCGACTTAAAATGACTGTCATCCCCCTATGTCACTAAACCAAGATGTAATTATGTAGCTTTTGTTCAGCGTTTCTCACCATCATCGCTTCCTGCTTTATCTCTGCAGCCTCAGCTGGGCAGATACTAGGATTGCGCTTTATTAATGTTAGTGTCCACTCTGACGGAGGTACAAAATAGTGCCAGAACACGACAAGGTTTATTGGCTCCAAGGCTCTGCAGACCAGAGAAATCGGCGGATCCACAACCACAAGCGGCCCATTGCTTCCAGAGGCAGTAGACTGGCTGCTGAAAGTACAGATCCGGTTAGTCAAAATTCATATATGTCAGATGGCTGAACCACAGACTGCCAACCAAGAACCCGTATGTATTTACATAGCTGTGAGCTGAGAAGCCGCACCGAGCAGCATCTGAACCGGCGCTGATCGATGTTATTGAATTACAAGCTGTAGGAACGCTGTGCATAGGCGATAGGCATTGCTAAAAAGCAGTAGCCTAGATTAGTAGGATTGGCAAGTATTGAACAGGAAATTGGAGGGAGTACCTTAGAGAGACTGTGTAAGGAAGAAAAAAACTATTTAAAAACTTCTGCCGCTCCAACACTGGATGGCTCTTCTAAATAAAGTGATGTTTGTGGATTTATTTTACTTCCTGACTTTTAGTAATGGAAGTTTCTGCTTTTTCTGAACTTTTGGGGGTTTCTGAACTCAGAAACCCCCCAAAAACTGTTCAATTGACCCCCTGGTAGAGGCCTTCAGACTTTGTTTACATGCTTTAGGAACAGGTGTGACTATAGTTAGTTTCTTAGGGCTTGTACATATGTGCGTTCAAGCTGGTAACAGCCCAGTGAGCGGGCCCCTGGTCATAGTCCTAAGTCGCACACTTAAGGGGCATTTAAGCCGTCAATCAAAACAAGTACCATTGAGTTAAGTAATAATATCCCCTTTTTCCCAATATATAAGAACAGTCCGGTTGTCTGTAAATCGATATTTTATTATACTTAGTCATATTAATGATTTAGAAGGGTTCTTATGTGGAAACTAAGTTTGAGTAGGTTTAGAAAGAACTTGAGGTGAATATGGCAAGTCATTATTGGCAATATATGGTCTAAGATTCTCCCGAGAAAGCAGAGACATCTGAAGCTGCCATACGTAAAGTCCTTTAAAAAAATGTGGCTGCATTATTGTCATGTCGGAGATTAATCTGTTTATCCAATGATTACATGTGGTGCTATGCTAGTCTGCATATTTCAAAGATGAATTTGTCACACCACAGCATCCAAAGTTAAAAGGCACATCATATTGGAGGCCCTTGGAACTGCAAATAGAGTTGGAGGCCTGAAGGTACAGTGAACTTGAGTCCTGCTTCTTGCAGTGCCATTTGTTTACATGTTGAGTTATTTATATGGAAATTAACACTGACATTTTTTCTGTAACGAAACTGAGGTAGATGGAGTTGAAAATAATGAACCTATAATCAGGAGATGTGGAAAAGTTGGGATTAGAACACTGTCCTTCTGATGCCTCTGTAAGCTATAAAGCACTAGGCCAATGATTATTAACCTGTGGTCCACAGACCCCTGGGAGGCAACGACACCTACTCAGGGGGGTCAGGGACTACTTAAAAATGTAAAATATATTAACTTATTAATAAAAAGTGTGTATATATATATATATATATATATATATATATATATATATATACACACACAATGTATAAAATTGAAAACGTTCTATAGGTGTGAAGAAATTTTCAATTTGAAGTTGGTATCCTCAGATTGATTCGTGAGAGCAGTGCAAGTACATCAGACAGAATATAATATGGATGATGGGTGGCCTCAATTGAATTTTGAAAAGTTCATCCTTCCTTTTAAAATGTGGTTTTGTTTTAGATAGGTTTGTGAATTAAATCAAATATTTTATAATTTGTGAATTTGTTTGACGAATGCCTGTTTCTACGTTTTTGTGTTTTGTTTTGAGGTTCAAGTAATCAAAATTGCTTAGGCCAGAGTCCCCAGCTTCCAGTTATGTTTCAATGGGGGTCCATGGATTCCAATAATAATGCACTGGTGGTCCTCAGACTCCAGTAATGATTAAGTATAGGTCTACCAAAGTCAAAAGGTTAAGAATCGCTCCACTAGACCTTGACTATGCAAGCACACCTACGATCGGGGATGAAATACATTTCTGTTGCTTGTCTACAAAACCATGAACAAATTTCAATTCACAAACTTTATGAAGTTTCCTATTATGTTTTGATCTTAGCACAGGTATACTATATATCTTGAACAATTGTTCCAGTGATCTTGTCTCATTCCCAGAATTAAGATGAGTCTAGATTCTACACTATTGACATGAATGTGAGTCTAGATTCTACACTATTGACATGAATATGAGTCTAGATTCTACACTATTGACATGAATATGAGTCTAGATTCTACACTATTGACATGAATGTGGTTTGTTTTTGCAGGTGGTTTTCCCATTTTTATGTTGTGTCTGTGTTCTGGAATGGATTTCTGCTCATGGTGCTTATTCAGACACTGTTCTTTGGACATAATATCGCAGCATGGTTAACAACGCTGGTCAAGCTTCTCAGTGGAGTGTCACATGACCAGGTTATGGGTAAGTGCTACTGTAACATTGTCCCTAAAGATGTTTTTTTTGCATGTTGTGTTATGTCTTGGCTGTTGCAAATGAGAAAGGGCTATTGCACCTATTCACAAAGGCACTATATTATCAGTTGTAAATGTAAGGTTACAGGCACAAATACCTATCTAAAGCCTATTTAAGCCTGCCAAGAATTCTCTTTTAAGGGATGAGAAGTGAGCATTGCAGAGTGTGGTTTGCCTTGTAAGTTTGTGCACACCAACAAACAGCCATTTATTGGCATTCATAAATTCCATGCCAACCCCTTCCCACCCAGGATATGGTCAAAACGTTACTCTGATAAGATGAGAAGGGAAATGAACCAACACCAGAGTTTGTGTGGGTGTAGGAAAGGGCTTTCTTCACAGGGAAAAACGTTTTCCCCATGGAGTAAAAAGTGTGCATTTGCACAGCTGGTTCCCTTTCCACTGTGCATAATTCAGCGCTATGTACAAGTACTCACAGCAGCGAGTAGGAGCTTGGAAAATGTGTTGCATAGCATTCCCAGAAGAGCACCTGGATAAAACTGCCTGAAACTACTGCCTGGCACAGTATGTCTGGAAATTGTTTGTGGAAAAAAAAGCTAAAGTATGTTGAGGTGGAGATGTAAATATCTGCACTTTTATGTGTGCGATTTATTTGGTACAATAAGGGGGGGGTCCCACTGGTAATGCAATATTAAATGGACATCAACATCACCTGATAAATCAATTATAACCAATTTTTAAGCATATTGAAAATATTTAATCACATTGAACATATAATGCCTCATGTTCAAACATAGCACATTTATCACACGGGTTTCTGCATAGGTGCGCCAGAAAGGGAAAGGGAGGAATAGGTGCATCAATGTGCAAAAGTGAGGGTGAGTGATGGAGGGCGGTCAGTGAACAGTGTGTACATCAAAAACGCAGAAAAAGGCCTAACCAGCCTTAACCAAGGCTAAATTATTTACAAGAACAGAATGTCAAAACAGGACACGGTGAATCTATCACTGTTGTCCACATTCAATACAGAGAACACAGAGCTGTCGACGTTTTGACCCAAGGTTGGTGTAGGCAATTTCACTCCTTACAAGAGGGTCTTCATCAGGACCATAGGGGCACCTGTAGGTAATGGGAAATGGGCTTAGAGTACATTTGGGTGATTGGACAAGCTTTGAAGACAACAGATTAAATTCATTAAAAGAGAGTGGGCAAAATAATTACCCTTAGTCCACCTAACCGTGCGGTGGAGAGAACAAGCTCGGGCCAGAAGGCTCCGAATGCAGAGAGGGACGGATTCTTTATATTATATGCTGAAAAAATGAATTAGTAAAGTATCAGCATAAAAAGGAAAATGTTTGGGGCACAAGGAACAAACAAGTGAAAAGTTAAAAAAAATTCCCCAGTGACAGTGAAAAAGCACTTACTAGAAGTTTATGGCTTAATCCAGTGGTTTGGGGAAGATTGGCATGAATAAATCAAGATGCTCCATCCGTCTGGTTGAATGACTAAAACCAAACAGAACAGGGGATTGATTAACAATTATTCCCCTGAACTCCGATCCGAGAGAAAATAACACAAAAAAAAACTAATGCAGTTGTGAGACTCGGGTGAAACATACCTTCACTTTTCTTTTAGCATTTCTTTAAGCATCCGATCGCTGGCTGTTCAACCAAAACACTGAGGCTTCACAGTTGAAATAGTCACAGCGTGACCCGGAACGTGCGTGCTCTGCAGCTGAATGCTGTTCACGCTTAATTAAACACAGCTGATCTGTGATTCAGCACAGAAGCAGGAGGCAGCTGACTCGCCTCCAGCTGTAGAGTAGGGAGAGTGAGCAAAGAGACCCTGCTGGTCTGTGTTGAAATTCAACTGGGGCTTGTCAATAAAGATTAAAAAACCTTTCTTGGAAAAACGAAAACAAGAGCCTGGCAGTGTTGTGCAGGACATAGCTTGACATGATTGTGAAGCAAAAACAATAACGTTTGGCAGTATTGTTGTTTCACACAGTGATGCATGTTATCAAAAACTCCTGATCACATGTCGGAATATTAATGTACTGTTAATTACAATATGTGCACGTTACAGGTAATTCAAAACACATTATGGAGTGCAGCGGCATGGATTCTAAACAGTGTTGCGCAAAACATTAATTAACATAGCTACTAATGCAAGAGCATGATATGATGTCATGTGACTGCATCACAGTGTAGTAAGCGGTCGGTCACATACTAGAGTGTAAAAAAATACAGTTGTGCATAGGTCGTAGATGCAGCACAAGGGTGTGTCTTTCACATAGATTAATTGCATTCCGATTATTTGCATTTCCCTGAGCCCCACAAGGAACATAGTGATGTCATGGTCAGGATAATAGATAGACTTTCACCTGCAAATTATTGACATGCTATACATGGGGGGGTGGGGGGGGACTCCTGGTCTGAATAGGGCAAGGGACACAGGCAGACCCTAGGGCCGCAGTATGTTGTCAGGCCCAATGGTGGTGAGGACACATTAACTCTCTCATTCATTCGTTGACCAGGCACGCTAGTTGGGCACTGTTGGCATCCAGTTCATTCAACCCACTCTGGATGCTATCTAGTAAGTGCATCCATTTGCATTCACGGGTGTTGAGAACAGGTTGGATGTCACCTCCCCTAGGGCCCAAAGTGACTTCCTCTAGAACAACCCATTTAATGTGCTCTGGTGGATGATTCATTCTCTGGAAGTGTTCCACCAAAGGTGCCCCAACCACGCCACACCTCACTCTGCTGCAGTGTTGTAACACCCGTGCTTTCACCTTTTGTCGTGTCTGACCTATATAGATCATATCGCACGGACAGATGATGGCTTTGATGACGTCTTTTGTGTTGCAGTTTGTGTGGGTTTTAAGATTGATCACATGTTGTTTGAAATTCAGTTGTTTTGTCTGGATAGTGAGACTGCACGCCTTGCAACGTCGACACTTAAAGTGGCCTGTGATTTCTGGAAGATGCCACAGAGTTTGAATGGAGGGTGATGGAGGCGTTTCTAACAGGGAGCGGACCACATGGTCACGAATGCTTTTCCCCTTCCTGAATGAGTGCATGGGTGGTTCTGCCAGTTCTAAATCATCTGATATGAGCTTCCAGTAGTGGTTGAAAATCCGTTTGATCGTATTGCTGTGGGTGCAGAAGGTGGTCACACAAATCGTCCTGTTACTCATGTCCTTGTGGCATGTTTTGGCCGTGAGTAGTGTTTTCCTAGGGTTGAACCAGGCTCTCTTCTGGTCGAGTTTCACCAACCTCCTCGGGTAGCCCCTATCAATGAGGCGAGCCATGAGGTTACCTGATTCCATCAGATAGTCTTCTTTTCGTGAGCAATTCCGGCGAATCCTTAAAAATTGTCCAAAGGGCAAGTTGTCACGTAGTCCTCTAGGGTGGTGGCTATTGTATCGTAGTAGCCAGTTCCTCTCAGTTGGCTTCCTGAACAGAGTAGTATACAACAGTTAGTTATCTTCTTTAATAGAGATGTCCAAAAAATCGATTGAGCCGGTATCTGAGTGCATGGTGAATTTAATGTCTGTGGATCTCTGGTTGAGCCACAAGAAGAAGGCGTCCAATTGCACTGAGTTCCCTGTCCAAATGAGAAGAATATCGTCGATGTAACGCCTCCACAGTGTTACATGATCGTGATATGGGTTTCTCTCATGGAACACAAAAGTGCTTTCGAAATGGTCCATGTATATAATGGCCAGGTCCGGTGCAAAACTAGCCTCCATGGCTACGCCCTTCGTTTGTAGATAGAACTCCCTTTGAAAGAAAAAGAAATTGCGCATCATAGCAATCTCCAGAAGCTCAATAATGAAATCAGTGGGCACAAGTGTGGGCACAGGTCTTTTGTCCAAGGCTATGCGCATAACTTCCAGGGCTGGTTGCTGCGGGATGCTTGTATACAGAGATCCAATGTCCAAAGTCACCAGTCGTTGTTGTGTCGGATCAAAGGCACTCTTGGCAACCAATCCGATAGTCTGCATAGTGTCCCTTTGATAGGATCTGGTTGCTTCTGCAATGGGCTTCAGAAAGAAATCCATATATTTACAGAGTGGTTCCAGTAATGAACCACAGCCCGACACTATGGGCCGTCCTGGTGGGTGTTCCAAGTTCTTATGTACCTTGGGTAAGGTATATATGGTAGGTAGTCGTGGTTGTTTTTGATTGAGGAAGTTGAATTCCAAATCAGAGACCAAACCCAGTTTGTGGCCTTCTTCCGTGACTCGTAGAATCAATTTGGTTAATTCATTCGTGGGGTCATTCCTCAGTCGGGTGTAGCTGACCCCATCTCCAAGTTGGTTGTAGACCTCCGTCTTGTAATCAGTGGTGTCTTGAACCACAATGGCTCCCCCCTTGTCCGCTGGCTTGATCACAATGCGTTGATTGTCTTTCAAAGATAGCAAGGCTTCATGTTCCAGTTTTGAGATGTTGTGCTTTACATACTGGCGGGTGGCGACCGTCTTCATGACATCTCTAAGAACCACACTCTCATAGGTGAGTATTTTGTTGGATACCAGATGGGCTGGTGGCGTGAAAGTCGAAGGAACTCTAAGGCCTGTATGGGAGGTGGAGGGAGGCGATGGGGCATGTTTGAAATAGTATCTTAATCTGACCTTCCTGAAGAAGCGGTGTAATTCAGCCTTGATCTTGAACTGGTTAGGGTAGGCGGTGGGTAGGAAAGACAACCCTTTGCTGAGGATATTGGTTTCACTCTCCGTGAGTGTGTGTGAGGACAGGTTGATGACAGGATTTTGCAGTCTCTTCACCATCTGTAAACCCAGCGTCGGGTCTGCATTTCCCCGTGGCTCTCTGGGGGGAAGCGAAATTGTTTCTGCCCTCTCATCTGTCCTCCGTCCCAGTTCTGGCCCCTTTGTTCTTGGCCTCGTCGTTGGCCTTGGTTCCAGTTGTATCCCCTGCCTCTGGGGTGTCTCCATTGGGCCTCTCCTAAAAAAGGCTGTCCCTGTGGTTGATACCAATTGTCCTGGCATTGGTAATCGGTACTGGTGCCTGCTTGTTCCGTGTCCCTCCCGGTGCCGTTAGACCCAGAGGACTCAGAAAACGTGGTGAATCTTCTACGGCCCCTGTAGCCTTTTCTACCTCTCCCTGAGAACCGACCCTGGTTATCTTGCTTATAGTAGTCTTCTTGTAGGTAAGGGTAGGTCAACTTCTTGTCGTAATAGCGAATGTCTTTTGCTAGTTTTTCCAATTTCTTCCCTGGGTGTTAGTGTTGAAGTCCTTGATAGTTTTCTCGAGACGTATAAGGGCCTCCTTGGCATTGGTGAGTGCAGAGTCTCCCGCAATCTCCTGCTTGAGTTCTGCAATCTCTTTGAGTAATTTTTCAACTTGTTCTATTGCCGTTTCCACTCCTAACACCATCCAGTGGCGTGAGCAGTTGTTGGCAACAAAACTGAACTTTTCTTTAAACTTGGGAAGGTCCACACAAATTGCAGGCTCGTTTTTTACCTGAAGTCCCACTGGTATTTATGTTTGCTTGCAGGTACTTGGTAAGTAAGTGGCCGTGAAGGCATGTGCAAATCAACTTTTTTTCTAGTCTTTCTAGACGAGAGATTTTGTCATTCAATGTAAAATCTATGTTGGTGGTGGTTGAAGAAAGAAAATTACTGCTAGACTGTCCCTGAATGAGTTGATTAATATAGTCTTCCTTGTAGGAAAGGGTCTCACTCTCTGACATGATGGAAGATTAGTTCCCAAGAGATAATACCCTCGCAGGTTGTTACCTGCTCTAATAGAGTTACACAATAATGGGGTTAAACCCAGAAGCGTCACTAGGACCTGGGTGAAATGTGGTACAATAAGTGGGGTGGTCCCAGTGGTAATGCAATATTAAATGGACATCAAGCGATTTTATTGGGCCATATGTTTTAAGCAAGGGAATATGACTTATTGTTTAATTGTCAGTTAACCACTTACTCAATTGTGTATCTTACTGCTAAGGTGGGTGAAGGGGCGAAAAGGGAGGTATCCAGTTGCATCTCAAGCTCTATTCTGCTGCAGACTGCAGAACCATAACTACTTTCAGCATGAAATTATACACGGCTCCATCTGTAATAACTGGGTCCGCACTTTGATCATTCCCAAACTCTGTAGGTTAACAAATTGTAGTTTTCTTTGTTTATATATATATTCTGTTTTTATAATGCTGTACTATAGTTAGGTCTCGCCTAGGCAGCGCTTGCGCTATCTCTTCGAGACATGCTGTATCTGGACTTTAAGGACTGCCCATTTTTCTAATTAGCTCCCTTTACTGTCCTTCGTTAATGCTCCTTTTCATTGGTTAATTAGCTCAGTAGTCCCTCCTTTTCTGCGTTTGGAACCTCCCATGAGGACTGGCCCTGTTACATGTGCTGTTACTCGTTATGTTATTTATTAGTTACGGTGCACTCTTTTTTTTTTTTTTAACAAATTTGTCCCCCTTTGTGCTTCTTTACACTCAGGAACTGCACGCATACCCATGCCTGCACCCTCTCCCCGGCTGCAGCGGACTCCTCCTCCCTCCTGCTTTTCGAGCGCACTGCCTCTGTCCCTGCCTTCATATAGCTACTGCCACCTGGTTCTGACGATATCCTCTTTCCTGGTGGGTAATCAGTAATTAAGTGCAAGTCTGCTTTTGATTGCCTGGGCAGCAGGCATGAGAGGCGCACTGGAAAGAATGGACAGCTTTGCCGGTGCACACTGGCCGACCTCGGCGCGCTGCTTTCTTCATAAAATTCAAAAAGTCTTCAGGAAGCTTGGCCCGTCTCGCATCGCACACAGCCTCCTCCCTCTGCTCTAATTACTGTCTGTGTCTTGCCTTACAGGCTCCAGATAAAAGCGGCTCCATGTAAATAATGGCTGGTTAATCCGTGCATGTGCTTGCTGAGTGCTAATCGGTAATTAAGTGCGCATAGCCAGCGCATGCGCTTGTTGACTTTGATTTTTATTGCCTGGTCAGTAGGCATGAGAGGCGTGCGCAGGTACCGCTCTCCCCCCAGCTCTCCCAATCTCAACTCCCCCCCTCACACAATCCAGCAGCGCACCCCTCCTCTGCAAAAAATCCGCACCGCACCTACTCTCCAACCAGTGCACGCCCAAAGCTCTACCCTATCCTCTCCTGAGGTCGCGAAATGCCGTTCACCCCAGTACACTCCAGTTAAACTTAAATTCTTCCTAGCGTTGCTGTCTGACATACTGAATTAGAGTAACTTGTAAACAAACTAGGCATGGGCCAGACAAAAGCACAACTGATGATGTTATAAAGTTTTTGAGCAGGGATGGGTGTGATGCACCGAAAATAGGAGGGCAGAGGGCCCCTGCACTCCTCTTTGCGGATGATACACTGCTTATCTCTAAGTCGCCTCAGGGGCTACAACCACTGCTAAACGACTTCCAGGCTTTTTGCCTGGAGTGGGGTTTGAAGCTTAACAGCTCCAAAACCAAATGTATGATCTTCTCCTCCAGATTAACAACCCAGTGCAAGAAGCAGTTGCATGTGGGTGATGTCCCTTTAGAAGTAGTGGCTGAGTTCGACTATCTTGGCATGAAACTTACAAAGAATTTATGTTGGGCTCCACAGGTAGAAAGGTCACAGCTATCCCTGGTACAACAAAGTAAAAATTCACAGGAAAACCATATCCAGAAGGGTAACTCCAGTGTTAGAGATCTACAATGTCAAGGCTCTAGGAGCAGTTTTATACTGTGCAGGGCTATGGGGTTGCTCACAACTCATTAACTTGTCAGTAATTGAACACACATTTTTTAGATCCTTGTTAAATCTTCCGGTGAGTACACTGCTGACTCCACTCTACTTAGATTTGGCCCAGAAAAAAATTACTCATAAAATCGAGCTCACAGTGCTTATGTTTTGGCATCGACTATGGTCTACCACAGCACTTGAGTCTTATAGGGTGGGCCTTTGTGATTTAATGACACCAACATGTGTAAGTAAGATCTTGTGGCTCCGTACTCTTAAGAACCTGTTACAGAGGTTAAGCCTTGACATATACTGGGACCAACCAGAAACCCTGCGTCAGATCCACAAAACTAGTCTTAAAGCTGTTTACTGGGGTAGTGCTTAGACTGATAACATACAAAATTGTAAAGGATCACTTTCTGCTGTTTTTATTGATTTTAAACCAACTGAGTTATTTGAGACCACTATAGATGAAAATTTCCCTTTACTAGCAAGAAAGCTATACTTACAGTTCAGGTACGAGTGCCTACCTGTAAAAACTTTTAAAAGGAAATGGTGTAAAGAAGTGTTCATGGTGGATGAAAATTGTACCTGTTGCCAAGGTGGACCAGAGGCACCTGAGCATGTTCGGTTTTTTTGTACGCTGTATAGACCGTCTCGAGCTAAATGGATAGTTCCACCTTGCAGAAACCTGGGAGTAAGAAAATACCAGGAGGCTACAGAATACTGCAGTCAGATACATCTCGTATTGTTGTACTCTGTATGGCCAAGTTCCTAATGGCAATGTGGATTAGGCGTGCCAAGTGTTCTCCTGGTAGTCTATAGGCTGTCACTTATTGAAGGGTCTCTCTTTACTGTATTGTGCCACTTGGACGAGCTCCTGTGGATCCATGTCTTATAATATTTATAGAAGATATTCATTGTATTTTATTTTTTGTTTTTAAAAAAGAAAAGCATTTTTATGGTGAATTTTTTTGTGGTCTTTTTAAAATGAAATTTTCTATTTATTGTGCCTGTAATTGAAATAGATCGACAAATGAGTATTTTAAATGTTCTAAGTTGTTATTTGTGTTTGTAAGTGCTTTGTTTTCTGTTGTACTTTTTTGATCTACAGTGATTGAAATAAAGTTTTACTGAACTGAACAAAAGCACATGAAAGCACATTAATGATCGCTTAGTATTCACTTCCTACATTCCTTCTCTTCTGATCCATTGAGGAAATTCCAAAACTTGCAATGCATGTGAACTATTAAATGTTAAGAATGATGCTTACTGTGGTCTGGTATCTTTAGAGAATCGATACTGTTAAAACTACACAGGTGCAAGTAACCTCCTTGTAACTTTGGGTTCCCCGACTATTTTATGTTTTTGGCCAGGGAGGAGGGGTCAGCAGCTCTTAAGTATTTTTCTGAACCACGTACGTTAAGACGCGGTTGCAAACAGCAGCAGAATGTTGCCAAAATGCAGACCTCTCCCCCTCGTGTGCTGCCCACTCACGCGCGCTTTTACCCCTCCCTTAGTCACCACTATTGTCTAATTCAGTAAACCCTGTGTTCACTTAGCACTCTTTCCTTGTTGGAATGTGTCGCCACTATTCTGCGGCAAACCGCACACTGGTGTCTGGGTAAAAGACTGGTCCCGCTTAGTGACGACTACGTGCTGAAAATTATTCTCATGTTCGACCCCCCCCCCCTCTCCCCCTTCAGTCAAGGGTTCAAAGGCTGTTGGCAAGCGTCACTCCATCGATTACCCTGCCTCATCCCTTCACAATGGGAAGGGGGCCCAGCGCACTGCTCAGACTGGCAAGTGTTTGGGTGAGAGCCTCTTAATTAGCTGTGACAAGTGGGCAGTTTGCGGGGGGCTTTGGCTCAGTTGGAAGGTCAGACCAAGCACTGACTGCTGAATGGCCGTTTCAGATGTGTCCACTGAGCTCCTTTTTAAGTTCACTTACCTTTCCCTATCGAAAGCAATCGCAGCAACTGGTTAACTCCTCTGGCTGCACCTTCAATTTCAGGACTGTGCCTGGATTTATCAAAAGGAGCTTTTTTTTCTACGTTAACTGTCCATCACCACCAACCTCGTGGCAGAATGTGATCTCTCTCATCTTTGGAAAATACATACAACACTGCAGGGGTGTAGCATTTATATCGCCCGACGTCCGGGACTGGAGGAATCTTCTCAAGGACAAGCGGTTTTATTATGTACTTAGTCCGTTGGAAATGTAGACATTTTAGTTTATCCTCCTGCCTCTACCCTAACAGCAAGCTCAAATATGACACTTTACAGCATGAATTACTTTGTTTTGCACCTTTCCTTTAGGAATTACGGTAACACCAATAAGCAGGTACAGAGCTGAGTGAACCTGGCACTTTCAGCCAATGAGGGAGATGGGAACTTATTTTGATCATGGAAAGTAAGGGCAGCCTGTGATTGGCTCAGTGAACTCTTTACTCCAGTTTAGTGGCAAAAAAAAAAAAGAAATCAGACCCTGCACTATTGGCTGTGGTTAGCTGACTGAGCTCTGTTTATCGGCAGTGTGGAGGCCGAAAGTGCAAGTTGCGTTATAAATGCACAAGAATAGTAGCCAGCTGAAATAAGCAGCACCCAGACAGATGAAACAAGCGGACGGTCAGTCTCCGTGTCACGTCTGATCCCCATGGTTGCGAAGACGGTCAGAGGAATTATTCTAATTGTCTAACCATGCTGCTTTCATTTTCTATTCATCCGACAGTCAGTAAGAGTGTGGGTTTGCGTTTATATGCTTCGGGTCGTTTACCCCAAATCATATAATTTGATTGTGCCATCCAATTCATTCGCTGGGAGCACAGCGTTGAACTCAGACCTCCCAGTGTTTCCCACAAGTCAGTTCATATGCCGCCTCCTCTTATGTTTATTCTTGTAAATTGGTTGCATTTCCTTACTTACCAGCTGGGATGCATCCGATTGGATTCTCTGTCCTTAATCTCCAAACCGATCTGCACTTAAACTATTTGCCTCCTGCCCTGGCTTAATTACCAACCTGGAACGAATCAGAGCCTGCCTTGAGACTTTCCCTGGCCTCTGTTCTCACCTGTCTAGGCCCTACTTTGTCTGTAAATTGCTTTATAACTTCCTTGGGCCCTGTTGTAAGAGATCTACACACTCCCTTAGATATGCAGTCCTTTTACTTTGTATGTAGCGGTACAGCACGTTAGACACGGAGCTCCGCTCTTTTTATACTTCTGAAGTGATTTATGAACGTGTAAGGAGGGAGCACAGATTTAATATACAAACATTGTAAATATGTATGGCACAATCTATGCACAGACCCGTGATATTCTGGTGGCCTCTTTGCACAGCTCTTTACCTAAAAAAATTAGTCTATGCCCCGGGACCATACATGTCTGCAGCTATAAGTGCTGAACTTTTACTGTAATAAGTGCAATTTTTTTTACCTGCACAGCACTTTGGGCACATGGATTACCTGTTCCTGCAGATGACTAACCTCCTGCACAAGCATTAAATTACTTGCATTGTCTTTCAATGAAGAACACACACTTCCAAATATGATTTTGAGAATGCCAATGTTGATGGGCATAAACTGATATTTTGACTTTACATTTTGTCATCTCTGCACTTGTCACAAAAATAAGCCTCTTTGTTGCTTCCTTGACCAACACTGCTAATTTAGAGCATGAGGACAGGACTATGGTTGCTGTAGGGGCAGACGTCAGGGCTGCTAGAGGAGAGGAAGGAAAGTGGATTGGTAAAGGGGGTAGGGGTGCTGGCAGTCTTAGCCAAACACAATTCGCAAAGGGACTAAAGAAATGCAGGTAGCCTTTGGTGAAAGAGTGCAGGGCAATGGATTTGGAGGACTTAACATAACCACAATGGAGCAGTTTGGGGTTGAGATGAGATAACGGATTGGAAGAGGTATGGATCTATAGAGAGAGGGAATGGAGATGGGAACATAGAACTTGTGGGAGGGGGGTAAAAGGGGACAAGCATAAACCTGTATTGTACATAGTAGAAGAGGGGGCATGAACTCTGTGGAGAGAAAGGGGAAAACACTATTCAGTCTGTAACAAGAGAAGCGGGTAAGGGGCGAAGCTTAAAATGTGAAAGAACCAAAGCAAAGCACGATGGAACCTATGACGAGTCAGTGGAAGCATTATGTACTATAATTAAGAGGATAGAGAACCAGTTTAGCATCCATGGTGAGAGGAACGTAGAAGCTTATTGATTGCTGTAAGAGTGTTTGCATGTTTGCCTACTACTGAAGGGCAGAAGCACAAGGAAAGTTTACTTAGGAGGCTGCTGCTGACTAGTCAAGCACCTGTGCTGCCCCATCTAAATGATTTAGGTAGTAGCTGGGACAAGTGGATTTCTTTACAGGACAAGGAGATTTAATTAGCACTTTGTCCCTTGGACAAGTGCATTTTTTCAAACATTCCACACCCCTGAACACTTTCCCCTTAGTTCTTTAATCACGGCGGTGGCTATATTGGATCTCATCTGCTTGCTCCTCCCAGGGCAGCCATTGCGATTCTACATATAATTGTAAGCCGCCATAAGATTCTCATTTTTGTTTGTGAATAAAGCTCCATTTCATTAGCATTTGTGTACCTCGTTCCCTTGTTTTTTTTTCAGAATTCTAGTAATGCTTCAGTTCACTCACTTCCTACTCTGCTCAGTGCCCCCTCTGAAATCTCGTTGCTGTCTCTGTTCCAGACCCTTCAGTTCGCACACTTCTCACTCTTCTCCATGCCCCCTCTGAACAGTCACTGCACTTTCTGCTGGGCATGGTGCACGGTGCACAGCTTCTCGCATTCAAAACCTTTTTTATAAGGCTGGCAGGTGTTCCAAAGTTCTGTGTTAAGACATTTGAATTGATTGACAAAATGATTTACAACCCTGTAGACAAAATAACAACTACATTTAACACAAAGTGTTTGAGACCAATAATTTGCCAGCAGCTTTATTCTAAGAACATTTTAAATAAACTAAATGACTTGATATTCACTGACTGTACATTAAAAACATATGTTGCACAGATTTACCGGAAGCTGAGCAGTCAGCATAGTGTGTCGTCTACAAGGATTAACTAATGGGGGCTGCTAAAAACCATACTGTCCATAACAATGAAATCCCCCATGGATTGTACTTACTATCACGAAAGACCTCTGCTAGTGCCTCTTTCCCAAAGCAAAGCTTTTGTGCGCTTTTAAGTTCCTTACTGCAGCACGCGTGTATATGATAATACATATGAAGCTTGTGGTGAGCGCCCTCCGAAAAGCAGAGCTAAAAGTATTTGTGGTGTCTGAGCCCCCGTGCCCCACAGAACTGGGTGCCCCTGCTTGGATCAACTGCTACTGTAGTAAAGATTTCAATTTGTTCTTTCCGATGAAGTCGAAATGCAAAGCTTGTTTTATTGTGTTTTACAGTACACATTTTGTGAACAGCACAGACTGCAGTAAATCTCGTCTCCCACAGCGACGTTTCTAGCCATGATGCACAACTGTTTAACTTTTCGCCACAGAGCTCGCACTTAAAAATAGATACATGATGAATGCTTTGGGTATCCTTTCTGTTTCCTCCTGTTAAGACGTCCTAGATAGCAGCTAAAAGGGTCAGCCTATGAGGTCATCCGCACCCTGGTATGCAGTAACTTTGTACCTCCGTCAGCATGGGGCATGCACAGGCTTCTGATGAATGCTGCTGTAGCATTCCAGTCTGCTTACAGCAGAGTCACGCTCTATGATAGGTTAACGTAGAGGAGCTTTCAGAAGCTCCTGAGCATATTGTACCTGGCAAGTGGCATAGAAGTAGGCACACAACAGTTCATCTATTGCTCGGCAGCATTACAAGCATCAGACGTTTTTCTTCCAGGATAAGGAATGCTGAAATTTCACTCACAGGATAACTTATTGAATTAAACACTTGCCACCTCAGGTCAACTCAGCACCACATCAGCACTAATGCAGCACCACATCAGCACTAATGCAGCACCACCTCAGCATTATTGCAGCTCCACCTCAGCACTAGGGCAGCACTCCCTCAGCATCAGTGCAGCATCAACACCTCTGCATAAGCGCGATACCAGCACAGCATCACTCGGCGCCACCTCCACTCCAGCGCAGCACCACCTCCGCTCCAGCGCAGCACCACCTTCGCTCCAGCGCAGTACCATCTCAGCACAGCATCACCTCCGCATCAGTGCACCACCACCAGCGCAGCTCCACCTAACAACCAGCACAACCCCACCTCAGCAGCAACTCAACACCAATGCAGCACCCCTTCAGCATCAGCACAGCACCACCTCTGCATCAGCGCAGCATAACCTCAACACAGCACCAAATCTGCATCACTCAGCACCACCTGATCAGCAGCTCAAAACCACCTGAGCACCAGTGCAGCACCACCACCTCAGCATGACTCCGCAATACCACAAAATCACTCGGCACCACCAGAGCATCACTCAGCACCACCTCAACATCAGCACCACCTCCGCATCGGCACAACACCATCTCCGCATCAGCACAGCGCCACCTCTTCATCAGTGCACCACCACCACCGGTGCAGCACCAACTCTGCTTCAGCACAGCACCACCTCAGCATCAGTACAGCATCACCTCCGCACAGCACAAACTCTGCATCACTCACCACCACCTGAGCAACAGTACAGCGCCACCTGAGCATCACTCAGCACAACCTCAGTATTATTGAGCACCACCAGAGCATCACTCAGCACAATCTCAGTATTACTCAGCACCACCTGAGCACCACCTCTATCTAGAGTTAATTCACCACTTTGTGCACATACTACCTATCCCTCTCTATCTTCCTTTCTATCTATTCTGTGCAGCTCTCACCCTATCTAATCACCATGTCACATAATTGCACTACACACCACACAAATCCACCCCACACAATTCCACAACTAACAATTCCAATTCAACCCACATAATTCCCCTCCACACCACACCACATACATCCACTCCACTTCAAACCAAAACACACAGATGAAAGACATTGCCATTTGCAATGCCTATAGCTCTAACTCTCGCAAATGCGGGACCTATTTCATTGCAAATGCTTGTTTTTAATGTTCATTGGCTCTCACGCGGCCAGTCTTTTCCTAATTGAGTGCTTTTTATTTTGTTGCTACTCCTTGGACTGTTGCTTACAAAATATTAAAAACCTTTGTGCACAAAAGATAAATTGATAAACTGAGAATCTTAAATCAGAAGTTTATACTGTTTAATTAGAAAAAGATAGGACGACTGGACTAAAAATGGAGAATAGTAGCAGAGCTGAGCAACATGGTGTCCAGAGTCCTAGAAAGGTTTAGCTACATTTACTTTTGTCGTATGCATTGATCGAATGTTATGGTTACAGAACGCTTGTTATTATCTCTTACTGCAGCCAGTTCGCCTACTGCAAAATTATCCTAAGGTGTTTTGAAAAAACACACAATGTAGGCTTCTTTAGCAAAGCCCAGAAAATTATTTTTTCGTTGCCTGCCGTGTGCGCATAATTGCAAACTATCCGGTAGGTGGCAGCAGAGAACTGTGTGAGAGGAGACATGCAGCGGAGCGCGAGGAAGTTGTGGTGGAAGCAATGGAATAGGACACTAGCCTGTAAACCTGCACTTGCTGCCCAGAGCTTTAAGTGGGCCGGGTACTGAGCACCGGCAGTTCTAAAAAGCAGGTGCTGCTGAGACGGGTCTCTATCGGGCTCTCTATTTTTGCCCTCAATCTCAGGGTGAAAACAAAAAACTTTGCAGCTGTACCACCCTTCACTGCCTTTGCTGTAACTTCAAAGAGACTTGTTAAAGTTCTTTCACAGTCCCACCATTTCAGAACGGAAGCATTTTCGATATTATAATCAACAAAGCCATAGTTGTTTCTTATTTATCTTATGCAGCTAACAACCATTGACGAAGCCTATAGTCATGGCTTGTTGTAGGTGTAATGTTACTTGTTGTATTATATATCTGGATGGAATGACATGAGCAGCAAAATACCAGTTGGGCGGCACACTCTGCTAAGCACAGATTTTTAGCTTATGTGTTTTAAGCCACGCCCTTAATTACATTGGCCACGCCCCTTTGAGAGACCCCCTAGTTTTTTCATCTCACTTAAAGCCCTGCCTGAGCCTGTCCCCAAGTGATAGGATCACTTTCTATTGGGGAAAGCACCCTTGAGGTGGCAGTAGGTTGGAATCCGCTGCAGGCAGTAATTGAAGATGGGTCAGAGGAATTACCTCGGTCTTAACAGATACATGATGGAGGACGCGTCTGCCCCCTGGTGACCTCCCGACGACCGATGTGCCCGACAGACCTCCCCGAGTGGCTAGTTCGTTTGTCCTCCCTCTCATTCTGTACCTCTTCATAAATCTCCTTTGTTTCCCCACTATTCCCATCCCTGACACCTTCCAGATGCATTCTCGTATTATATCGGAGTCTGGAATGAATACTGTACTGCAGTTTTGCTGTATTTGTGTATAGCCAGAATCAATAAATAATAATAATAAAAAAAGATGGGCCAGGGGCGTAAAGCAGCCCCCTGCACCCCCTGCGCCGAGTAGGGGAAGGTGGGGGGGAGGGGGGAGGACTACCCCGGACCTCCAGGGGGCGTTGGGGTCCCATTCAGCCAAGGTTAGATTTGCACAGAGAATAGGTATGAATGGCAGTAAGAAAGCATAGGTGCAAACAGTTTACAGGATCTGCGTTTTGTGAGCATTGCATTTAATATCAATAACCCGGAAGCCAGGTTCACAACATTATTGGTTGATTTCATTGACCCATAACATTTCATATTGCAATTAATGTTTTTCAAATCATTCCGGCCGGAGTATATCCAGCCTGACCTGCAAATAATTCAATGAGGAATGTTGAATGTATGTTAAAATATTCATGTGGATTGAAACAAACCTAGATGCTTAACCACCGATGACCTCATTACAAAACGCCTGGTAATTGGCGAGGGAGGTACTGGGGTTCGAGTTAATGTTTCCGACTAGTATGTCCCCCTCAATAACATGTTTTGAATTGTTTCACGTAAGCACATTAGATAGCGCTACACTGAGTTGCCTATATATGAATCCGTGAACCACACCACACACCCCTTCTGCTTTCACGGTTTTATTAATGACTCAAGAGCCAAGTCACTCGTGTTGTTTAACCTATATAAGCCTTTATTCCTATAGCTGAAACAACATTATGGTCTACTAAACCGTATACAATGCATAATATTTGTATAGTGTGCATCCTGAGTTGAATTGTTTTAAGGTGTTTTCAGATGTGATAATCATGGTAAAAGAGACGCAGTGAAGAATTTGGCTAGTGGTCACACAGGCTGGTCAGGCTGGGATGGGAAACGGTTTCCTGATTAGACCTCGTACAATGCACGCCTTGGGTCTGCTTCACATTCTTTCCATCTTCTGCCCTGATAGCAATTGATTAATGACGCGAGGCAAGTCAGTTGTCTCGTGCCTGCTATTCAAGGCCTTTATTGTTGTTATAGATGGAGCAATATTAGGGTCTATTAACTCATGTACTAGAGAGTTTGTTTGCACAGAGCGGATCCTGATCTGAATTATTCGAAGTGAAGGTGCTCTCAAATGCTTTGATCATGGAAAAGGAGGCCCACTGAAGAACAGTAACTGCAAGGATCACACAGTTTGGTCAACACGAGAAGCATGATATCTGGGTCTGGACCCCGCAAATAATTATTGCCCAGGATCCCACAAAAGCTTCTGAATGGCCCGGGCGTGTTATGCAAGTGTGTTTAAAATATCCTTTTGTTTTTTTTTCTTAAGGTGGGGAAACATTCTTAGAAACACCCCTTCTTCGTAGAACAGGTATACCTTGGCCAGAAACCGTGCAAGCTTCCCTCCTTCAGATAGCAGGTACAGCTAAGGCAGCGCAAGCGTCCTCCTTCACAGGATACGTACAAATGGGTCAGCAGCAGGGCACACTTTGCTTCCTCACAGAACAGTGCCAGCATCACAGTAGCAGAGCAGGCTTCGTCTCACACAGAAGGCAGTAAGTGCAGTCTCCCCTTCCACCCAGAACAGGTTAAACAGGACTGACAAGAACAAGCTTTTATTGCCCACAGAGCATGCACAGTTAAGGCGTGACTGACATGCAGGTGGCAGAAAGATATTTGGAGTGGGTGCTTAAGTCACTGTGCGGAATGTATAGGTGGATGAGCAAGTGAATGTACAAGTTCTGACACCATTGTTATCTTGGTGATATTTCACATCAGCATCCTGAAAGCCATTCTGCTGTAACTCCGAGACCTTCTGTTTCCGTTGCATCTATGGTTTCCCACGATTTGAGAAGTAGCCGTTGCCTAGTAGGTCATTGTTTTTGGAGCAGTCTAACTGCAGCCCAAGTAACAATGCTTTAAACAGGCACACGGGGGACGGCCTCTTTAAAAAGGTTTGAATGCAGTGGGCTCTGTAGAATCCCAGCCTCTGCACTACAACTACACCTGTTCAAAATGTTGATGGCTGCCACTACTTCCTAACCTCATTTTAACCTTGCATACAAAGTCTGTCCCCGCCTTTCCAGGTGGTATTGACCGGGCTTTCAGCAAGTGACTCCAAACAAAAGGGGAGACACCCTTAAATGCCAAAAGGGACAGGGTAGTATACAACTAAACAATCAAAATTCCCTTCTGTGCAACCTCTTTGTGTGGAACCTTCTATTCGCTCTTCTGAAACAAATGGATATGCACTATATGTTTTGCAAGAGTGTTTGTAAATAATCTCCGTCACACTGTATATTAATTTAAAAATTATATTTAATTTTATTCTTATCCATAATATTCATGAATGTTCTACATGTGTAGAATCACATTTAAAAAAGAACTATTACATACTCAACATCTCATTGCACTTAAAAACCTAAAAAGTCCTATGTCACAACACTACGCAATAATTTTAAAACTGAATTGTCCTAAATAAAATCACAAAAATATACAATAAAAAAAAAAAAAAACATTTGTTTTTTGAAAACTGTTGACGTGGCTTTTCGGTGGAAAACGAAATGGTTCACATCTTCAGGACACAATTTATGGTATACAGTTTCTAAAAGACCGAGAGATATACGTCACTATACAGCAAAGAGCACTGTTTTTATACATTGCAATACAGAACCCTTTATAGCTGAACCCCAGTGCAATCCATTGGTCCCCAAAATTGCTTCCCACCAATTCATACTAGTGAACCACCCACACTTTATGACTGAATGTGTGTAGCCCGTTGTTATCGTATCACAATTGGGTACCCTTCAAAAAATAGACGTATCTATTTAGTGTCATCATGTACCTTTGTTAAACTTCAGCACCTTTCATTAGTGCTCCATGGGGCTCCTAAAAATAACTTTGTCTATATGCAAACATCTAATATTGGAGAGAGCAGCTTTATTGTACATAGATGTAAACTAACCCTCTGTTCCCTCTTTTCAAGCCCACACTGTGTTAGGAATTACTTATCAAGAATACTCAGTAATTTAAGTCATTTCACTCCGAAGGTCCACATA
The DNA here is from genome assembly GCA_963921515.1 of Calotriton arnoldi. Taxonomy (NCBI): domain Eukaryota; kingdom Metazoa; phylum Chordata; class Amphibia; order Caudata; family Salamandridae; genus Calotriton; species Calotriton arnoldi. The sequence continues at coordinate 325,810 of CAWUFW010006272.1, forward strand.
TATTCACTGGTGGAGCGTACTCTAAAACCAAAAGAAATGTAGGTTTATTCACGGCCCGCATTGAGGATCGGGATCCTGTGGGTCTATTATAAAATACTGCCCCGCTTGCCGTACTGTCCTTGATATTTCTAGGGTCTTATGTATATAAAACTGTATCGCCCCTCTCTTTCAATTCCTTTGAAAATTGGGGTGTTCTCTATTATTTTGTCTGGTCCAGATAAGATCCAGCTGGAATCTATAAGGTTAAACAACATTTATTATGGGAGCATTATTTGTGTACCCGCTATGCTACTCTTTTATAATGCAATTTCCTTTTTAGAAACTCTTTTCGTCATCATCTCCTCCCGCTAAATTGTTTAAACACCTCCATTAGTTCACATTTACATTAATGGAGCCCATGTTTTAACTCTGCTCGCCTCGTTACCGCCTTTTTGGGATTGCACTGATCTGGCGGTTTGTTTTTTACTCCACATTATGGGTTTTTGGTATCTCATTGTCGCCCTTATACTCATATACTCATTGCTTCTGTGAACTCATATATAATGGCTGCCTATGCCTTTTATAATCCCAGTGTGGTGTGCGTTCTCCGCAGCTCACAGTAAGCACTCGAGTCCGCCCTTACAGCCGCCAACCGCTGGCATTCCTTGTCCTCTGCTGTGCCAGCTAGCATGTTCATTTGTTTCAGAAGAACGCATAGAGGGTTCCACACATAGGGGGTGCACAGAAGGGAACTTTCAGCTAGTGAACCACTGTGATTGGACCAACCCCTACATAAAATGTTGTGTAGACACTACATCGCAACAGTAGTGTGATGGTGATGCGTGCATTGTGTGCAAGGTGCACCGCCATTAGGACGTCAGGCAGAGAGACAGAGCTGGAATCTCTAAGTTTATTCATACTGTAGTCATTGGCTTTTATTCAATAAACTGTCATATAATTAAATTCAATAAGATGCAAACTAGAGCATAATATAGGAAACTTTGAGACTGTGCCATGTTACCAGGGAGGACTCGTACCGAAAACTTTGACACAGGTAAAAATAAAGACGAATGCAATGTCATTGCAGTGGTTGCTACAGGTAAAATGGTGAATAGAAATGTTAACTCGAAGCAAGCTGCTGTCACTTCCTTTTTTAGGTCTCGCTTACTAGGCAGCGCATGCGCTTTCTGTTGCAAGACATGTTATCTTACAGTGGGCTTTGAATCTGCCCATTGCTTACGATAGGTAGCCTTCATTGTCATTCTCATTCGCTTGTTCCTTATTCGGTAGCTTGTGTAAGCTTTCCTTCCTCATATTGTGCTTGGCCCTCTTCTGCAGCATGGATGCATTACTTGTGTCCTTCCACTGCTCATTTATCAGGTTCTACTTTTCTATTTTTGTTTAAGCACTCCATGTGTTTCCGAGGGGACTCCCTACAGTCCTTCTGCCCCATACCACTCCCCTTCCCCCAGGCTCCATCTTATGCTCTCTCATTTGCTAACGTGCTTCTCCCCTGCCTGCTCCCCTTTCTCTCTTTCTTGCCCAGTTGTTTTTCCTCCCCTAGCGCTCCATGTTGCTCTCTTTTCCCCATTAGTTTGATTGCCTCTCCGTGTCCTCTGTATTGCTTCGCCCACCTACGTCACAGTGTTTCTTCCACTCTGACCTATGTGATTCTGCCCCTGTATTGTTCCTTCCTGCTGCACGTTGCTGTCTCTTGTCCTTTACATTTGACTCCCAGAAAAGCTGAGGATATTTGGATCTTCTCTGACAGGAAGCAAATGATCTGCATGACTTTCAGAACAACTTCACTGGGGAGCATATACTGCAGCTCCACTTCTAAAGGGGCACAATGGCACCAAGAGCCCCAGGACCTACAATCATGGTCTGGGGTGCCACAGTGGAGAAGGTCGGCGTTCTTTCACTGAAGTGCTCAACTCCACCCTCTAGTTGTGCTCAGGCCCTCCCAGAGATGCTGCAGAGTGAGGGCCATAAGTTTTAGATTTGACTCCAAGGACTCAATAGTTGTACAACATCACAATTTTTAGGGCTCGCCTATGAGACAACTTTTAGCTGTCTATAGGCAAAAGCCTATTGTGGATCACAGTGCTTTAACTGAGATGGAAAAAGGTGGGAGGAGGGTGCCTAAAAGAGGCGTGGCTTAAGTAATTAGGGGCATACCGTAGAACATATGAGCTACAGTCCTGTACTTTACACAGCATGCTGCCTGACCAGCATTTAGGTGCCTCTTTGTGAGTTTTCTGCTGTTGCATCCAGCCATATTACTCAACAACAATCATGCCTAAACAAGCCAGACCTTTTGACTTAGTGAGTGCTTGTTAGTAGTTTTATATAAATGAGTAACAACAATGTTTTTGTTGTAAATAATTCGAATTGGTACAAATGGTTCATATGTGCACACTGGAGAGAAGCTAAGTATGGGATGAGCATGTAATCCGAACACTGTTATGGCCTTCAGCCTCAGCTCCAGAGCTCTTATTCATGCCCTATTGTGAACCCTCCCACAACCAGAACTCAACCGTACATCTAAATGCAACTCAGCTCGCATGTACCATACAAGCACTGGAAACCCTGGAACTCAGTCTTTTGAGTCGAGACTTCTTGGCTTTGCCATTTAGTAAAGTAAATTCAAATTACTATACAAAATTAAACTAAAGCAAAGAAAGTTTACAAATGTTAACAAATCCAATGTCTTTACTTATGTAAAATATACAATGTATGTACAGTAACACATTGCTTAAACCATTGGCAAAGCCAATAGGTCCATAAGGAACATAAATGTATTCAAGGCATGAAGACAGTATAATATCATTTCAATGTGTTGAACCAGTCATTACCATATTCTGTCGCTAAGGTTAAATTAAATTCACATAGGTATATGACAAAAACTGCATAAATTCATCCTGTTCCATCTGATTTTGCCATTAACACTGATTTTCCAATAAAATATATAACATGCACAGCTGATTTAAAAAATAAAAAAAGAACTTTCTAATGCTGGTTATCATTTTCCTGAACTATCCCCTGCTACAATTCAGTCTCTTTTACTAATCCCCAATAGTACTAAAATTCCCCCTTATGCTCAACAACTAATTTCCAACCCAGACTTAACCATCACCATAAATAATTATTTAGCTGATGCTGTTCAAGCCATATTGTGGCAGTTGTCAAGCTGGGCATACAAGTTGAAATTGTTAACAAGCATTGGCATAGCCAATAGGGCTCGCCTTTGGGGCCTTATAAGTGTTTAGCCATGCAACAGTTGATGTTGTTGCACCAAGGATATTGTGCTGCATAACTAAATACTTATAAGGTCCCAAAAGCGAGACCTATTGGCTATGCCAATGCTTGTTGGAGAGGCCGTGGGTTGGCAGCGGCTGTGGAAGCTTATGGAAGTCTTGTTGGGTATGGAAATGTTGCTAAGGGGCTCAATCAGGAGTGAAGGACCTATGACGAACATACAGGGTTTTGCCTGTTAATAGAATGGATGCACCATAAGGAAGTGATGGGGGATTTGATGCTGCTCTCTCACTCAATCTGACATTCTGGATTACTGATAAATAGCTGTCTCCCAGTGAGGGGTGGCTTTCAGAGGCAACTGTTTGCTGAGATGCCGCACTTGCATTGCTGTGAAAGTGCAGTTTCCCACAGATTTGTGGATTACTTGATCAGTGCATTGAACGTAACCTGGTGTCTGTAGATAGGTCCACTGCCTTGAAACTAGGATCTTAAAGTATAAGTAGAGCACTGTGATATTTGTATATAGTGTGACATAGGCTGGTGGAATGTTTGCTTAAGTACTGGGGACGCCAGCTGGTTGCTTTTTTACTTTCTTGTATTATTTTAGTTCTAGAGACCTCCAGTTTGTGAGACCCATAGTAAGTGCCCTGGGTTTGGATGGAGGATTCGGGCTGGTGCTGAAACATGTATACAGTAGGCCTCAGCCTTTTTGTGTGATAGGGTGTCATATTAAACGTGAATGCGGTCCAAAAAACTGAACTAATTTAGAGACTACCTTACAGGATGAATGAATGGATAGATGCATGCAGCCACAGGAGTACGTCTCGATGATTGACAAGGAGAAGACAGTCTTACATAGAATAACTTTGCTATGGGGTAAAGCAGTTACATGAAGCCCCATCTCCTGATCCAGGGGCCGCTTCATCAGCTAAACCGTTCTCGCCCCAGATAGGTCTACCCCGGGCGGTATTGGTGATGCTCACAGCGACTGCCAGAATCTGAATGAGTAAGAATGCCAAGGCCCTGTCCTCTGGAAAGTAGGGGGCAGTAAACAGTGCTGCTGCCATAGAGGTCGGAGGTAAGGATTTGGGTGCTCCCTTAAGGATGTGCCCGTCCAGGACACCCCACAACATTTACGCTGGCTGAGAAGGGCCTCTGCAGTGGAGTGAGCGAGATTTAGAGTCCGGTTTTCCATGTGTCCCTCGGTGTTCGCCAGCAGGTGTAGCATTTCAGAGTACATAGGATGCAAGTAACAGTTTGTGGAATGACAGGTGCGTCATGCAAAGTCTGCACCTGAATGAGTTCCTTTAATGTGTGGGCCCTTTGTTTCTCTTCACCCTCATGTAAAGTGGAGGCACTAAAAGATTTAACTTGTAGGAAGACCAGAGTGGGTGTCTGCACACACCACATATTCAGCACGCTAATGACCTCCCTTACTCTGCTCCTCCCAAAAAAACGCTAATCTTTGCAGAAAAGGCAGCGCCTTCTCTATGACGGGCATTGCCGCTCATGGCACTAAAGGGCTGCCAAGCGCTACATTTTCATAAACATAATGCACAGTGTAATACCAGTTCCTTCGGGTCGAGTTTGCGCTATATAAATCTGCAAAAAAAAAGTCTGCCAGGTTAGTTCGCACCGGAAACCGACTGAGTCCAGCACTTCCAAAACCTCGGTGGGTGAATGTCGTGCAAATGGAAAGAACGGGCATATAAATTAATATGGTAGCCATCTTCCTCGAAATATGTTTTTACCTTTGGGCAACGGGGGAAAATTGTCTAAGAATCAGAACATCGAACGTTTCATATCTGTCCAAAGGTGTGCGCGTAAAAACTTTTTAAATGCGCTGGCCGCATCTTTTTGCTGACCTGTGAGCTCAGTCACACATTCTCCAGCATAATCACAGCCTCCACAGAACGAGCGATCCATTTAAGACCTAGGCAACAGCAGAGGCTTTGATTTTGACAAGAAAAGAACACCAAAATGCATCGCCTATAAAAGCCCTTCTCGGAACAAAAGGAAAAGCAATCAGACTCTGGCGTGTGATCTCAGAAGGCAGAGCACTTTTTGGCGATTTGATGGACAGTGATTTAGCAGGGAAACCACTCAACGTGGATACCTGCCCGCGCTGTGTTTAATGACGCGGCCGCAGTAACCTGATCCCAAGTGGGGGAGGTGTGCTCTGTCTGCCTGCTGGAACTCAAACAAGCAGCAGCTATTTTGAAGCACTCGTGCTGGCATCCGCCTAGCGGGAGCGAGCAGCGGCGGCGCGAGAGCCATATGTTTTCAATTAGCACGCGCGCCGCTGCTCGCTCCCGCAAGGTGGATGCCAGCACAAGCATGAGTGCTTGAAAAGAGCTGACCAATTTCTAAAGGTCATCTCCTAGAGCAGCGCATGCGCGCTGCCTAGGCGAGACCTAAAAACCATAGCTGCATAGCTTCTTTGTATTGACAATAAACTTACAGTCACTAGATATAAAACTGGAAGGTTTCTATGTGTGGGGCATCATAGGCATTTCAAAATTGGGTGATATTTGGGAGGTAAGTTCCATATGAACATTTCAGCATCTAACAGACACATACCATATGCACAAAACACAAATGTATTGATCTCTACAACTGTGCCACATGCTCAGTATGCACCAAGATAACCTACAGGCACTCCCATCCCACAATCCTTTAGAAGGGCAAATCACATTAGCCAGGCTTTGTGGGAAGGGGATCGCAAAACTGTACCGCTCTTTGGTGAACAACACTTCCGGACCCTATTCTGACATTAAGGGAATGGTGGGAACTCGACGTGGGCACCCTGAAAGTGGAAGATTGGATAGAAGGTAAAATGATCCCCAGAGTACTGGCGGTCTCCATGAGACTGAGGTTGATGCAGCTTAAATATTTACACAGGGTATACTACAGCCCCATGAGACTAGGCACAATGATGAGGGGGCGTGGCCTGACGCCGATGTAGAAGGTAGTGGACCTCGGAGCTCCTCCGTGGCCTCCCTTCGTTCTAAGTCATCCTGATGTTCTAAGGGGGCCCTTATTTGGCCACACTGCATCGGAATACCTGGTGCCCTGGTGGGTGAACTGGTGACGACCTGGGAGCCGGTGCGGCGGAGAAAGCTCCACTTTTCTGCACGACTCATCTCATGACTGCGGGGACTTAAGATGGCGGTGGCGGTCGGATGCGGGCTTCGCTGATCTGAGCCCAGCATATTGCCCACGACTCCCGGAGAGGAGTTTGAGCCCGGTTGCGGTGGAGAGCCCTGCGGTCACCCATGCATGTGGGGGCTGGTGGAGGAGCGGGCACGGCTGACCTGGGTGCCGTGAGTGGAGGCTAAAATGGCGGCCCCGCGTCTGGACTGAGCAGCTTAGAGGAGGTGAGAGGCGCTGGAACTCACGCGGGAGGGCTGTTGCCCATCGATCTTGTGACGCCGAGCGGGCAGCTCTGGAGTGCTCTCAAGCCCCGGCAAGGGGTGAACTTGGCCGGACACCGGCGGTGGAGTGTGGGGGTCGGCCCCGGCTGGTTCAGTGCGCAGGATTGAGTGTGGGGCAGTTGGGGCCCCGGACGGCGCCTGAGACTTACTGGGCTGCGGGGTCGTTGGGACTGGCTGAGAGGAGCCGGATCGGCGCAGTCTGTTGGAGATACGGGAGTTGCCCCGGGCTGCCGGGGGATGTGAGTGTGCCTCGGACTGCTTGGAGACAGGCCTGAGAGGAGCCGGACCGGCGCCGTCTGCTGGAGATACGGCGGTTGCCCTGGGCTGCCGGATGCTGTGAGTGTGCCTCGGGCTGCTTAGAGGTGGGACGCCTGGTCAGTCTCCCTCCTGGGTGATTGCACCTGGGTGGTCTTTTCCCTGCTGTGTGGCCTGTGATGATCGAGACACCGAACAGAAGGTATTCGGCTCATTTTCCTTCCCGATTGCTGGGGTGGTGGCGAGACTCCAGGGCTGGTCATTGTCATTGACTCGCATTGCCCTGAGCGCCTACCCGTGGCTGGGGCCCCTTACGGTTGTGGTGGCCTGGGAGAGGAGCGGGGGCCCCGCCGGAGCATCCCTGGTGCTGGAACCGGAGGGATCCTAACCTTGGTGGGGCGCTGCACTACCTCTTGAGGCCCGCCAGATCGCGGTGAGTGAGGCGACTGTCGATGAGCGAGGTGCCTGCGGCGCAGAGTAATTTGTTTATTCCTGCTTGGCTGGCGACATAAGATGGCGGCCGCGAGGTGACGAGACGACCTCTGCGGGCTGTGGCGCTGCGGATGCGGCGGACTGCTGCTGGACAGCGGTTACGAGCTCCGGACCTGCTCATGAGCCGGAGATTGAGGACGATAGAGGCGGGGGCAGGACACGCTGCGGTGGCGGTGCATCACGACCCGGCGCTGCGAGGGGACCCAAAGATGGCGGCTATGCGGACTGGGAGAGAGACCTGGTGAGCGCACGAGCGGCCGGAGACTGTGACGCTGGACTGGGGCTTGCTGCCTCTGAGCGGGTGACATAGCGGGCCCATGGGGCTTCCTGAGGCTGCTGTGGAGTCGCAGACGGAGGAGCAGAGAAGACACCTGCGGCGGTGAGACTGGCCATTGCTGGGAGCCTGGGGTTGCGCAGGCAGCCTAGCATCGGCGGGGGCCTCTGAGGGCGGCGGTGCTGGGGGTGCGGCTGATCTCAGCACCTGACGGCCATATCACCGAGGAGAGGGCGTTGGGGCGGCGGAGCGCTGAGACCCCGCGCTGGGACCCCGCTCTGAGAAGCGGTATTAAAGTGGCAGCACGGAGGGCTGGAGGAGAGCCCTGGTGAGCGACTGTGGTGGTGGGGAACCCGGCGTTGTGTTGGGGACCACTACCAAGGAGCACATTTCATCGCACGCTCTGGGTCTGGAGTGGCTACAGGAACAGCAGAACTGAGGAGGCACTAGAGCAGACGCACTGCAGGCGGGACCTGCTCAGGGGCCTGTGAGTGGACCTAAGTGCGGGGACAGGGAGGCTAGGCGGGGAGCGAGCAACACTAGACGGCCGCTTGGAACACTGACGAGCCTTCGGGGATCGGGACGCCAGCCCTCCTCCTACTGGGAAAACGAGTGGTGCAGTGCCCTGCTGAGATGGGGCGGGTGTCCAGGAAGAAGGGATTTGCGGCCCTCCAGATGGACGGGGCAAGTCAACAGTCTGAAGAGGAGGAAGAGGTGCCGGGACGCTCGGGAGCTGTCGCACCGGGGGGACCTACGCTGACCGATATCCTGCAGGCTATTACCTCGTCCAGGGAAACCCTTGAGGCAAAAATCGACGCCATTGGTGTGGATCTCTCCCTGCTTAAAGATGACCACAGGAAACTGAAAGACAGAGTATCGGCGGCGGAGAAAACAATGGAGGGAGTGCCGGACCCGGTGACAATCCTGCAGAGATCCCTGACGCAGGTGGAAGCCAAGGTTCGGATCTTGGAACTCCGGGCAGAGGACAGTGAGGGGAGATCCCGCAGGAATAACCTCCGCTTGGTGGGGGTCCCGGAACGGGCAGAAGGGGATGACGCTGTCCGATTTCTGGAGGAGTGGCTCAGATCTGAAGTGGCCCCAGAAGGGCTGTCCCCATTCTTTGCTCTGGAACGAGACCATAGGGTGCCGGCGCGACCTCCTAAACCGGGTGCTCCCCCGCGGCCGATGGTGGTGAGACTGTTGCACTATCGGGACAGGGATCACCTCTTGCAGCGTGCTAGAGAAAAGCAACAGCTCCAAATTGACAATTCCAGGGTAATGATATTTCCGGATTTCACTAGGGAGGTTCAGAGGCAGCGCGCCTCCTTCATTGCGCTTAAACGGAAACTCCGCCAGCTTGGTCTACAATATGCCATGCTCTTCCCGGCCCGGCTGCGGGTGGTGGACACCACTGGCACACACTTTTTCACTGCGCCGCAGGAGGCCTGGCAATGGCTTGAAACACGATGGACGCGCTCCCGGCGAAGTTCTGCTGTGAGCCCCGTGGAGCGTGGCTCCCCTGCACACTCGAGTCCGGTGGGGGCACCTTTGATGCCGACTCTCCGCCTTGAACGGTACAGGCGGTTGCAGTGATCAGTCGGGGTGCGGTGAGCCCGAGTGCTGCTGCCTCTGGCAGTCCCCTGGGGGGCTCCGAGACTTCTATCTCCTGTAGCCCGACAGCGAGTTCTGACATCGAACTACCTGTGGTCACTCCGCAGACGGCGGACCTGTTTGGCTGAGCGGGCGACGGCTGCTTGCATGGACTGAGCTAATGGCCTGGTTTGGGTTTGCTTATTGTGTGTTTTTGGGCCTGCGGTGCGAGAGGGGCGATGTCTATTGCTTATTATTGATTGGGGGCCCCCTATTGGTGCTGTAACGGGGGGAGGGGACCTGGCGGGGCTTTGGGTCCTGAGGGTTCGGCGCACGTCTCACTGTTGCTGTGTGCACAGTTAACGGTTGTATTAGTTTGGATGGGAACTAGTTTCAGGGAACCTGTCCTGGGGAAGGGGAGTTGGGGGTTTAGAGGGGTATTGGGGGGGGAGGGAGAATTCGGGGCCAAGCATGCCGCTGTAGGAAGTAGGGACAATGGACTACGAACTGCCACCTTATGGGAACCGCCGTAGGTATCCGTTGTTTGTCCTGGAATATAAGGGGGATGCATAATATGACACGTCGCCATAAGGTCCATGCCTATCTTAAGAGGAGAGGGGTACAGATTGCGTTGTTGCAAGAGACACATTTGACCAAGCAGGAGGGTTTAGCTTTACAGCGCAGGTGGCGAGGGCAGGTGTTCTGTACAACATACTCGGCTTACGCACGAGGTGTTCTGATCTGGGTCAGGGCTGGAGTCCCGTTTCAAAGTACTGGCCAACTGGTGGACCCTGAGGGCAGATTTGTAGTAGTGTCAGGGCGCTTAGATGGTAGAGACATAGTGTTGGGAAGCATTTATGCACCTAACACCGACCAGGTATAATTTTTTGCGCATCTCTCTGCGAAATTGGCCCCTCTGTTGGTGGGATCTGTGCTCTTGGGGGGCGACTTCAATTGCATTACTGATGTCCATTTAGATCGGTCACACTCCCCCTTAGTGGATGCTCCGGTACACAGACTGGCGGCGGCACGAAGGATCTGGCAGCAGCGTTGGGGGTTAACGGATACATGGAGGGCCCATCACCCGACTGACAGGGATTACTCTTACTTCTCCTTATTACATGACCTGCATGTTTGCCTGGACTCAGTCCTTTGCTCTCCGGATGTCCATGGGGGAATGATGCATAGCGAGTATTTGGCCAGAACGTCCTCGGACCATAACCCCCTGCTGGTGCAGTTGCACTGGACACGGGATCGCCCAGCCATTCCTACATGGCGGCTGCGGCCAGACACGCTGGACGACCCAGTGTTTAAGGACAATATAGGGTCGGCCATTGAGGATTACTTTAGGACCAATGCAAATACGGCATCCACTCTGCTTGTGGAATGGGACGCCTTTAAGGCGGTGATCCGAGGGCGCTGTATAGGAGAGATGGTGGGAGTCCGCAAGGTACTGCTGCAAGATGTGGCAGCTGCGGAGCAACACTTGCGTGTGTCAGAGCGAGAGCGCCCAGAGCGCCCAGATACACATGCTACGCTGCTTGTGGCCAGGGAGGAGTTCGCGCTTCAGCTCGAGCGCTTGCGTTGCTTTGATTTTAAGGCGTACACAGACAAGATGCACGCGGAGCGGGATAAATCTGGTGCCCTGCTGGCCTGGTTAGCCAATCCGGCGCGTAGAGGGACAGCGATAACGGAACTGCGGGGACAGAGGGGCGAGGTGGTTTATACTCCGAGAGGAATAAACGACCAATTTTTGCAATTCTACTCCGAGTTGTATCGCACCAAGCTGGGCCCTGGCCTCCCTGGTGACGAGAGGTTCCTTTCGGATGCGGCTCTCCCTAAGGTTAGCTCTGACGAGGCGATTGCTCTTGGTAGGGACATTGAGGCGGGTGAAATACGCAGCGCCATAAAGCACATGGCCAGGAACAAAACCCCGGGAACGGATGGGCTGCCGGTGGAATTTTATGCGACCTACGCAGACACTCTGGTGCCCTGCTTGGTGGAGCTGTATAATAGAGCGTATCATGAGGGTGTTCTCCCTGTGTCCACCCGTGAGGCCATCATAGTTCCTCTTCTCAAACCGGGCAGGCCTGCGTGGGACCGCTCCTCGTATAGGCCTCTCGCGATGCTCAATATGGACTATAAGGTATTGAGTCGGGTGCTGGCAAGCAGGCTAATGCCCCACATGACGACGCTGGTGCACGGAGATCAGGCGGGCTTTGTTCCGACCCGGAACACCGCCATGAATGTTCGTCGGCTCGTGCGCATCCTGGGGGCTGACACGTATGATAAGGAGGAGGGCTGCATTTTCGCGGTCGATATGGAGAAGGCCTTTGATAGCCTCGAATGGCCCTATCTTACTGGTGCACTGCGGGAGTTTGGGCTCGGGGAGCGGTTCGTCCGATGGACAGCGCTGCTGTACATTGAATCTACCTCCAGGGTCAGGACGGGGGGCTTAATTTCTGCTGCCTGTGCGGTGGCCCGAGGCACGAGGCAGGGATGTCCGCTGTCCCCGTTGCTGTTTGCTCTGGCAATGGAACCAATGGCTGCACATGCCAGGTCGGGCAGTTATTATGCGGGGCTTTTGGTGGCGGAACAGGAACACCATATTGCGCTATATGCGGACGACTTGCTCATGTTCCTGCCTGACCTTCGGGATGCGCTCCAAGGGGCGAAACAGCTCTTGGAGACTTTGGGGAGAGTGTCGGGACTTCGCGTGAATTGGGCCAAGTCGTGCTTGTTTCCTACCAAAGCATGCGGGCGCGATAGGCAGACTGTGGGGGCGATACCGTGGGAGCCTTGTTGCCTCTCCTACCTGGGAACCCGGATTTATCATGACAGTGCTGACCTGATGGAGGGTAATGTGGGGCAAGCGTTGCGTAGTGCCAAAACTAATTTTGAGTTTTGGGGATCCCTCCCGCTCTCTGTCGCGGGTAGGGTTGCCTTGGTGAAGATGGTCACCTTACCACGGTTCCTTTATTATTTTGGGACGCTCCCCATTTGGATACCAACCAGGTTCTTTACACAGCTCAATTCTTTAATCACGGGGTTCCTGTGGGGCACGGGAAGACGGAGGGTCACGCTGCTCACTATGAAACGACCCAGGATGGAGGGGGGCCTTGCGCTGCCAGATCTGGAGGTCTATTATCACGCTGCGCAATTCCAATGGTTTACGCAGTGGGTGGCGGGGCCACATTAGACATCCGGAGGCTATGGGGGGATTGGATCCCAGCTGGCGCCTGCTGTCCTGTGTTCTGCTGCGGGTGCATCCGGGAGGTGAGGCGCTGCCGTCGGACTTGGCCGTGGTGCGGCGGTGCTGGATGCGTATGGCCAGGAAGCTACGGGTCAGGACCCTGTATGCGCCTGAAATTCCGCTGACAATGTGTGCGGTGTTGCCTCATGGGGGTGACTGGAGCAAACTGCAGTCCTGGGCGGAGCTGGGCATACTCACTTTGGGGGATCTATATGAGGAGGGCAACCTCTTACCGTTTAATGACCTCCTGGAGCGTCATGATCTCCCGCGTGGGGATTTCCTTTTCCATGCGGCCCTGGCTGCGGCAGTGAGGAAGCATTGGCGGGGGGGCTATTGGAACCGGCTACGTCCCTTGCGTGTCAATACGTGGTGATGGCTGCGGGTACTTTTAAAGCGGTGACCTGTCTTTATCGCCGGATTACTCAGGACCTGCGTCAGCCCCTGACAGCGCTGCGGCTCAAATGGGAGACGGACCTGGGGAGCCCTTCTCGGATGGAGCATGGGGGCGGTAGTTGAGAGGCCATGGAAGAGTTCCCGAAATGCGCGCTTCCAGCTCATTCAATTTTATGTCTTACAAAGGGCTTACTTAACGCCCAACAAACTGAACGACTATTTTGGGGGTCGTCTGCCTGCCCTCGTTGTGCTCTAGTGGGGGCGGGGTTCCTGCATATGTTCTGGAGCTGCCCGCAGTTGGAGGACTACTGGCGGGAAACAATGGCTGCCTTAACGACTGTGACGGAGAGAGAGCTGGCACTGACACCAGGGGTTTGTTTACTACATGAGTATCCCCACACTGCGAAAACCAAGGTCACCAGTAAGTTCATTGACCTGGGATTAGTGCTCGCGAAAAGGGAGCTTACTAGCCGGTGGAAGGCGAGGCAGGGACCTTCCCTTGAGCGGTGGAGACGGGAGCTTGTAAAGTGGGCGGAGAGTGAGGGTAATTGCAGGATGGGTATGGCTAGACGCACGGGGAACGAGCACTCAATGGAACTGGCCAGGGCATGGGTGGCGCTTGTGGAATTGACTAAGCATCCGCCTGGTGCTGAGGAAAGTGTGTTGACTGAGACGGGGGGCACTCAAGACACCTGATATTGTGAGCTCTAACTGACAGGGAGGGATGTTGCGCCCGCTGGCGGGGCTGCGGGGGATCGCCTCCGGTGTTTCTGCCCTATCACGGTTGTGGATTTGTGTGATGGGATACCGGGCGGTCCATGGGGACGACCTGGGAATACCTGGAACCATTTAATTAGTGGCTAGCGGCATGCTTGGGAGGGTGGGGGGGGGGCTAAAGGGGTTTTGAGGGGTAGTTGGGGTGGGGGGTTGTTGGGGCTGGGTGCTTTATTCCTTTTGTTTTTTCCTTATGCCTATGATGACCCTGCACTCTGAACGGTACTATACATGGGGTTGCTAGGGACTGTATAATTGCATACAGCGGGGGCTGAGGGAGGACTCAGTAGTGGGGCATGAGGGCCAAGGGGAATCGTTGAGCGGCACCCTAAGGGAGGCTGCAGTTATGGCACTAATAGCACTTTTAATATATTGCTCCCCGAATCCTTAATGTATGCTGTCACTGAAGCTTTTTGTTTGCTTTCTCAGAAAACTACTAAAATTCTGTTTAAAAAAAAAAAAAAGGAGACTAGGCACAATGAAGCAAGGTCTGGACCCACACTGCTTGAAATGTAGGGCAGAATTGGGAACATTCTTCCAACAGTATTGGAGTGCCCGATAATACGGAGATACTGGAACAAAATATGCAACATTCTATTCGTGGTTGTGGGTAGACAGATTTTGCCAGAGCCCAACATGGTATTGTTGTATTTGATGGCTGAATGGGGAGGTAGACGACAAACCAGATTGTTGGTAGCGATGCGCCTTATCGCCAAGAGAGACGTTGCACAGCACTGGAGAGTAGCACTGACCGCATCGATGGCTGAATGGACTCGAGGGATAGACTATTGCACCGAGGTGGAGAGGTTTGTGTAGAAGTCAACATATAAAAACAAAAATCCCAAAGCCAGATTTTCTTTTTGGGAAAAAAATGGCCCTCCCACCATGGGAGTTATCTCCCATGGCAAGGGGGGCATTAGACAGTTATTACTTCCCATTACCGCCATGGTTTTCCAGACGGCGACGGATAGTGAAAATTGACCTTTATGTCTGCACATCTAAATTAGGTGGGCGGACATTGGGGTCAGCTGCACATGGCCCTTACTCAGTCGGGACATTAGACGGGTGCAACCATGCCACAGATGGAACAGTCTTCCCCACGGTTATACCAGTGCTCTGTCCACATATATATCGGGCAGCCAGACCATTATCTACATGGTAAGGATACTCTTGACATTGCAACAGAGTAGCCTTAACTGCCACAGATATAAATCTGGTACTAATTGTTTAAAGTTAATCCACCACTTACACTGGTTGATTTTAGCACGTCCAGTAATGCTACCTTCAAAGCACAAATACTTATCAAAGTATCTGAATATTGAAACCAAGACTAGTGAAGGTGAGCCATAAAGTCACGTCAAGGCACCACCCACGTTATGGTCCATTTATGCACCGCACAAAAGACTTTCATACTGCTGGCCCCAGGCCCAATTTAACAGATCATTGCACTCCCATCAACATGCCGCCGTCATTCAAGGGCCCATCATGTTCATACGCCACAGGACGGAATCCCCATTCAAGACAACCTCTCAACCAGTCATCAACCAAATTGCACACAAACACACCACAAACAAACCTCTATAAACACATATGTCCAGACATGTTAACAGTTGACGCATCCTTAGCCTTCACAAATGAAAAAACAGTTTGACTATATTTTTACCACCTGTCAAGTAACCTCCTCTATTTTGAACATTACTGAGCACTGCCATGACAGCCACATGAGGCTGAGGAAGACATGTCTTACATGCGTCTTTAGCACACTCACTGTAGTAAATCCAACTCCTTTCAGTTTGTGGATGCAAGTTGGGAATGTCAGTGAATGCCTTCATACGTCTACACTGTTCAAACTGAGTGAGCATATCTACCTTTGAACTAAGGCAAACATGCTGGGGAATACTGCCTAAGTTCCCTAAAGTGAATGTCAAACTGTGAAGAACTGTAGTTTTTGACAGACAGGGTAGTCGGTGAGAACGTAGCATATGTCACGTCCACAGTTGTTTATTTATTTTTGTGAATAATTTTTATCGACATTTGATTTTTTGTTTTTAGAAATAAAAACGGATACAGTTAATGCAGTATAATAGGTACAATGTGATACAGGTTGTGCATAAATCATGTTTCTTTATGAGCTGCATTGCAAACCAGTGAATCAACAAGTAATATTGTGTTCTTAACATGCAAACTATCTGTGGGTGGATGACATAAAGAGGAACAGCGAGCGCAATAATCGGGGTGGCAAAGGAACATTGCACTCTTGTAATTGTTCATTGTAAACCTATAGGTCAATGCATTATGAACAAATGTCAGTAGAGGGAACAAATCTGAACAATGAAGGAATAGTGTAAAACAATGAAAAAAACAAAGGAACCTGGGACAATGAACAGTGAATGCACTCTGTTTAGGCGTGAGGATGGTTTCACGTTGTGAAATCCTGAAGGAAGCAGCAGGAGGAGGAGGGAGGGGAGGAGAGGGGAGGGGAGGGTAGGAGAGGGGAGGGGAGGGGCGGAAGCAGGGTGGGATATGAGAGAAGAACTGACCAGTCAGGAGGTCGGTACTAGCCGTCGGGTCCTCTATAGACAGGAGCGAGTCGTTGTTTTATAAGTCACCTATGCTGTGCAAGCCCACCATGTGCTATCATGTCAGCTCCTTAAGGGTGGTATGTACGTGGCCATGTTGAATGCCAACAAGGGGCAATGCAGGAGCATATGCGTGATTGACCATGTAAGGAATAGTGCTCTGCGGTAGCACCTGTGTGCAATGTTAAGGAGAGGAATGGTTGGCGTTGGGGCCTTAGTGAGTGGATGGAATAGGTGCAATACACACTCCTGGTTCCAAGAGGGGAGTAAAGTGGCAGTGTCAGCAAGATTCGTGCCTGCAAACCAGTGTGATACCCATTGGAGTTGTGAGACCAGGTAATGGTGTTCAAAACTGGGGGCGTTAAGTCCACCACTGTCTGTCGGACGGTAAAGTTTGAACAGTGCTATGCTGCAACGCGTGTTATGCCAGATAAGGTCACCTATCATGTGTTCCGCTGAGTGGAAAAAGACCAGTGTATGAAAAGGGGAAGGTTGGCAAAGTAGTAGAGCAGCCGCAGTAGAAACACCATTTTAGTCAGGGCCACACGCCCCACCACTGATAGCAGCAGGGACTACCAGAAGGACATCTGTGCACGTATTGCAGAAACAGCGCAAACTAGGTTGCCCTCCAGTAGGTCTTCCTGTGTGTGATATATGCCAATCCCCAGATAGCAGAATGTCGCAGTCTGCCACTCCGGTTCAGTGCCGTTCACCATATGTAGGGGGTTTGGGTGTGTGTATTAAAGGGGAAGAGACACAACTTGATCCAGCTGACCCCAAGGCCAGAGATGACTGCAAAGTCAATAAGCAGATACGCGATGGTGGGGGGAATTGCCCTAATGTCTATGAGGTAGAGAAGCATGTCATCCGCATAGAGCGAAACTGAGTACATACCATCTCCTAATGGGATCCCCAGTATCGCATCCACTGTTATGTGCAGCTCTGTGACTGTAATGCACTTGTCATACAGTAAACTGAACATATACTAAGTTCTGACAGGGGATGAACATGGCAAGCAGGACAAACATTTTACCCATATGTATTGCATTGGGTGCAGAGTTCTCTGTAATCATTTTTTTGTAAAATGCACTGTTACCCGATAGGGTATCCTATCGCTGATGCAAGAGCAGTCGGGGCTGATCCATGGAGTTACCTAGTCGAAGAGCCAAGTTTTCAGCTTCGTGCGGAATGCACTAATTTGAGAGACAGTGCATATGTGTAGAGACACTGGTTCACGTGGGCAATCAGGGGGGTCCTTGTGTTGTATACATAAGTTCCTTAAAAAGCACTTCAAAATCTAGTCAACACTTTACCATTTTGCCACACAGTGTACTCTAGGACAACGTGGCTTATGTTCTGTCCACCATTACATGCAGTGTGGGCACTATAATGCACTTGTCAATCAGTGAACGGATCACCGAACACGTTCTGACTGTGGATAAAGGTGTCAAGCAGGCCATAAGCAAGTCCATGATTTCCTCAAGTAGGGAAACAAAAATTCTACGGCTGCTTCCATAGTGAAGTAGTGGCCCATGGAAGGTAGGTATCCATGCACAGCCATTGAAAGGTTTACCTAATGGCAGCTCCACCTTAGTCAATTTCCCAATACTTCCCTTTTGTATGGTATAACATAAAGCAAGGAGGAAAAAACAGGGCTGGCTGAGATGGGCACTCGGAACAGTAAACATGGCTCTCCTGCCTCTTTCCTTGCTTAGACCAGACACTACAACAATGACATGGTTGAGTCTTTTCAGCTATTTCAGGAATACAATCAGAAAAGTGTTGATCCTGCAGCCTTGCCACGTCCTCCAGAGCATATGAAGTGAGGCTACTGCTTCTGTAGCAGTAAGACTTTCAGTGACTGTCAAATGAAACTCAAGGAAAGACATGATCTTCCTCTGGTGGTCTGACGATAAACAGCATACGCATTTTATGTTGCCATCTAGATCAGGTGGGTAAACAGTTTCTTATACCAAGTGTGAGTTTTACGACTCGCATTGTATGGCTGAAGAACTTGGTCATTCTTATCCACTCCACCCATGTACTTGTTATAATCTAGTATATAGGTCGGCTTGTGAACTTTTGCGATCTGACCCCAAACGGTGATGGGGTAAATGCTCTCATCATGAACTGTAGTGAGCACGTACACATCACGCCTATCAGAGAACTTGACCGCGAGCAGTTTGTTGGAATGCAACACAGTGTTCTGAGATTTCAGGAGCTTCTTACAAACAAGCTCCTGCAGGAATCCTTCGCGGCGACAATGAATTGTACCATATGCCACAGTGCCAGCTTTGTACAGCTCACTGAACAGCGCTACTCCCATATGGAAATTGTCCACATAAAGGTTATAACCGTTGTGAAAGAGTGGTTGGACAAGCTTCCATACAATCTTTCCTGTGCCTCCTAGCGCGGGATGGCAACCTACAGGATTTAGGGTGTAGTCCTTCCCTGTATACACTCAGGCTGTACACATAGCCAGTAGAGCTCTCACACAGCATGTACAACTTGATGCCATAGAGAGCTGTTTTGCTTGCAATGTACTACCTGAACAGCAGCCCCCCTTTGTATAGGATCAAGGACTTATCAATGGCTATATTCTTTCCAGGAGTATAAAACTCTGGAAACCTGACAGACAAATGTTCCATGACAGGCTGAATTTTGAACAACCTGTCATGGTCTGGATGGTCCCAGGTCAATGCAGTAGAATTGTCGTTGAAATGCAGCAAACGCTGCTCATGTACGGTGCGAAGATGGGGATTACCCAAACCTTGCGAGTAGACCAGTAGGACTGCAAGGCTGTTTTGTGTACCAGCCCCATTTTGAGCATAAGGCCCAAAAATATCTTCAACTTCTAAAGTGAAGTGGGAGTCCACTGGTGTGCCCTAGAATGATGCCCTAGAGGGCCTCCATACTCCCTTCGACATTGTTCAGCACGCAAATGTGTTTGCTGCGCAATTTGCTCACAGAAGTCAACATCTGCAAAAAATGGATGTAGTGAATGAGAAAAATAATTGCCGTATTGACTTGTCATTTGGGTGAGGTGCCTAGACTGATTCCAAGCACCCGGGCAGGATATGTTAGCCTAGAGACCAGCTAGTTCACAGTGCCACCATAAGCCCCCCCCCCTACCCTGAACAGGGAGTGAATGGTTTCTGGCAACCACTGAACATGACAACCCTGACCCCTCAGCGATCGTGGTAACAGATCAGGACTCTTCCGCTCAGTCACTCATGCTCTTTGTTCTGAGAAAGATATACAGAGAATACACAATGGGACGTTTTCAATATATTTATTGAATCAAGGTTATTCTTGTATAAAATACATGTGCTGCGATAATCAGTAGACAGAAACAGATGACAGTGATTACAAGCACCAAAAGAGTAAATAGTAGATATAGCTCCACCATGGTGCTAAGACAGTGTATATATGCAGGCATATAAAACAAGGTAGTAATCAGGCTTACTCCTACTATGCAATCCCTACACTGTCTACGTCTATAGTGTGTGTATGTAGGTGTAGAGCCAAGAATCCCCCCACGGGATGATCCAACCCCATTACCTGGCGGAAGAGAATGTAGGACCCCGTCCTGGTCACAAATTAGACACCCCTCACGGAGATGTCAGACTGCTGCGTGGTGAAGTCTCAGCATGCAGGAACCCTCGGTGTCAGCTGAAGTGCCTCCTCTGCTAACCCTCTCAGATGCTTATTATTTATAATAAAAAGCATCCTTGCAATGTACGTATAGATTATCAATGTTATGGATATGTAGATAGCCCTGTCACCCCGTGGATGAAGATAGAACGACATTTGTACATTGTGCGTAAAGTCCTTGTACTTGGTGTTCGAGGCATTGTGATAATGTTGCCAGATGTGTAAACAGGAGTAGTGCCAGAGAAACTAATCCAACATTGTCACACAAGCGAATGTGTGCAAAAGGTCACAGCAGTAATGTTATTGTGCAAAAGAGGACAATGTAAGAAAATGTGCAGCTATGTTTCATGGGCCTAACCGGGGCACATAACAGACTTTACATCCAGCTTCGCCAATGAAAGGCAGAATTTGGGGCTTAACTAAATTGAGGGGCCACCAAGAGAGCACTTAGTCTGTGCTTGCCACCGCACGTGCCTGCTCTCGGGGTTGCTCTAACCTCCTACGGTTGCTCCGCTACACAGACTGTGCTTGCAAAGGTACAGCGTGACTGCCAACATCATCTCCCTCAGAATCGCTAAAGACGAGTCGTCGGATGGAACTCCGCTGACTGAAAAATCACGTTCAGATTCTGCTCCCTTTTCTTCTCCATTAGATGCTGTCTCCGTTTCTGCTGTCTTGGTCACTGTCCTTTGTAACCCGATTTAGGGCCTGTGCAGCAGTCATCCACCGAGACGCCATCTCTGCTGACTGGCTAAAACCTTCCTTCTAAAATACTGTCCTTTGTGGAAGGCAGAAGTATTATTCTAAATCAGTCGGTGGGTGTGTACATCTGTGAGATGTGTGCAACAGTAAATAAACAAACACTCATCTTTTCAATGAATCTGAAGGTTCTCCAAAGAGACAGTATTACTTCACAGCGTACATTTGTCATAGCTGATGCAAAACATTATTGTTGTGGGACTTACTGGGCCATTGCCAGTACAAAAGTAATTTCCTCAAAGCTACAAATCTCTATTTGATTTCAAGAAGAACACATTCACATAGTAGCCTCTGCAATCTTATGCGCAGGCGTACTCTTGTGAAACTCTCAGTGCTTTAGTGAAGTATTATGTGGGGTAATTAGCAGTGCATGGTGAGGGCACGGGTTATAGTTACTTAAAATAACTAACTGCTGAATGTCTATGGTTTTGTGTGTGTAAAATCTGAGCACAACTATAATGTCCCTGTAACCTTTGGTTTTTTTAGTGAATGTTTAAGGTTTTTAAAATTCTATTTCCTAACTATAACGTCCCTGTAACCTTTGATTTTTTTTTTTCCCCCAGTGAATTTCTACAGTTTTGTACTGCTATTTCCTAATTACAACATCCCTGTAACCTTTGTTTCTTTCCATGAATTTCTGTTTTTTAATGCTATTTCCTAAATATAACATCCCTGTACCCTAGGTGTGTGAGTGGTTGTGTGGGTGTGTAAGTAGGTGTGTGATGGCTGTGTCACTGTGTGTGTGACTGGCTGTGTGGGCCTGTGAGTGACTGTGTGTGTCTGTGAGTGGGTGTTTGAGTGGTTGTATGGGCGTATGATTTCCTTAATGGGTGTGAGAGTGGTTTTCTGGTTCTCTGAGTGGGTGTGTGAGTGCATGTGTGGGTGTGTGAGTGCATGTGTGGGTGTGTGAGTGCACGTGTGGGTGTGTGAGTGCATGTGTGACTGGCTGTGTGGGCCTGTGAGTGGTTTTGTGGGTCTCTGGGTGTATAGATGTGTGAGTGGTGTTCTGGGTCTCTGAGTGGTAGTGTGAATGGCTGTATGAACGTGAGTGGTTGTGTGGATGTGTAAGTGGGTGTGTGAGTGGGGGTATTTTTTTTTTAAATGGGATCTGCGGATCCATTGCCGATTCACACAGAAGGCTGTGCTGAGCGTCGCAGTGGATCCACGGATCCTTGCGCGCCCAAGAAAAAAGTTTTGGGACAATTTCTTGCCCATGAGGGGTCCCTCACAGACCTCTCCATCAGTCACATGGGATCAGGATACCTCTATCCTGACCTCTTATATCCTATTTACACTTTGTTTCCCCCCTCCCCGGGAACTGTGTGCCGATTGACAAAATGGCGGCAGCATCTTTTCTCTCAGGTTGTGACGAGCCAATCACGGTATTGCTGTTGGGACATGGATCTTCTGATCCACCGTGGTGGATCCGCGTCTCTAGAGATACAGAATTTTGTTTTCTTTAAAAACTCCAAAACTACTGAACAGATTTACACCAAATTACAAAAAGCACTCTTTCTTGACCAAGATCTAGCTTTCTGCCAAATTTGTTGTAATTCCGTTCTGTGGTTCGGGCTGTAGTCGTGTCTAAAATCCCTATGGGAAATTGCATGGGGAAAACGTGTTTTGGGCCCTCCCTTTTTCTCGGCCCCTGCTTGACGAATCACCTCAAAACTTTCCAGGTTGCAGCTGATGTGAGTGGCAAACTAGTTTCGAAAATTTCGTGAAGTTTCATCAAATGCCGGCAAAGTTATTAGCAAAACAAAAAATGCTTTTCCTATGGAAACTAGGTCCTAACTATAACTACCTACTGGTGACTGCCAGTAGGAGATAGATTATAGCCCACAAAGGGGGTCAAACCCCTACCTAAATAGCTTTCTTTTTTGGGAAATGTGTGGTTCCCCTGGGGGCCAATAATGGCCCTCAGGGGAACCACACATTTCTCCCCCAAAAATGTGGGGCCCACAGGGAGGCGGCCTGTGTGCAAGAGGGCCGACCCCCTGACCATTTCATTGTTTTTTTGCTTTTTCACTATTATATCCCCATGGGGACGGCGCAATTGCCCCACCAGGTGAAAAAATACCTTTTATAAAATATTGTTCCCCCGGGTGGGGGGAGACCTGTTGCCACAGGGGTTGACCACCTTACAGAATCCCTGATGGCCTCGTGGATTTCTGGCTGTGGATCGCAGTGCGATGCACTGACAGGAAATCATTTCAGGGAGGCCTACCTGAAACCTGGAGAGGCAGTTTTCGGCCTTTTTTTCCCTACCGGAGCAAGAGAAAGCACTCGCCTGCTTTTTCTGATGCTCTGGTGGGGAAATTGATATCAGCACGTGTTATAACCACAGAAGAGCCTAACTACACAGTACGTCAGTTTTCCCTCAAGGATCACTCATAGCTGCCAAGGTTTCAAATTGCTTATGTGTGACATTTTCATATTTTCAGTGTAATTATGAGTGACATTCAAGCACTATAAGTGACACTTTCTTGCGGTCAAAAATCAAGCAATGAAGACGAGGGAAATCTAAATATCAGAAATTACACCCTCATTGGATGATCAGACACTACATAGGAATGGCATAAAGGTCGGACATGTGGCAGGCAACATGGTAAATTTATACACTTGTATCAATGATTCTAAAATATTTTCTGAATAATCTATTTATGATTACAACTGTGCTCAATGGCTCCCTTCTGTATAATATACAAATAGAAACTTAAGATGGCCATTGCAACGTGGCTTAAGAAGTAGCCTCCCACTGACTTAAAAAATAAAGACCCAAAAATCAGAATAATAGCTGACTTACTTAAAGTACTTATTATAATACTGTTGTTTTATTTAAGTACTGAGGGTCGACAACCTAATGTCAGTGAAAAATTCAAAGTATGCAAACCAATTAACAATTCGATGATGCAGAATAGAGGGCTACAGAGTTTATACTTTAACACACACAAGTACTAAAAACTCCAGGTAATGTTGAGTAACTGAAAATGAAAAACCAGGCTATTTAACAACTAACTGAAAGGAAATATCACACATGATCTACTCCAGTTCCTGTTTCCAATGCACTTCAAGCACAGACTTTGCAAGCCCATTTATTTAAAATTGACACTCTGAGGCACTGGTGGGAGCATAGGAGCCACATGACTAACCCACATTTGTAATGAGAAAAAAACACCTACGGCCAGTGTGGTCGCAGACAGACACCACCTTTCCCACCCTCAGGCTCTAACTTACATCCCGTCCTTTCCATCTCTCCGGTTCGCTGCTATTGCTGCAGGTGGTCTGTGACGGTGCTGGAGACTGCAGTACTGCTAACGGACCCGGCCATGGCGAGGAGTATCATGCAGCGTCGCGGAGTACGGCAGCTCTGGGCCTTCAGCAGAATGAAGATACACAGAAACAAACAAGTTGTGCATGTGCAATCCTTCGGGTTCTGCCATGGGTCAAGAATCATTAACAGAAGCAAGCAACAAGGACTGACGCTCCTCGCTTGGTACGAAGGAATTTTAATTATTGCAAATTGTTTTGTTTATCATTAGAAATGGATTCGCTGTCACTTAAGGCTGGTATCTCAGCACTAAGCCCTGGTGATGTAATCCAAAAGAAGTCCAAGGGTAGCCATGTAGTAGGTTGTAGGTAAGAGGTTTATTAAGCTTAGTTACAGGTCAGGTTTAGATGGTAGGTAGAAGATATGAAGTTCAGCCCCACCAGGAGCAGCATCCTTGCTGCTCAGCCCACACACTCCAACTGTCTCTCTCTCCACTCGGCACTCCAGCATTCCACTATCCCATCAGGCATTCCAACATTCCACACACACATTACATTCATACTGGCTGAGCTGCCGGGAACAGGTATCTAAGGGAAAGGATGTAAAGCAACATTACAAGTTACAACACCTGGCCTGATACTGCCTCGCCACGGTACTATTCATCTTACTGACTGTGGAAGAATGAATGATCGAGTGAACCCATCGCTATTTCAGCCTGACTCACAGTTCGCACACTGGTCTCATTTGCAGGTGCCTGAGCGACTGAGGTATCCAACTTCTTAATCAATGGAAAGGACATTATGATGGCATTACTAGAACGTTGTTCAGAGAACAGAACAGAATCTCTGAACACTGCATCCAGCACATATTGGCAAGTAAGATCACATTCTTGTAAGTCTCTAAAACATGCTAGGCAAATAATCTGCGTAATTCTAAAACACAATCTAGCAGCCCCCACCCAGAATGGCAAAACTCAGGACGGCCTTAATGAGACATCAGTAACACAAACTTGCAAAGCCTGCCTTGGATGCTTACGTGTTGCTGCTGAACTGAGGTCCTACCTGCCAACTCTCGACAGGGATCGTTAAAAATCCAGTGTTGTCGCAGGCGGGTGCACAATGCTGTAGCACGCAGCTAGTTCCTGGGAGGTATCTCCATGCCGGACTGCCCATTAGTAGTCTGGTTCAGGAGACTCCAGGGACTAAAGTGAAAGGAAAGTGCTGGAGAACGACGTGATTCACGCACAACGTCAGAACAATTATCATGTCTTTCCAACCAAATCCTAAAAAAAGCATCTGGGGGGGGCTTTATCCCTCAAACACAACCTGACAAATCCCGACCTACTTGACCAAACCCCCCCCACCCCTCCCTCTCCCTCCGTCAAGTGTGATACATGCTGCCGCGGCCGGCCCGGGCTGAGTCTCTGCAGCAGAGCTGTGATAATGAATGCTGTAGCTGAGCCCCCAGGACGGCGCGACTCACACTCCTGTACTGACCTGATATTCATGATGAAAACTTAGTGCAGTCACACACTGCCGGCACAGCGAGCCGCACAGTATGCACTGCCAATATGAGTGCTTATGCGGCGTTTCTGTCTGCCTCAGCGCTGGTGGTGTCAAGGAGGCGCTATAAATGCGTGACTTCACATTTTAATGCAGTGATGCAGACCACCACATTAAAATGTATTAGTCTTACGCCTGATGCGTGGTACTTGGCAGGGCTGATCACTTTTTTCTTAAAACAATTGAGGAAATATGAACAAAGGCTGTAAGAAATTGAATTATTAATAGGGGCACTCTCTAACTGTGGTTATCATAGTTAAGCTTGCTGTTTCCGGTTTTTACTTTGTATTTCTGTATTCACATGATGGAGTTTGACCTTTAATTATGGCTTAATAAGACTGCTTGTATTAATGATGGATTGCAACCAGTATATGCTTTTAGAAGATAGTGAGTTTACGATTTTTAGGATCCTCATGTATGTCAGTTTTAACTTTTTCAAACATGGAAAGACATATTGATTATTGTACTTTTATGTATTTTTACTGATGCAAAATAAAGTTCATTGATGATGATGATGAATTATTAATTGTGAAGATGTGAGTCCTTCGCAAATAATAAATCTCTCTCAGGATAGCAAAGCAGAGCAGTGCAAGGTCTACTCGGGGGACTTAGTGTGGGCTAGCAATCCCCCATTTGCTGGCACGCACCAAACAGCACTCAGTAAATGTTGGTCCAGTCATTGCTTTGTATGTTCTTTGATCAGACACACATTATTAAATACTACATATTAAATTACAAATATGTATGTCAGGTAGATGGAAATACCTTTGGCGACACCCTCATTTCATATTACACCCCAGTGGGTCCTGAACCCCATAATCGCATTACCACTTACCTATACAAGATGCAACATCACAATATAGGGAGTAATATTTTAAATACGGCAGGCCTACTGACTTTGTCAGGGTGTCACTGCATTAGTAAAAGCAGCCACATATCATGTTTTAACACTGTACCACCATTCAAATCAATGACAACAGTAACCATATTCAAATGCATTCCCTATAATGATAAACATAGCATTGTCAGTATCACTATTGTCAAAGTATTTTGAATTCCAAAACATATTTGTTAGTCTTTCTTTTATTAGTATTAGACTGCTAATGCAGTCTTGGAACCAACCACAGTGGGTTTTAAGCCCAACAGCAAAAGCTCTGGGAATACTTAAAACTAAGAGAGGCACTCACCAGCATGGTGCACTTGTTGAGGGTTCCGGGGGAAGCCCCAAGGCCCCCTCAGGCGGCTACCTGCACTCGGCAGGAGGAGCTATCATCTTTGTGCTTCTCCTGCACATGCTGTTCCCAACAGGCGGTAGCAGGTGCTGGTGTTCCTCCTACTCGGGCTATGCACAGCGGGACATTTGAGAGCGGGGTGCACCCGCCCCCGTCTCAGACGTAGGTTGGTGAGCACCCCACAAGCTTTCACTCCTCAACTTTCCTTTGTCCTTGTGGACCCAGGGATGGAATCACCGGGCCTCGCTGTTTTTGCACCGACCCTCTGCCATATCATTGTCCCGGCAGATGGGGTCCTCGGGGAAACCCTAGTGTCGGGCTGTGGAGAAGGGGCCCTCCCACACCTCCTTCCTTGGAAATAATTAAAATAAAAATGCCAGACCCTTGGGCCCTTGCCCTCTCTGGGGGTAATTAAGAGAAAGTACAGAGGAGCACTATGCATCTGTTCGTTTTCATTTTTGGTTTCAAGCAGGAAAATCATTTAAGCGGCATATCTAAGGCCCTTAGTGCTGATCTAGATAATCTGAGCTCGTTTTGCTCTTGTGACCAGCCCTAGCCACCAGAAACATTTTTCTTCAGGCCTTTGGTAGTCTAAAGGAGCACATTTCATGGGGAGCTGTATTTTCTGTCTCGGTGCACCAGACCTGTTCTCTGCCTGGCTCCCGGTACTCTTCTCCTGCTGGTGGGGGCATCTTGCACAGCCCTTCTACAACCAGCCAGCAAAACACCCTCCTTGCCTCACTCCACAAGCCCAAGGGACACCCAGTTGGCACTTGAGCCTGGGCCAGTCCGCACAAGGCCTAGGCCATCCATGGTCCCCCAACAGGTCCATTCATTCCTCAGGGGCATAACGATACAAGAAAGGATTGGAACACCCTATCTTGTAGTATTCTAGTAAAGCCACAGGCCTCATTTCGAGTTTTGAATTCAGTGACCACTGACTTCAATGGTGTTGAAGCATTTCTGAAGATCAACCCTATATTCGTATATTAGGCTGATGGCACATAGGTGAAAGTACAGAGTTGCAGATCCCTTTGGAAGCCTTCTGACCACAATGTCCAGAAGTATTTTGGTTATTTTGGGTGAACGTAAAACATCAGGAAGAAATTGTGGGCCTCCTAGATCTTTGCTACTGCTTGTTGATAATGTGACTAAATTGATGGGCAAAACAGTGCACCTAGTAGGCATTAGGGTACATATCAATTTTATTGTACTCTACCAAACATTCCACTCATAACCGAAGTTCCATTGTAGCTTTGTGGAATTTGTTTTTATTTTTGAAGATGCTCTGGAAAAATCAAGTTCAGTTCATCGAATATAGCTGCAGCAATAGCTTTTTCACTACAGTCTCTTTAATGTGTGAAACCATAGAATCTCTGCCACTTTTCGGTCATTGTTGATAAACCAAAAGATTAATTCAATCTGTGTTTTAGTGGCTGCATCAGTGGTGTCATCAATTCAATATTCACAAAGTCAGTGACTTGCAACTGTTGGATAATTTAGTTTCTGCTTATCACTAGCATATACTCAAGATTGTCCTTATTTATGGATATAGAGGTGCACTTGAAGACTGCAGCCTTTGCCAAGTATGCTTCAATTTCACCGTCTATACTTATCGACTGCTTCATTGTATTTCGTTATTGCTTTTTGGTAGGCGTCACTTATGTGGGCTTTAGTGCGTGTCTCCCTACATTCCTAGCCTTACCAGGATTTCCATATGGATTGTTTGCATGCTTCTTTATCAATCAATCACACATTACTTCTAAAGTGCGGCTTATCACCCATGAGGGTATCCAGGCGTTTAGTCGAAGAGCCAGATCTTGAGTTTCTTCCTGAAGTCTGTTTGCGAGGGAGATGTTCAGAGGTGGAGGGGAAGGGCATTCCAGGACTTGGTGGTGAGCTGGGAGAATGACCATCCTACTCTGTGTCTACGGTGGATGCGAGGTGTGTGTGCGAGGGCGAGGTTGGCGGAGCAAAGGTTTCTGGATGGTTGGTGGAAGTTAAGGCGGTGGTTCATGTAGGCAGGACCTTAGTTGTAGAGGGCTTTGTAGGCGTGAGTCAGTAGTTTGAATTGTCATCTCTTCTGGATGGGGAGCCAATATAGATTTCTCAGGTGCTGGGTGATGTGGGCAGGTTTGGGTTGGTTGAGGATTAGTCTGGCCACTGCGTTCTGTACCTTCTGGAGTCTTCTCATGAGTTCGCCGGTGGTACCTGCATAGAGTCCGTTGCTGTAGTTCAAACGGCTGGCGATAAGGGCTTGCGTGATTGTTTTCCTGGTGCTCGTGGGGGGCCATTTGAAGATTCTTTGGAGCGTGCAGAGTGTGTGGAACTAGGCCACGTAGACGGTGTTGATCTGTCGTTTCATTCTGAGTTTGCTGTCTAAGATGATGCCGAGGTTGCGGGCATGGTCTTTCGGTGTAGGTGTGGGCCAGAGCTCCGGGGGCTACCAGGTGTCATTCCAGAGGGATGTGTGGGTGTTAAAGATCAGCATTTCGGTTTTGTCAGTGTTGAACTTCAGGCATTTGTCCTTTATCTAGGCTGTGACGTTCTTCATACAGTTATGGAAATTGGTCTTCGATGTGGTGGGGTCTGCTGAGAGTGAGAGGACGAGCTGGGTGTCATAGGCGAAGGATATGATGTTGATGTCGTGGGTTCTGACGATGTCGGCTAGCGGCGTCATATAGATGTTGAAGAGGGTGGGGCTGAGGGATGAGCCTTGAGGGATGGTGCAGATGGTGCTCTTGGGTTGCAAGGTGAAGCGGGGGAGACTGATTGTCTGTGTGCGTCCAGTGAGGAATGATGCCATCCATCTGAGTGCGTTTTCTTTAATTCCAATCTAGTGCAGTCTTTCGATGAGTGTGTGTTGGGAAATGGTGTTGAAGGCTGCGGAGAGGTCAAGAAGGATCAAGGCAGCTGATTCTCCTCTGTCGAGTAGGGTGCGGATGTCCGTGGTGGCGATTAGGCTGGTCTTGGTGCTGTGGCTGGATCTGAAACCGGATTGACAGGCGTCTGGCGGGTTGTTTTTCTCCAGCTGTTTGGTGAGCTGAAGGTTGATGGCCTTTGCCAGAACTTTGGCGGGGAACGGGAGCCACGAGATGGGGAGATCACTGGGGTCTGCAAGGGTTTCTTGAGGAGAGGTCTGACCTCCGCGTGTTGCTAAGCATCGGGAAAGGTGGCTGTGGCGATGGATGCATTGAGAAGGGTCGTGAATTGGTGGCTGATCTCGTTGCTTTCGAGGTTGAAAAGGAGGTGGGGACATGGGTCAGAGGGTGCTCCTGAGTGGATGGAGTTCATTATGGCTGAGGTGTCCAGTGTTCTGGGTTGTTCCCATGTGGTGAGTTGGTGGTCGGGAAGGTCTCCGTGGGATTGGGGAGGCTGAGGAGGTCAGTGGGTTGGGGGTCGAAGTTCTTGTAGATGGTGGATATCTTGTTGTGGAAGTGAACTACAAGAGCGTTACAGAATTCCTGTGAGGGTGGGATGGAGATTTCGGTGGCTGCTGGGCAGGAGAACTCTCTAACGATGTTGAAAAGTTCCTTGGTCTGGTTGGCGCTGGCCTCAATGTGGTCTGAAAGGGCCTTCTTTTTCACGTCTTTGAGTTGATGATGGTAATTGTTGAGGGCTGTTTTGAAGGTGGCTCGGTTTGTGTCGTCTCTGTTGGTGTGCTATTTTCTTTGTAGTTGTTTGCAGCTGCGTTTCATTGTGTGGCGTTCCGGATTGTACCAGCTGGCTTGTTTGGTGGATCAGCGACTTTTGACTGGTTTGATGGGGGTGCCTCAGTTGGCAGCATTGGTGATCCAGGTATTGAAGTTGTTGACTGCCTGATTCATGTTGGTGGTAGCGTCGGCAGGGTGTTGTTGAGGGCATTCGTCCATTGGTTCTGTGTTACTTTGCTCCAGCTTCGGGAGGAGGTGCTGGGAGGATTGGGGAGGGGGGGGTATGGGGTGGTCCTGTGATGGTGAAGTGGATGATGGAGTGATTGTTCCAGGTGAGTTCCGTGGTGTGGCTGAATTGGACTCTGTTGCTGGACGTGAAGTTCGGGTCTAGAGTGTGTCCTGCTGTGTGTGTGGGGTCTGTGACTAGCTGGGTGAGGCCGATGTTGTTGATATGTTCCATGAGGTCGACAGAGTTTGGGTCTGTGGGGTCATCCAGGTGGAAGTTGAGATCTCCTAGGAGGGTGTAGTGCATGGATTTGATGGCAAGTGGGGCGATGAAGTCTGATGGTGTCGCCGAGGCCGGTGCGTGGTCCTGGGGATCTGTAGGCGAAGGTGGCTTTGATGGTTGTTTTCTTTATTTCTGTCTGTTACTCCTGTTTTTTGTCCGAGGAATGACACCAGCAAATAGCAAGCAGGGAAAGCAGGAAAAGCTGAATAAAGAATTTTGAGAAGTACTCCCTGTAAGCCAATCAATTTTTGTCTACCAGGAGTTTGAGAATGTATTTTTGTACATCTACCCCCTGTCATGGGAGGTTTGTTGTAGATTTAGGTCTGGTAGATGAGGTCCTAACCAATTTACAAATAGTTTATTTTCATGAATCCTTCCAAGGAATGTCCTTGCAAGTATCCGCTCTATGGTATTCATGGTCTCTTACTAATATTACAGGTACCTGTCAATAATTAAAATACAATGTGTAAGGTTTGGTTGCAAGTTTTTATAGAAATGCATATCTTGTGTATTTTTCAGTATATCTTCAACACTTTGCCTTTGCACAACATGACCATAACTAATATTGATTACTTAGCTCGAACATATCCACTGTGTAGACCACGTAAATAGCTCTTAACGACCGCTTTAAGTCTCACCTCCCCATACCAGCCATACCATCATCTCACCATCTTTGACCGTCACTTCTAGCCGTATTAACACAAGATGGTCCTGTGCTCCAACCCCCCGCTCCCTTCTAGCCCGAAACGCTAACCTAAAGTCTATTTGCCTCCAGTTCTCCACTGCCTCACTCTGCACCATTCCACACCCCCTGACCCATGCCTTAGTCAAGAAAGCACTAGTTCAACCTCCTCTGCGCACACCCTAGATAATGACTACACCGTAACACAGCCCCCTGACGCACATATTGGGCTCGATACTACCAGAACCATTTCCAGATTGTGCACCACTGAGCCCCACTCAAACACAACCCTGTCTCCTAATGTAGAACCCACCCTGCTCAAACAAACCCTTTACATTTCCAACTTCGATGACTCCGTCCTCCCCTCCTCTGAAGATAACCTGCCTTCTATAGACACCAGACCCGCCGCCTGCCCACACTCATTCAGAACAGGAAGCCTCCACGACATGCTTATCCTGTTCCTGAGCTGAATAGAACAACAACTTGATTCTCTAGCCAAAGAAATTTCACATGTAACAAACGACCTAGCGATCCAGGCCAAGCTAACACACAATCGCACTCCGAGAATACAGAAAAGGACTCCCCTAAAGGATCTCAAAGAGACAGCCAGCACACCGGCCGGACCTCCATTCCCTTCAGCCGCCTGTCCCACAGACCCTACCGAGCTCTCAACCCTATATCCTGTATGGAAGCAGAATCACTCAACGAATCATACATCACAAAAAACCCGCAAGTGGACACAAAGCCTCCTACCAGAATCCCTGTAATCATGGGCACAAATAGATTCCCTCAAGCGAACATCCTGCCCAGACCACCTGCTCAATACACCATTATCCAGACACTACACTCCACAAATAATAGTCCCAACTCCCTAAAATGCATGCTCCTGAACTGCCGATCAGCAGTAAAACACACCACTGAAAAATGCTGAAACTATACTTGCTGCCGGAATCAACCTTGCATTCCTAAGTGAAACCTGGCTTAATGAACACTCCATTCCTTTACTTGACCTGCACACACCACCTGGCTGTTCCACCATTAGACGGGACAGACCAGGAAATACTTGTGGAGGGCGAGCGATCATCCACAAAGAAAAATCCAGCTTACCATCCTAGAGACCATGAATTACTCTACCTTTGAATACCTCTGAGTCGCACTCACAACCAAAGGTTACGCTCCTACCAAACTCCACACCATCTACCACCCCCTGGTGATCACACACTCTTCTCAGAAGAACTAACCGACCTATTCACACAGTTCTCCCTAACTGTCACCAATGATGTGTTCCTAGGTGACTTCAACTTACACTGGAATGACACAGAAGAAGACACAGTCTGTAACCTAATAAACCTTCTTGATATAAATGACCTCAAACAACTCTGCATTGAACAGACTCACAGTAAAGACACTACTCTATATGCGATTATTACCAGAAGTGAACTTGTCTTCATTCGATCCATCATGCCTATCGACTGGTCGGACCACCATCTAATACTGTTCAATCTCAAGGCCTACCCAATATCCTAATGAGCCCCATCCAACAAACCAGCACACTGGGCTAGGAAAAACAAACAAATCCCAGCAACAGAGCTGACATCCAGGATCAGCGCCCAACTACATTCGTAACCTCTCCTTCTCACCGTAGATTACCTCACCGCCCACTACAGATCAGCGATGACACACGTTCTTGAACAAGTGGCACTGCTCAAACTAAAGTGTTCTAGAAAAATCCAATCTAGATCCTGGTTCATCTTAGATCTTAACAGAGAGAAGACAACTAAGACAGATGGAAAGGCTATGGAGGCAGGAACCCTCACCAGCACACTTCTCACTCCTAAGGGCCGAACGGTTCTCCTACAAGAAACACATCTTTAGGGAAAAAAAACCTTTCTTTCACAGCCAACTTGACATTGCAAAGAACGGACCAAGGAAGCTCTTCGACATAAAAAACAAACTACCCATGCCTCCCAACACAAAACAACAGCAAACCACGAACTGCAAAAATTGAACAACCCCTTATCCAAGACACAAGTCTGATATCCTAACCCGCCTGCTCCATTCACTCACAGGTCGACACGGAAACTCCTCTCCAAGACTTAACTGATGACTTGAGTACCCCTAGAAGAACTAAAGACAAAAATTGCCTCCTATAACTGAAAAACAATGCTAAGTGGACCAACTTCAAACCTATGACAGAGGATAAGTCTTCAATTGCACACTTAAATCCCATATCCCACACTTCTTATCCGCTCTCCTCCTCCCTCGTACAGAACCTCAACCATATACTCTCCCCGTATTGGACCAAAATCATCAATGCTTCTCTCTCATCAGCCCATGTGCCTGACTCCCTCCAACTTGGCCAAGTCCCACCCATTCTCAAAAAAACAGGGACGGACACCAATCTTCCTTTACATGGCAAAAACGATGGTCAAGTGTGTCCTGCTACAACTCAACCAAAACAGAGATGAATCCAATCTCCACAACACTTTCCAATCAGGTTTCAGAAAAGGCTGTAGCACAGAAACGGCTATGCTCAATATATCAAATGACATTCATAGATCCCTTAATGAAGTTGACGCCTGCCTCCTAATCCTACTCTACATATCTGCTGCATTTGATATGGTAAATCACCCAGCTTTACTCAAGAACCGCACTGATATCA
The DNA here is from genome assembly GCA_963921515.1 of Calotriton arnoldi. Classification (NCBI taxonomy): domain Eukaryota; kingdom Metazoa; phylum Chordata; class Amphibia; order Caudata; family Salamandridae; genus Calotriton; species Calotriton arnoldi. The sequence goes on from CAWUFW010006272.1 coordinate 360,074, forward strand.
ATGGCACAGACCTGAAATGATTCACTTCCTATCTGCAACATTGATCCTGAAAAATTTACAGCTGTCTCTCGAAGCCTACTCCTGTTCCACAAGGTGTACCTCAAGGCTCAATCCTCTCTCCAGCCCTATTTAATCTCTTCATTGAACCCCTCATAGTTATTCTGAACAAAGCAGGGGTCAACTATCACCTGTATGCTGACGACACTCAACTCTACTACAAAATTAAATCTCCCAGTGGCATCCAGCATCTGAACGCCACTCTAACTAAGATAAAAACATTGCTAGCCACCAACCACCTAACGCTGAACCCCAACAAAACTGAACTACTACTCCTCTCCCCAAAAAATAGACCATTACCAATCCAAGAATGGCTCAAGAATCTGGATGCACTAAACTGTTCTCTCTCACGTTCCAACTCCGTAAAGTTCTTGGGCATCACCCTGGACAAAATCTTGTTAATGAAGGAGCACATCAACAACGCATCCAAAGGAGCGCTCTTCACACTTAACCCTCTCAAGAAAATCCAACCGTTCATTCCCCTTGGCGATCTTTAGACAGTAGTGCAATCACTAGTCCTCTCAAAACTTGACTACGGCAACTCCATCATCACAGCAACTCCAAAAAGTCACCTTGCCCCCTAACCACTGCTCTCAATGCGGCTGCCAGGCTCCTCACAGGAACTAAACAGTTCAGTCACATCTCACCTGCCCTCAAGAGTCTCAACTGGCTTCCCATTGAAGGAAGATGCACCTGATACAACTTGTATCACCCACAAAGCCCTTCATACAAAAAAAACCAAATACCTAGAATCCAAACTATCTAGAGCAGGAAAAGGTCGGGCACTAATAAACTCCATCTCACTTCTTCTCATACCTCCCAGTCTGAAGAAGAAATCTTCTGAGGTGTGCTCTTTCTCAGGAGGAAATGCTCCTAGGATGTGGAACTCGCTCCCTAAGGATCTCCGCTACAACCCCTTCTTTTCCTGCTTCAAACGGGACCTCAAAGCTATACCGCTCAACGACTATCTCAACACGAACACAAGCTGATCCACTTTCCCAAAGACCCTACCCTCATCGACTAGACCCGCAGAGGCAGTCTCTATTTTGGCTCCAATGCCATTACCATAATGCTGTATTGTTATATATTTTTGTGAGTATTTAACACTATCTCAATTCTGTATTTTCCGTACTTTCTTTACTTTATTATATGAAGACTGTTCTATCCCATATGAATCCCCACATGTACTTCGAGTAAACTTAGTAAAGCGCTCTGATACCTTTGGGTCTAGCCAGCGCTATATAAAACTCAAAAATAAACAAATATGTAAAAAATAAAAATATAATAATTGCTTACCTTAAACCTTGTGTTTATGGCAGTGAAGGAAAGGGAAACGCAGCTTGGATTTCGGCTGCAACAAGACCAGTAAACCTGGGTGGTTCTGTGCAAGACCTATTATTTGCTCAGAGTAATTTTGTAAACTCAAGGCTTACCATATGCTGAAAAGAAAAATGCTGCATAATTAGCAATGGCAATCGAACACATAAATTATACTTTAAAGCTAAGTTAGCTCATGCTGCGCCTTTAAAAGTCGCTTATGTGAAAAGGAATTCTTTTGAAGATGGTCGCTAGTTTTATTGTCTGTAATTGGTAAGCAAAAACACCGGTCACTGTTACTCTGTGTATCACTAATGTATGTTACAAAGAATTTTAATGTGTGTGCCCATGACTCAAGGCACTCAGCAACAAAAGTATACCACAGTTTGGATGGGTGGGACTGACATTGTTTTGAATACGATATGTGGTTGCTGTGAGACGACTAAGAGGGCTGTAGTTTGTTTGTTTCTTGTAAGAACAATCAATAAAACTGGCTTATAAAAAAAATCAATCATTTTGCATGATTTGTATTTTATTTGTATTTATATAGTGCATTTTACTGAAGACAAGGCGTTGCATGCGGCAACCTCAAACCGTGCACACACAATTATTGAGGTGCCCTCATGCACACTCAGTATGTCTGGAATCTCACCTGAAGCTGAAACAGTGAAGCAGACTCCCAAGAGTTGCTTGAGCAGATGTCTACTGATGTGCAGTCTCAAGTTTGGCTCACAGTATTCATTATAAAGAACAGTGGGATCCATTATGGATGCCTCTGGTTTGGTATGGCGCAAGATGGAAGGTGAGGACAGCTTCTCCAGACAGTGGAAGTGTATTGCCTGCAATCCTGTGGCTGAAGAGTGGAAATCTAGACGCTTAGGTGAGGAGGATGGTGATTGGGCTCCCTTTATAAATTCCTTGAAGACTTTGTTAGGATTGGGTTCTGGTTATATTTGCTGAAGCACTGCCCTTTACTAGATAGTGGGAGTGAAAGTGGGACTGCAGATTCCGTTGTGCAAGGTGAAGGATCCCCTTAGGTGAGGCCCAGCCTTTTGTCTTTCCTGATTACACTTTCAGTTTGATTAAGGACAGGGAACTGCTGACACTTCTCAACTGTTTGGGCCTTTGTTGTGGGTGCTGCAAGCTGGAGAATACCCTGCTGTGTGGAGCATCATTAAACAAAGGCTGTGTCTAGAGAGCAACGTGGCAAGGACATTTGATAGGAGAACCAACCTGAACCGGTCTTGCAGCATATACCCTTTGAAATCTTTTATTACCAGGAATGAAGAAAATACAGGTATTTATTTTCAATTTGCAAAAGGTCGTGCCAAACCTCTTAATGCGCTCTAAAAAAGATACAACAGAGTATGTAAACAATTTGTCTTCGTTGTTGACTGGTAAGTCACGCCGTAGGCAGAGTCGCGATCTTCACTGACTTTACCATGTACACGCGTTGTCCCTGCAATGCCTCCTATTCCTCCAGTTACGGAGTCGGAGCGAGAATTTTCCCTGCGCCTTCCAATATTCCCAGGTGCAGAGGCGACTCTGGAACAGGGGAGGGAATATTATTTCTTCCTTCATGCTATTTTCGGTGCTCCACCTCCCTCAAGTGAGCGTCTCGGGCCCCAAGGAGGCCAGAGAAGGCTTGACTGACTCCAAGCCAGCTGGGCCTCCCTCTGTGTCAGTGAGGCCCTCTGGATCTGTCATCGAATCCTACCAGCTCCGGTGCACAGCCCTTCGGGGTTCCCACCCGTGATGCCAATGTTGGATCCGCCGTCGTCGACGGTGCTGATCGCCACTACTATGCCTCTACTTACTGACACCGTGGTGTCACATTCTCGACATCAGGAGCGACGTCAGCAGAACAGTTCTCTTTGTGCTACCTTCCTCCACCTTCAGAGCTCCTTGCTATTTTCCCCTCTGGAAAAAATGTTTTGGTGATGTCGCTGATGACACAAGTGACACTATTAAGCCTCCTCCGGAGACTCACTGGGTTTCTGACCTAGGTGAGACTAGTGGCCTTGACTCCACCATCCTCTGGCTTGTTTTCGCCACCTAGCCTCGCTACTGACGCTAGCTCTGCTTTTGCTGAACTTTTGCGGAGAGTTGCTGTGGTTCTGGAGCTGCAGCTTCCTTTTGTAGAGGTGGCCATTAATCCCCTACTTGGGATGCTTCTGCATGGCATGATGGGGGCTGAGCGTGTGCGCCCCTTCAGTGAAGCCCTTTTTGATATTCTGTTGGGCTCTCGGGCTTCCGTGGACCGGTCTATAGTTCATAGGCACCATCCAGCCCCTGGAGACCCGCTCTTCATCTTCTGACAGCCTACTCTGTGTAGCTTTGTGGTTCAGGCTGCTACAGCCTCCCCCAAACATCGGCGCCCTGCCTGACTTAACTCCAGACAGGGAGTATAAAAGTCTAGATGCTCTTGGTCGATATATCTTTTCTGCCACCAGTTCCGCTTTGCGGTCCCTTAATACCGCCTGTGTTCTAGGCCATTTTTCTCACGTGTTGTGGGATTTGGTCTTGCGCCTTCTCCCTTCTCCCCTCTGCCCCTGGTGACACCCGGAACTGTCTTACTCAGATACTCCAGGATGGCCATCAGGCAGCTAAATTACTGATTTGCTGTGACATGGATACCACAGATTGTCGGGCGAGCCATGGCTCTTTCGGTAGCTCTTTGCCAGCGTGCCTGGCTACACACCTCTGTTTTTTCAGAGCCTGTTCAATCCACCTTGGTGGACATGCTGTTCAATGGGAAACATCAGTTTGGCTTTCAAACGGACTCCGCTTTATACCATTTTCGGGATAGGTGGAGTGGGGTGAAATCTTAGGTCCTGCTTGCTATACCGTCCTCATCTTTCTCCGTACTCAGTCCGGGGATGGTCTCCTTGTTTCCTTCTATGTGTAAGCCTTTCCATCCAAGTTCTAGTTAAAGTATTTTCATGGTATTGTGTGGATGCACAGTTGCCTTGTTCCCTGGGGTACTTCATCTGTATGCCTTACAGGTATTCCTCCATATGTTTCTGACATGATGGTAGCCCTTTTAGGGGACTCCACATGCTGTGCTTTGGTGCAAGTTGAAAGATGGTGCACTGGGGTTCTTCTTGCTCCTGCCCCCCCCCCCCCTCCCTTTTCACTCTATCTGGTGCTCTTCTTTCCTGGAACACGCAAAGGAAGGGGCATGGTTCTTGTCCTAGGGCGCATCGTCTGGGCCTGACCTAGGTGATGTTCCTGCTTTACTCTCTTCAGACGTTAGCACTTCTTGTGCTAGTTCTCGCTATACACGAGCAAGACGGGCTCTTGCCCTTTCTCTTTCTCTCTTTAGGTTCCTTGTGGACGTACCTGGTCCGTGTCTTGGCATGGGTGGCCTACTCTGCCGACCCTTTCTCTTCTTGCCTCTGCATGGCCTGTTTTAATTTGCTTCTGCCCTGCGTGAAGCTGCTGTTGCTTTTCACTTTTGGGCAATGTTTTTTTTTTAGCTTGTTGGATGCTTTTCTATTACATCTCCAATACCAACCCCAACGTTTAGTTACTGACCTGGCTGTTCTTCAGAAGTGCCTCTACACTTTTTGGGGTTTATGTCTATTTTTCATCTTCCGTTCTTCTCGAACATGGGTTCCTGGACCACCCACTCTAGGTTGGTGATTCCTTTGGATTTCCTTCCAGGGAGTTTCCTTCACTTCTTGCGAGCACGGATACAATTTCCACCCCTTGGGGGGATTTGTTCTCCCTTGAACTAATAAGTATACCAAATACTATCTTGGGTGATGTCTTGATCCTCACTTATGATGTTACATGGTTTGTTGTCCGGGCACAGGACGTCCCATGCAAACTGGCACTTTCTTTTTGCTTCTGCCATATATGCTTGTTAGGCTGTAGCCACTTCCTCTCCATCTGGTACTTCAGTTCTTTACACTGGTTTCTTGGCTTGTACCTTCACTTGTAGCATTGGTCTTTCCATTTTTGTCCTCCGTCTGGTCCGCTGCTCCAGCTAAGCCCCTTTTCCGGTTATTCTTTCTTTTTAGATGGGGACTAGTTATCTGAATAGGCCCCCCGTGTTGGCCTTGTTCAACTCCCCCTTTTTACAGTCCTCCGTAGTAGTTTTAATTTCTCTATTCTTGCGGGGTTGTGATCCCCAGCTGTTTTCTGTTCAATGGTCTCTTGGCCTTCTGATCATACCCCTTCATTCTGTAGAGTTGTTTTCTGTCTCCTTATTTTGTTTTCTGGAGTGTGTGATTTCGACCCCTCTATTCTTTTATACGGGGCCATGTGACTGGTTGCCAGATCGCCCTTGTTCCATCTTTGGCCCATGACCAATGCTGTGGCCGTCTATACATACCCTTCTTAGGCACTTTTTATTTTACAGTGTTATTTCTGGATATGTGTATATTTATATATATATATATATATATATCTCCTTTTATGAGGTATCTCTGTAGTAAGTCCTGTTCTTCTGCCTCTCTTATAGAGGAGTGTGTTTTTGCTCATGTTGTTGCGCTTTTCCTCGTGTTCTGGAGAGACTTCTATATGTTTGTTGCTTTGCACACTCTACACTCTCCCTCTGAAAATTCTACGTTGGATAGTCCCAGAGTACTCCTCTGTCTCAAAGTGTTTCCTCTCACCGCGCGTAGTCTGTGGCCTTGATTTCTGTTAGTGCATGCAATGCTTTCTTAAACTATTGGTTGGTGCTCTCTGGTTTGCTTGATTCTATGGCTAGGGGCTCTGGCTCAGTAGTTTAGCTATTGTCCTTGGCCCCCCGCCCCGTTCTCTTGGCCCAGTTGACATTAGGGGAGCGATGTAGTATTATGTTTTTATGGAGTGTTCTTTCCAATTCGCTTTATTCTTCTGCCATGTTATCATCTTCCCATGTTTTTCTTTTTGCAAAGTTGCGGATTTCAGTTCCGTACAGGGTTCTACACAACGTTTCTGGTGGGATGTCTTCTTCCTCACCTCCCTTCCTGGCAGTCTGTCTCTTTCTCTTCTTTTCTTATAACAGACTGGATAGCCTAGGGGATGGTATTGCTTGGGTATCTCTTTAAAAGGTAAGAAATCTGCGGCTAGACGTCTCTATCAGATGAATAAGTGACTTGCCTTCAGTAATGCCTTTTTTGGTAGAGACAAGATCTAGCCGCAGATTCCATACCGACCCACCCATCCTCCCCTCTCTGCAAACTAATTCTCCTTTTCTTTCCAGATCCTTCTATGCACTCTTGTGCCTTTCATTGGTTAAAAAGAAAGAAATATTAATTAATATAAACGTTTTCCAAAAAGTAGATTCTTTTTAAGCACACAGTTTCCATAGCAGTTTCTATACGTGGCTCTGGGTTTTAGCGTGGGAAGTAGTCGCGGAAGAAACTGACAGCACGTCAGGGGGGGGCTTATATGGATTCTGTCGTAGGTCACATCCGTTGGACGACGTCACTAAGTCGCTCGACGCCCTCTACTGACGCGCAGAGGTACTGCTGTAGAAACGTTTTCGGATCCAGTCTGGCACCTGGGGATAATTCAAAGGTAAGGAATCTGCGGCTAGATCTTGTCTCTACCATATAAGGCCTTACCGAAGGTAAGTAACTTATTCTTTGACACATCATTAAGCTTCAAATCATGCAGATGAAACTCAGGACCCTTAAGATATCTGATAAAACTGCAATATGTATTACCTGTACCTTTGACAGTTGTGAGGCTGCAGTATTGGCGGTGCTTTATCAATGCACCTGGGGCAAGTGGGTGTTAAGCCGCACCGCACCAATAAACAAATGGAGCAGTCAGGGCCCTGTCCTTTGGACACCAGCAGGGACTCTTAAATTATGCACTTGTGGCGCCTCAGAGACCGCCCTGCCAAGTACCACGCATCAGGTGTGATACTAACGCATTTTAATGTGGTGGTCCGCATCACCGCATTAAAATGCATTGTCACGCATTTTTAGCTTCCATAGTCCAAGGTGGTGTGTGCCTGTATATTACAATATGGTTGTTATGCTCCGTTCAGTTAACATGCCGCTGCAGCACCATTTTCTATTTCTAGGGCGGTTGCGACGTCGTTGTCGTTCAATTTAGGTTGCCGACTGAGGCAGTTCTAGTTGTGAACGCCACAGCATAGCTGTTAGCTGACGTCACAGGTAGGGCCCAATGGCTGCTACTGAGACAGCCAGCATGAGCGTGCGCACTCTGCGCAGTTTTGATATTAAGTTAGCTGCTGGCGGCAATCATAGCTGCGCAGCTCTCACGTTGCAACTTGAGCCCAGGAGAACACCAGCCCTCAGGATCATTAGTCGAGTCATGCCCGGGGGTTCCGTTGCCGAGGGGCAGGGCCTAGTGCTGTACCTGCAGACTTACACGTGCCACTAGCAGCAGCAAACTCTGCAGGTGACACGGCTTGGCAGCACCCGTTGGGACTTCACGGACACAAGGCACCGCTGGAATTAAGGTGATTTATATGCATGTTAAGTTGCAAAGCTGTCGTTTTATAATTATTTTTTGTACTGGTTAAACTGAAGTTTGAAATTGTTATATGGTGTGCCAAGGCGTTTTTTAGGTCTCGCCTACGCAGCGCGCATGCGCTGAATAGGGAAGAGGCCTCTTGCAATTGATTCACTTTTTAGGCGAAAAACGTGCACGCATTGCATTGCTTGCAATGGCAACGCGTGCACGTTTGGCGATTCACTTGCGGGTGCGAGCTTTGGCAACATCTGTTCGCAATTAACTTCCAAACAGATGGTGCCCAAGGCTCGCGCCCGCAAGGGAAACGTGTGTGTGCTCTGGGCCGCACTGCCCCCATCCCTCCCACTTGTTTACTATCGCTCTCGCGCGTCGCGCGCACCACCCGCGGGCAGCAGCCGCATCTACGGAGAAACTCGAGCAGCAAAGGGCGTGCTGAGTGTCCTAAAGGGCACTGTCCCGTTCCCGCTTCGGGGACAGTCGGCGAAGAACAATTTACCATCTTTCGTGGTTTCATCGGGCTGCAAAGGGACTATTTACCCCAAGATTTGCAGATATCCGCAACTGTAACTAATTCACCCACCTCCTAAAAACCCTTCTACCTCTGTGGCCTGTGCCCTCGCCCCTGACTTCGGGTCCTAGTCCACATTACACAACGGGGAGGGCACCTTTCGTAGAGCAGTTAAGGGCATCAAAGCGGCTATTTACCCCAGCTACCACAACCTTCTTCTGAAGCAGAGGCTCGGCTATCTATCATCTAGAACACAGACCCCCTCAGTGCTGTGCCCAATCACGAGGGATATGTATCATCATAGAACGTGCCATCTGCCGAAGTCAAAGCGCCGATTTGTCCTAACGTTTTCAAAAATGCGCTAAATGCGCAACCATTCATGTCCTGTCAGCAGAAGGTTATTCGCCGACGTGCTGTAACTGTAGTCTCGGTCCAGCACGTGTAACACCCTACAGCTCTCTGGTTTGCCCTACCCTCGGGCGCTGGTCTGCACGCACACCCGGCTCAAGGACTCTTTGCGGAAGTCAGATCTGCAGGCTGCAGAATGCCGGTTTGCAGCCCGCAGAAGTCATTCGAGTGGCCCCTCATGGTCGGTATTCTGTGCTGACAGTACCTGAAGCAAGAGGGGGCGGAGGCGCTTGTTAGAAAGTAAGACGTTTGATTTCTATTTCTGCAGATTGAGTCACGTAAATGTGCAGTAAAAAACGAAATCGTCCCATACACCTTCTAAACACCCACATCATGCTTCATCCCCTTTGTGGTTAAGCAAAGCTCTCTGTCCTGACATAGACACTGTTGTGTTTTATATACAAACACACTCGGCGCTGTAAACGTCTATCGGCTGCATCCTGGCGAAGGACACTCCCTAAAACTAAAACTACCTCCAGGCGGATGTCTGGGCACGCTCCCCGCTGCCCACCACAGGGGTTTGCGATGCGGGGTGTAATTTCACACCACAGCCCAACGCAGCAAACCATTGCACAACAGCCTGACTTTGAACGTGCCTGCCCACTAAAATAAAGCTCTCCAGTGGCCATCAAAACGGAATCCACCCTGACTTCTCACTGACAGACTCTCTCACAGACTCTCTCACTGACCGACTCACTCTCACTGACCGACTCACTCTCACTGACCGACTCACTCTCACTGACAGACTCACTCTCACTGACAGACTCACTCTCACTGACAGACTCTCACTGACAGACTCTCACTGACTGACTGACAAACCTTCACCCTCCTGTTATTTATCCCCCCCATAACAAACAAAAAACACAACAAGCAACCATTGGGACAGTCAGATACAAGTTGCCAGCATTGAAAGGACAAAAAAAACTTAAGACATTATTTTTAATACTTTTTTAATATGGTCGTTCAGTTGTACATAATGCTTTTTTTGGTCATATCTAAGGTAACAAAAATGCTTCAGACACTTCTTTGCAGCATGCTGAAAAGTTATAATAGACTTCTGTACAGCACAGCTTAAAGACATAGGTAAAGTCAATATCTCTGGCTAAACACTTATAAGTTCCCAAAGGCGAGACCTATTGGCTATGCCAATGCTTGTTAGTCTCTGCTACTGGGTTGAACTATGACCGGTGCGGCGCGATAAGATTGACGTGAAAGAGGGCCTTGAGGTCAGTCAGGCATCTCGTTCGATTTTTTTAGTGGCTTTCGTACCATTCAATTACAATACTTCTTTATAACCTTGTCGTAGTGGTTGAATTCTAATTCAAAACTATGGAAACTAAAATGCCCAGGAGTCCGACAAAAATTCAGCTCTATATTTCTATTTCCCAGCGTGCCTTGTGTCCTTCTGATGCGCATAGGGAGTTCAGGAAGTTTCAAAGTACTCGGAGGTTTTTAGCAGGTACGGAGAATGGAATGAAGTGAGAGCTTGCACTTGCTTTGAGGGATGGTAGGATTATGGGCCGTGTGGCTGAGGGCTGGGGCTTATTGTAGCCATGAAATACTTTATTTGTACGTGCTTACTTTTAGGAAATGTCTGCTTTACAGTGCCTTGAAGCACTTGTGTGAAAACTGCACGTGCACGAATCTGTCAAAAGTAAAATAATATATCAATGAATAACTTTTCTGTAATCCCAGCATCTTTATTTATCAAACAACTAATATCATTGACATTCAGTCTATTTTGCCTCCTTATTTGTACAAATCAAACCCAGTAACATATTTTACATTCAATTACTTTATTATTTCAAAACTATGTATAATGATGTTTTGTAGAGCGCTACAGATTGTATCAATATTACGTTTTTCATATGCAGTTTCTTTATGGGAGAGAAAGTGGCTATTTCCTTAGCAAGCTTCAGTGTATTAGAAACGCGCTACTAATCTGTGTCTAGCATGCAAGACACAGATTTGGATCATATTAGGACCTCCACAACCATTCTTCTTTCCAAGGTCGATAAATTCAAGCGAACAGTCATGAAAACCGCAGCAAACACAGAAACAACTACAACTGTGCGGTCGCGCAGTCTGACTCTGCAGTGCTCTGCTCAATTTTCAGCTGCCTACCGTTAGCACACTTTAGTTCGGTGAGTTTTTAGAGTTTCTTGTTGGTGAAACGGTTGTAATTTGTGATATTTATGTTTCCCTCGTCATCTTCATTACTTTTGCTTGCAAGAAAATGTCGCTCAGTCGTTGAAATGTCACTCATAATTTCACTGAAATTATGAATATGTCACACATACCAATCTGAAACCTCGGCAGCTATGCAGAGATATTAATTCCTAGGTGACCCCATAGCTTTCGACTTTAGTCCTAGCTTCCGACTTTCTTTGGTATTATTTCAGTTCAGTGCGGAATTACAGTTCTTTGCTTGTGGAATGCGCGACTTGCAGAGTTTGTTTGTGTGGAACACAATGCTCACAGCCTATCGCTTCTGTTTAATTTGTAGGCGGGGAGCTCTCGGCCTTCCTGGTTCTCACGCTGCTCTGGCTGCACAGTCTCAGGAGGCTGGCAGAGTGCATCCTTGTCAGCGTGTTCTCCGACGGAGTCATTCACCTGCTGCAATACTGCTTCGGACTGATGTATTATATTCTCCTGGGCATAACTGTGCTGTGTCAAGTGCCACTGCATAGAAAACGCGGTGAGTCTGCCATTATGAGTGTCAACAGATCTCAATCTTCCTCCAGCTAATTAGACCTAAAGAAGGAGCAAATGTTATGTTTGGAGATGTAATTATGATTTTTTTTTAAAGGAAGTAACACTGTCAAACTATATAGTGGCTTTGATTACGAGTTGTACGGTACTGGTGGGGTACAAAATTACCACACGTAGTAAAGGTTACTGTGTGGTAACCACCCTCCAGTACTGTGCAATTAGAGTTAATCTCCTCAGAATGTGGAATAGATCTGCAGACACGAAATTACTACGGTGTATTCCGCATAATGTTACTTTTTCTGAGGGGGTTAATGCACCGGGTTACCACCTGCTATCAGCAGGTGGTAAATGTGTGCAGGGGTTTCTGTTTTGAACAGGGGTGGCAGGAGGGAGGTAGGGAAGGGGAAGATTAGCTCTGGTAGAGGGGAGCATTGCCAGAGAAAAAATTCTGGGTGAGCGGGGGACAAGGCTTTGGCTGATTTTGCTGCAAGTCTCATGCAGTTTTTCTGGCTGGAATTACCAGTTGATCACATTGGGTTGTATGGTCTTGCCCCTGGGAAGACTAGGTGGGAAAACACTGGCCTAGTTGTGATCAGGCAAAGCGGTATCAAACCCGGGGCACCGCTCCACCTCACTGGTAATTAGGTCCAGTGTATAAAAGTAAACAAGGGAAGACCATAGGTGGACACCCACGAGCTGGCACGTTTGTGAGCACTGAGGCAACATTGCTGATCATTTACTCCTCTGAAAGGTGGGAGTAACTTTCTTTTCAGGTGAAAACATAGAAAGCCATCGATTTTTAATGGGAGTTTAGGGCAAGGGATTTCACAGAAAAGATTCCTTTTTTAGAAAAAAAGGATAATTGTGGAAATAAACTGATCCATATCATTTACTGAAGCAGGTTTTCTACGTGATGTCAAATCTGAATATTCCTTGAAATAAACAATTTCAGAATGTTAAGAGTACTACTTGTGAATATCTACGATATTGCGATAATCTACTCAAATGTAGGAGTACTTTATGGGAGTAGATTTCAGACTTATAAAGAGTTTTCTTACAGTGATCTAGAAAGTCTGCTTAGCAACAGAAATTTAAGGACGAAACCATATTTCTCAAGTTTGTTAGAGGCCATATTCTGATTTTATGAGCACTACTGCTCAAAGCATTGGATATTGCTAGATAGAAGAAAATTGATGAAACCTATTAAAAAAGTCAAACAGTCATGGTTTAAAGTAACACAATTTTGTGATATATGTGCATACCTGCGCTTTTATGCATAAGTATATTACAATCCGACCTGGTGGCGTACTTTTTGGATTTTCGTTTCACAAAGAAACGAAAGCAGGAATAAATTGAAGGTTCCCTTGCCTTCTTTAATAATGATTTTGTTTCTATGTGAAGTTTAGGTCCGGTGTCAAGGAAACTTTCTTACTGTCAGACTTTCATTATTATAACACTGAATGAAGCACAGGGTTTTATTGAAGGGAAGGTTCTCTTGCCATTAAACCTTCATTTCTATTCTATAAATATTGATATTATGTTATGTTTTTGGTTACCGATGTCTATATATTGTAGACATATCTCAGAGCCTGATTCTAAGATAGAATGACATTTTTTGCCATTCTATTCTTCCTAAGCCTATCACTTCAAATAGGTGTGTCCAATTACTAAATGTTCAGCATGTTGATAGGATATTTCAATGTCCATGGTATGTATCATAAGTGTGACTGTGTCAACCTCAGAGTGACAGTGCCATCCTCAGGCTCCTAGTGGCAGCTAATGCTTTGTTCAGCCCTGGAAGCAAGATTGTAATCCTCAAAACCAGAGATGTTTCATTTGTAGGTCTCAACTACAGACAGTCTCAGCTGTCTGTTGTCCAGATCTGTTGTTTCCAGGATATATATATATATATATATATATTCTCCTTCTGCACTTCAAGACTGAAGAAGTGCGTTGGAATGTCAGGAGTCAGAAGCTTCACCCACCCTGCTCTCTAGATTTTCGATATTATAATATTATGAACAGCTGGGAATACTGGTGGGAAAGGGGAATTGTGACGAGAAACATCAGCTGAGATGACTGTCTTTTGCTTGGATCAATGAAGGTTTCAGCTGCTGCTTAGCAATAATTACCTCTGTACGTAAAAAATAAAAGATGAGTTTTAGAACCACTACTATTCCCGTAGGAATGATTAGCAGGGGACATCTGATAAAAAGTGTACCTTGATCTTGAACTATCTTTCTTCAATCAGTGTTCTCTGTGTTGTAATGCTCATCTAGATAATCTGTAAATAAACACTAAGTGAGCTCACCCTCAGTCTCTTACAAAGCACGTGTACAAAAATCAGATACACAGAAAAGAATATAGGACTGGATCTTTTGACATTGACATTGTAGGGTCTTTGTTCAAGAAAAGTTTCATGCCTAACTGTTGCATTACCATTACCTATAATCCAATCCAATTAATTGGATAGGTGTCTATCTTCTCTCTGATAATTTTCAGTAGTTAAGCAGGCAAATCAACTATGTATAGTCTTAAAACTCTTGAGTTCAATGATATAGACCTGACCATACCAGTGCAAGCATCCATCCAAGATTCCAAGCGAGAGTAGCATTGAGTTCCAAAAGCTTCGGTTCAGCAGATTCCAAAGGCGAGATGCAGAGCAAGAAGCCAAATGGCCGGGAAGTGTTCGTACTTAATACTGGTGCCTCTAAATACTCTTGACATGGCCACCATTATTCAAATCCAATTCATGTCACTGGGGATATTGCAACATTACATCTACCATGTAGGATAAGGATAACTTTCTCCTTTCATGTTTCAGTACGACATCCCTCTTGTGTGAGAATAGGGTTGTGTCTGATATATACAGTAAATCATTTATACAAGACAAGATGTCTAAAAATGTATGGAGCCAAGGAAAGAGTAAAAACATCTGAAATATAATTACTGTGAACCATTGGTCGTCCTATTTTATGTGTAATAGTTCGCACCCGTCACCATCCCTCTCCTCACACTGACTAGTGCGGTCTACTGAGCTGAACTTTGAATTCCTGACACCGCAGGATCTTGCTTCTCAGCAGCATTTTAATTTACCCCACCCCCTCGCCTGCTCTACCATTCTTCCCTCACCCTTTCTTGTCACATCTGTAAATAAAAATATATATATTTATTTAATTGGGGCCCAACAACAGCAATTTTCTGCTGTCCGCACCTTTCTCAAAATGTGCTTTTGTGCACATTTATTTCTTTATAATTTACTACTCCATCAGCCCAGGCCAGTTTGCTGTTGGGCCAATAGAACAAGCAAAAAAGGGTTCTGGTGGAGTGCATCTTCTAGAATTATGGTAGAAGTGACAAAACTATACAAGTTAAAACTTTACAGAACCTCGGTACTGAAAGGCCTAGCATCTGAACCCGATGTATTTAGGAATCTTTTATGTTAGATAGTCTTGTTTGTTGCTGCTTGTACCAGGTTATATTTTCATAGTTCCATTGACAACCAATGAATTGTGCACCACAGAGAATAACTGTTTGCCGCATCTGCCCACCATCCTCAGATGGTTTCCCCATACAACCTGGAGTCACTTCAGATGAGGAGGATGCCTTCTTGGCCTAAATAAGGAGAAGACTATATGTCTGGATGCCTAAAGCCTACAGATTTTTTTATAGTGACCTGGAGTAACATTTACTGCGCTACACACCAACCACTTTATTGAAAGAGTGACATGGAATGGCCCTTTCAGCAGGGCTGCACATATGCCCTTGCCTCATCATTGTGCCTTGGCGCGTGCTTCTAGATGAGTAGTTTGGCCATGTCACCCTGTAACTACTTGGCAACTTTCTGTCATTGTATGGCTTTCCATTCCATCCAAGTCTGCACCATATTCTAATTTCCCTCACCTTTGCCATTTTCTCCCTTTCATGGTTCCCTTGGGCTAGTGGGTTTAGGCAGGTTCTATTCTCCTTGCTTGTATGCTTTTTTCAGTAATTCCTCCTGATAAAGTTCAGTCTCTTCTTGGCGTCCAGGAGAATTCAAGCCTGTATCCAGGTTGGAATAGTGTTCGTAACAGCTCAGCCCACCAAGGAGTTTGGTAAGCAATGAGAATTATTGTCTGTTTGATTGGATGCTTATTGCAATACTTTCACTATTTTGTGTTTTACCATGAAGACCCTATTACCTGTGGACCCTCTTGACCAGACGAAAAAGTAGACTAGCTGCACCTATCTCTCTCTCTCTCTCTCTCTCTCTCTCTCTCTCTCTCTCTCTCTCTCTCTCTCTCTCTCTCTCAATGTCTTTCTCTACCCCTATTTTTTCCCTCATTATATCTGATTGTTTGCATCTCAAGTTTGGCAAAGAGTGAGCAATAGATTTGGGGTTCTCAACAGCATTGTAGCGCTCAGACCCAAGCTTGACTTTTACCCGTGAGCATATGTGCGAGCTCAGTGCAGAAGACTGTTGCCTGACTCCGTTTGTTATCTATGCAGAGGCAGCCTATCTCAGATGGCACCCTGAAAAAATTGTTCCCTTTCATTTTGACTAAAGTGTAAGTCAGTAGTGTTTCACAGTATTTACACTTTGGGTGAAATTGCACAGAATATAATTTTTGGATTAGCTAAAGATAGAAATATGAATAATGTGACCTTTTTTATATTTAAAAGGGCCCTAAGTGCAAATTAAATATTCATTTGGCATATGAGTGCTCCTTCATGTATTTTGGTTTTTGCAATATTTTATTCGTGCCAGCTCTAATGAAATGCAGGGTTCTGAACTACCATGCAGGACTAAGGGGGTCATTACAATGGTGGAAGGCCCGCCACCGCCAGCTGTGCGGTGGCTGGCCCTCCGCCATCGGACAGCAATTTTCCCCCCGCCAAATTAGGATGGCGGGGGGAATCGGACCGCGACCGTCGCAGGCGCAAAGACCGCCCACCACGGATCCGCCACAGGCAATCGTTCCGATTGCATGGTGGAGCGGTCTGCAGCTGTAAAATGGTGGTGGTGCCTAGCAGGCACCGTCCGCCAAATTACGATGCTGGCCTCAGCCAGCCTTTCCATGGCGGTAGAACAGCCATTGAAAAGCTGGCGGGGATTTGTTTCGGGAGCCCGTTGCGGGCCCCCCTTGTGTTGGTGGAGGTTGTGGTGCACTGGGGGGGGGGTACCCATGGTACCCCCCTGTATTTCCCTGCACTATGTGGCAGGCACCGCGTGGTGCCTGCCACGTAGTGCAGGGAAACGCACTACATGCATTTTTGGCATTGCGGCGGGTGCTGCAGCCAGCAGCACCCGCCGCAATGGTCAAGATGCGACCGCCACAGTGGCGGTCGCATCGTGATTCTACGTGCGCGACCGCCGCCATACAGGCGGGCGGTCCCAAGCACCACCACGATGGCGGGCGGACTCAAGTCCACCCGACATCGTAATGACCCCCTAAGTCGATTCTGTGCTGGCCATCTGGTAGTTCATAACCCTCCACTGGAGAATAGCCCCTTTGGGTGGGATTTCCGGTAAAGGAAGAGAGTGGCGGAGGAATCTTCATACTGTGATTAGCTTACACTAACTATCAAGCTTGGGCAGGCCCTTCTCACAGGGTCAAAGAGGGAGTAGATGGCACTCTGCCACCAGTGACACTAGGGGTTCCCTTTGAAGTCTTAGGCATAGATAAGGCACAGGGAGAGCTCTTGCAGACTACATATTAATCCTGTAATTTTGAAAGTACCCAAAAGCTGTGCATGTGGACTGCTCCTAGGAATTTTCTGCTTTGGTTAGAGGGGTGATGTGGCATCTTTGGGTTAGGAAGAGACACTCGCCTTCTAGAACTCTCTTATTTTTAAACCTCTACACAAGGGAGAGACTTGGGAGAGAAGAGGAAACTACAGAAGAGGAAGAGCTGCCTGGCTTGCAGATAAACTCTTCCTGGAGAGGACTCCAGGCTAGTGCTTCTTGGAGCACTGTTGTTGTTTCCTGCCTTCAAGGCCATGGTATGTACCTCCCCACTCTCTGTGGGAAACAATACAGAGTGGACTTACTGGGAACCCTAAAGGAGAGGTTTCCCTTGGATTTCTGTGGACCAGTTCTGGCTGGAGGTACCTGGACAAGGGATACCCAAGACTCCTCCAAAAGGCACGATCGCCCTGCAAAGAGCTGATTAGCTATTGTTTTGTTTACCCATCTGTACGTCAGAGGTGGGGGCCCACAATTCCACCCAGGGAGTCCACTGGGCCTGTATTTGTGACCATGCACGGAAAAGGGGCAGGATCACCAAGCACAAGTGAAGCTGTGCTTGCCATCCCCTGCTCCTCGCGTTGACTAGAACAGATTGTGGGGTGAACAGGAACAGACAGCGGTTCCCCCGCCCAGACGCATAAAGAGAGTGAGCGCCCGAGTGGGGAGGGAGTGGTGTGAAACCCCCTACTCGCGGCATACCAGAAAAGCGTAGGGATACCCGCGGAGGATAACACACCAGGCGCTATAAAACATAGGAGCAGAGAAAGGGAAAAAATGACAGACCAAGCCGGTATCTGCATCAAGGGGCTGGAAAGAAAGCCATGAGACAAAAGGAGCATGAGCGAAGCCTCGGGGCAAATAAATTGCATGTTCTGCCATCCTGTGGCAGCACAGTTATTTACAGGAGCAGGCACAAGGTTACTTTTGAAACTCCTAACATAATATGCTTTCGCAATAGTTGCATCTTTAGCATATCCAATAGATCGAAACCAAAACTCATTTACATAAACTGTGTTGAGGATTCCTCAATAGTTTGAGCCACTCTAGCTGATTGTCTTCAAATTTCGTGTCATCACAATGATTGAGAAAAGAAGAGATTTTTTTTGTTTTTTGAAGAAGGCAGACTGGAATTTAAGGATATAAGATGGTGGACTTATGTTATGTTAAAATATTTGTAAAGCGCATGGCTGCCCCAGCAACGGGGCGTCCCAGCGCTAGTCTCAGGAAAAGCCACTGTAAAAGACGAGCAGAGAGGACCACAGGAGCGATTAAACAGAGAACAGCCAGATCTTCAGGGCTTTCTTGAATGCCCAATGGTTCTGAATGATCCTGATAGACAGAGGAAGTGCGTTCCAGAGAGCAGGTGCTTTGGCGCGAAATGCGCGGCCTCCTGCTCTTACTCTTCTAACACGTCGGACACAGACCAAATTAAGGTTAGCTGAGTGCAGGACCC
Organism: Calotriton arnoldi; assembly: GCA_963921515.1. Classification (NCBI taxonomy): domain Eukaryota; kingdom Metazoa; phylum Chordata; class Amphibia; order Caudata; family Salamandridae; genus Calotriton; species Calotriton arnoldi. The sequence continues at coordinate 378,698 of CAWUFW010006272.1, forward strand.
GCGAGGGCAGTATGGAAGGAGCAAATTGGACAGAATGGGAGGCCCCTGAGAGGCTAGGATTTTATGGGCCATGCACAGGACCTTAAAGTGGACCCGCTTGTCCACAAGGGAGCCAATGCAGCATGCGGATGAAGCTAGAGACCAAGCAAAACTTTGCAAGAGAAAATAGCAACTATGCTGCAGCATTTTGGGCCAACTGGAGTCTTCTGATCACTGTCTTGTTAGATCCTAAGTACAGGACATTACAATAGTCCAACCTCGAAAGGATGGTAGACTGATTAATATAACCTGTTGGGTGTGGGGGTCAAAAAATCCAAGAATAGGTTTGAGCCTACGTAGTAGTCCAAAGCAAGTGCCTACCACAGATTTCGCGTGGGCTTCGAAGGTCAAGGCATTGTCGACCCAGACACCTAGATTTTTTACCACTGCCGTGGGCCGCGGAGGGAGCCCCAAAGAAGAGGGACACCAATGGTCGCCCTAATGGTGGATATCGCTTCCTAAAAGAAGGATTTCAGATTTACATGAATTCATTTGCAGGCAATTGGCAATCCATTCTGCAACAACCACCATGCCGCTCTGGAATTTGGCCAAATTCAGAGTAGGATTGTTGGAAAGAGAGATCACAAGTTGGGTATCATCAGCATAGGACACCAACGTGAGCCCCAGGGCTTTCACAGCCTGAGCCAATGGTTGAATATAAATGTTGAATAGAGTGGGGCTCAGCGAGGAGCTCTTGGGAACACCATGGCGCAAAGCGTGTGAATGAGAACTATATGGAAGGGAAACAACCTGAAAAGATCGCTCCGAGAGAAAGGAGGAGAACCAAGTTAGTGCAGCTATCCCGATACTAATCTCCTGTAAACGCTGGAGCAAAAGATCATGAGACACGGTATCAAAAGCTGCGCTTAAGTCGAGCAAGATCAATACAGCGGATCTGCCTTCATCTAAAGAGCCGGGAAGATGCTCAGTAAAAGCAAGCAGAGCCGACTCGGTGCTGTGTCGTGGTCTAAAAACATTTTGGGAAATGTCCAGAATTTGGTTTGTCTCCCAAAAATTTGTTAAGATGTTATTAATATGTGTCTCAGTGACTTTAGCGAGAAATGGTAGTAAAGAAATGGAACGGAAGTTTTTCTCAGTGACTTTAGCGAGAAATCGTAGTAAAGAAATGGAACGAAATGTTTTGGGCTTGGAAGCATCCAAAACAGGTTTTTTCAGAAGGGGTTAACTTTGGCATGTTTCCAAGAAGCTGGTACAGATGCAGATGTCAAGGAAAGATTAATCGGCTCGAGACAGAGTGGAAAAAGACAATCCTGAAATTTAAGAAACAGATCTGGCTTAAGAGGATCAGCTGGTGAGCCTGATTTTACAGAGAATCTGTTCAAAGGACAGCAAAGGAAGATCGCAGGTGTGGATATTTTGATTGGCCTAGAAGAGAAGAGTTGAGGTAGGGTACGGCAAGGTTAGGCTCTGATACCCGAATGTAACCTGATGTATTCTATTATCTATGAAGTAGCCAAGATAGTGAGAAGCAGTTCTAACCCACTGCGGATCTTTAAAGTCTCAGATTCTCTCACTATGCCTTCTTAAATTTATAGGTGAAATTGACACAGTGTACAAATACTGCAGTTAACATTTTAGTGAGTTTGATGGGTGGGGTGAGGAAGAAATGTTTTGGCACATGACTATCAGTAATCTGTTGCCCGGTATGCCTGTGACATACTGCTGAGGCTACTGTCTTCTTAGCAGCATGATACAATGTGTGAGTCTGTTTGTTCCACTGTAGTCCCAACCCCCACAGCGCTTAAAAATGAGCCTTGTCCTCCTAACAAGAATGAAGATGGATCTCAGTGAAGTGCCTTTCTACTGGTAGGAGGAAAATTTCTTTCATTATACAGATTAGTGATTTATTCAACCATGTCAGAATAAAACCTGTATGACTTTAATTGCAGTCCTATTCATTCGAAATTCAGCTGCCATATGCATAAGCCAGATACATCATTCATAAGTCGCTCAGACATGATGCGGAGCAGAGGTGAAACAAAACAGTACATCCTGCCCGGCAATAATGCAGAAATTGAAGTGTTGCTTAGAAGAGTAGATAGCGTGAAAAGATATAGAAAGTGGGAGGATATGAAAGGTGCAATGGTGTAGCAATAAGCTAAGGACCCCATGCAAGCAAGGGAAACGCCTCACCAATCCTTGGTTGGATATGAAAAGATTGTTATATTTGGGTTTAGTGCACCTCTTACACTCCAGGGCCCAGTGCCACTGCTGCACTGCAAGCTATCCTGCAAGCTATCCTGGCTGATGAGGGGTGAAACCCCGAAACCGGTCCTAGGATGCTTGTTTCCAGTCCAGGGAGGACCTGGCCTGGCCGTTCGGGCTGGACTGTTCCCATTGGGTGCAGGGTCAAGACTGATTTGCATATGGCTGGGTTCAAACTGGAATGGCATGGGGAGCAAAAAAAACGATGGATTTAGGCCCAGATCTTTGTACTGGGGTGAATGTACGACATTGTTCTGCATTCTGTCCATCAATTGTTCTTTTTACATTTGTCCCCCCCCGAGTGGGACGTGTATGCCCAGACGTGGGTTCCGTGCTCTCCATGCCACTGGAGTCAAGCTATCCTGGCTGATGAGGGGTGAAACCCCGAAACCGGTCCTAGGATGCTTGTTTCCAGTCTAGGGAGGACCTGGCCTGGCAGTTCGGGCTGGACTGTTCCTATTGGGCGCAGGGTCAAGACTGATTTGCATTTGGCTGGGTTCAAACTGGAATGGCATGGGGAGGAAAAAAACGATGGATTTAGGCCCAGATCTCTGTACTGGGGTGAATGTACGACATTATTCTGCATTCTGTCCATCAATTGTTCTTATTGCTACTGATAGCTAGGCACCTCAAAAGGGGTATGGTGCTGAAAAGTAAATATAGGAACTTGTAGCAACAAAAATTTCTCTGAGGGAGACAATAGAACGTCTTCGAGGTAAGTCTCAGTTCTTGTTAAAGATTCTGCTACAGTCTCATGAGCACACTTAAGATACATTTGCAATAGTGTATGTAAGATATTTAGCGGTGCAGTTTGTCTAGGTTTGAAATAAACCTCCATGTTTATATTCAGACATCTGTACAGTAAAATACTCTTCAACGATGTGAGCTGTACAACTCTCTAAATGTTAGATTTCACCAAAACTCTCGACAGTGCCTTTTTCTAAAAAGGGCCCATGCATCAAGAATACTGTATGCACCAAAATGTACCCACCCTCCACTATCTTCTTTTAAATTTCAAACGCAAGAGTCAGATCTCACTAACAAGTAATGCCCTCCCACATCTAAAAACACCCTTGCTTCCAGTCCTCTTTTTTTTCCTGCATGTTTGTGTCTTTTCACCGGTGAATTGCAACCCCTAATCCCCTTATCTTCAGCCCTTTTGGTTTTTAGGTCTCACCTAGGCAGCGCATTGCGCTGTCTCTTCGAGACATGCTGTATCTAAAATGTGTTATATAAAGAGGAACAGTGGTTCCTGCGGACAATATATATAATATCTGATAATCGTTCAGCTCACTGACAATATTCATGGTTTAAGGATGTCAGAGGGAGAATCAAAATTATACACAACAAAGAACCCGAGGTGCAGGATCGTGAGAAAAATCATCTTGTATCTGTTCTAGAACACGGCCGCCGTAGTCAGCCAGTATCTGGGAAGCGATCAATCCATCTAATTGGAGGCCATCAAGGATCAGCCTCCTTCTATAGAATGACAGAAAGCATCATGCAGCTCCCGTGGCTAATTATAGATTGGAGCTGCGCCTGCAAGGCCTCGTGTGGTGCGACTTGGCAGACATTGCTGAGGACAAAAGAGAGCGCACGAGGACCGTGCTGCTCTAGGTTCACTGATTAGTGTAGAGAAGGAAATGTTTTCTGTTTCCATGAAGTCTTGTGTGTGACATTATAAAGGGCAAAGAAAGAAAAGGATATAGAATATTTCTTGAACCACTCATTAAATATATATATATATATATATATATATATATATATATATATATATATATATATATATACAAAAAAGGAGAAATAATATATAAATTGTTATATACATTTTTAAGGAAAAATCGAGGAATGGTCTCATTATGTAGTAACAAGTCTCAAAGGTAGCATCTCAATAGTCCATTTCATAGATTTATTTTCAGGTCAATTCAATAAGTAGCTACAAAGCCACGCCATTCTTCAGCTGTATTGAGTTCCTGGGTAATCGAGTTAACCCACTTTATCCAACGACATTCCATTCTTTGTAGGATCTGCAATATATCTCCTCCTCTTTCGGGAATGGTAGCCATGTCAATTACTTGCCATTTTAGGTCATCTGCTTTGTGGTTAATTTCTGTAAAATGAGTGACCAAAGGTGCATTCGGTACACCGCATCTTATCCTGCTGTGATGTTGGCAGATGTGTGTCTTAATGGGTTGTGATGTTTGCCCAATATAGGGTAATTTACAAGGACTCCATATGCAGTAGACTACATTACGGGAGTTACAGTTGGAGAAAAAAATGAAATCTTGTCTAATATTTCCATGTTCAAAAACCTTTGTAACAAAGGAAAATGTACAAGCAATACAGTTCCCACATCGGAAATGACCTTTCGCTTGGGGGAGGCCCCAAGCTGTTTCTAGGGTCTTAGGTTTATGGCCAATGCCACATTGTGTAGAAGAATGCACCAGATGGTCTTTAATGTTTTTGCCACGTTTGAACGCAAACAAAGGAGCTTCTATTGTGGGATCGATGTTTCTAATCAGATGCCAGTTTTTTTAATCAAATTTAATCTTATTTGTATGGATGCCAAAGGTGGTAACACAAATCAGTTTCTCAAGCGGGGTTTTATTTTTGGTGATGAGCAATTCCTCTCTAGGACAAAACTATGCACGTTTTAGGGAGTTCTTAACTATCTTGTTAGGGTATACCCCCCTCGCAGCCATCGTCCGACAACACGGCCTCAACATCGTATCCTACGCCAACGACACCCAGCTCATCCTCTCCCTCACCAAAGACCCCACCACTGCCAAACTCAACTTCCAGAAAGGAATGCAAGACGTCGCAGTCTGGATGACCAACAGCTGCCTGAAGCTCAACGCCCAGAAGACAGAAGTCCTCGTCCTCTGTACCACCCCTTCTGCATGGGACAGCACCTGGTGGCCGACCGCCCTCGGAAGCCCACCTACCCCCTCAGACCACGCCAAGAACCTCTGCATCGTACTCGACTCATCACTCACCATGAACCGACAGGTCAACGCCCTCACATCCAGCTGCTTCAACACCCTCCGCAACCTCCGCAAGACCTTCAATTGGATCCCCCCTGAGTCAAGGAAGACCGTCACCCATGCACTCATCACCAGCAGACTGGACTATGGAAATGCACTCTACGCCGGCAGCAACAAGTCCCTACACCGCAAACTCCAGACAATACAGAACACCGCCGCCAGACTCGTCCTCTGCATCCCCCGACACGAACACATCAGCCAACACCTACAAAGTCTCCACTGGCTCCCCGTGGAGAAAAGAGTCACTTTCAAAATCCTCACTCACGCCTACAAATGCCTACACAACAACGGACCCAAATACCTCAACGACAGAATCAACTTCCACGATCCCAAAAGAAACCTCCGATCTTCCAACCTCGCACTGGCCGAAACCCCGCGCATCCACAGAGCCAGAGCAGGCGGAAAATCCTTCTCTCACATTGCAGCCAAGACCTGGAACGAGCTACCGGCAGACATCAGACGCGCCCCCTCCCTGAACACCTTCAGGAAGACCCTCAAGACCTGGCTCTTCGGCTAAACAGATCTGCGCCCCTCCCCCCCCCTCTCTCGCGGGTGAGTAGCGCGCTTACAATTCCCTGATTGATTGCTTGAACCCTAGCAACCAATTTGGCTCTCAGTATTTGGGCTTCTCTCATGTAGTCCTCTTTTTGGGATCAGTTTCTGTGAAGACGCAGAAATTGGCCAAAAGGTAAGCCATCCCTTAGGGCTCTGGGATGGTTACTGGAGTAAGATAGGAGAGTATTTCTTTCCATGGGTTTTCTGTGGAGACTAATATATAGTTTACCTTCATGATGCTTGATGGTTAAATCTAGAAAGGCAATTTCCAATTTTTGTATGGTGGATGTGAAGGTCAGATGCTTTTGGGCACCATTCAAGTATGTTACAAAATCATGAAAGTTACATTCAGGGCCTGACCAGATAAGAAAAATATCCTCGCTATAACATTTCCATCATAAGATGTTGGGACGATATATATTTTACTGGGAAAGGGCATATGTTTGTTCTATATAATCCATATAGATGTTGGCCAGATTGGGAGCAAAACTCTTCGCATCGAAGTCCCAGAGCATTGTTGGTAGTAGTCACCCTCAGACATGAAGTAGTTGTGTTGGAACACAATTCTCAGTAGACAGATAATGAAACTGGTGGGAACTTGGACGGGGCGTATGCGCGTGTTGAACAGGTTTTCTATTACCAAAATGCTTTCTTCCTGGGGTATGTTGGTGTATAATGATAATATGTCTAATGTGGCAGGAATATGGGCTTCAAGAACTTCCCATCTTTTCCTTTGTAAATGCCGGCTTTTGATTGGTGAATACACTTAGTAGTCCCTACTTTTGGACTTTTGTAACTTCCCATGAGGACTGCCCCTGTTACGCGTGCTCCTACTCTTCATTTTATTTACGATACCTTGCAAGCACTTTTTTTTTTTTTTTACTTGACTTTTCACTTTCGAACTAACACACACAGCATTTGCATTTCATTGTTTCCTGCTCATCAGACGCATTCCGAGGGCGTCTGTTCCGTGCACTTCCGCCTCTTGTTTTCTTTTGCTCCGCACCGTTTGGTCACTCGATCATGTAGCTGTTCAACCATTGTTTAATTATTAATTTATGAGTTCAAATTTATTTGTTACTATCAGCATGTTTTTTGAAGAGCCGACGCTGAGACTTGAGCCCGGCTACACAGGCACAAAGTCGGCAGCTCTGTTTGTTACGCCACATCGCTAACTTGAAAAGCAAACTGCTTTTAATAGGCAGAGGAATGTTGAGTTATTCGCCACAATCACATGATGTTGGACATTTTTATAAATTGTTGTCCTGTAAATATTGTCCTCAGCATAGGGGTCATATGTGTTATTTCATAATTTTCTACAACATACTTTTTTGCTTATAGCATGGATGGTGTACTTCATATTACACCACTATCTCACCTTTCCAATGTGGTCCCCACGTTTTGCATGCCGCTCTATGCTGTGTGTTTCTGCTTTTTACTTTGGTTGACTTTTTAGGTCGAGCCTAACCGCAGCGTGCATGTGCTGCGAGACTGCTGTAGTAGAGTATGGGAGAGAAGCCGCGCCCACTGTCCACCCATATTTTTAATTGGCTTTTGTCATTGTCTTTCGTAAATGCTGCCTTCGGATTCGTTAATAGGCTTGTTAGTCCCTCCTTAGTACGGCCTTGTCTTCATTTGGAACCTCCCATGGCTACTGGCCCCTTTACTTGGTTGTTACACAGTACGTGTACTATTTTCTTCGAGTTTCTCCTACGTTCGGCACGACGACGTGCTTTGGTTACATTCAGCGGGCCATGCCGCTTTCACTTTCGAAGCAGCCGGGACAATGGCAGCCGCTTGTTTGTAATGCTATAGGTCTCGCATTTTAATGCAAGACCTATAGCATTGCAAATATGTTCCTTCAGGGGACTCCACTCTCAAGTCACTTGGGTTTCTAGCAGTGGGGGCGTAGGCATCTCAGCAAGACCCGGGCCCCTCACTCCGATTTGACCCATGCCCAGCCCTCTCTTTCCGCAGATACCGATAAGTGTCCTGAGGACTCTCCCCTCAGCCGCAGCTCACCTCGTGTAGCGTGTGCTGTATAGCAAGCAGCCTGCAACATGAGGGAAAGTTGCGCCTGGCTGCACCAGATACGGCCTGACTGTGTGATCTAGCCCTTGACTTGGGGACTGAACAGAGAGCCAGCTAAGTGCCTTAAAGAGCCTGCGGAAAGACTCCGACTAGGTTAGCGTAATGGCACGGCTCATGCAAATGTCATGTTGCCGATTGGGTGTTGAAGCTTGCTATCCGCACATTGATATTTAGCTATTTTTCTTTATTTTCATTTTTTTATTTTTCCATATGTGTTCAACAATTTTTGTATATTCTTTGTGGTTTTATGCCTTTCGCTCCGATTTCTTTTCTCTGCACCCAGGAGATGTTATCGAGACTAACACATATTTTTCACCACTGGCGATCGGTCTCACTGCTGCACGATTCCACCCCCATGGCGCTCCAGATCCCCACTTTAGTCTTCAGTCCATGTAGGGTTTTCTTACCCACATAAGACTCTTTTTTCAAATTTCACATAAACGAATCGTGTTCTTTCACGATAGGTGGAGTGTAATTGAGGTGTTACTGTTCTTGTATTGACGTATCGCTCGTAGTTCATTCGGATGGACATGCCGAGACGTGAGGACCGTTGCGGGAATGCGCTGCTTATTTTAAGAGTAATATTTGCGGGATCTCTTAATGTTTTACTGGCCTCACATGGCTTATTGAATGGGGTTAACGGTGCATCCTCCTCACGTCATTTTATCCTCTTTCTGTATTTTGTACTTCTAGTTTGTTTGAAGATGATACAATATGCATATAAGTGGCTCGTAAGTCTTATCTTAGTATATTTTTTCAAAGCCGGCTCTTCTTTTTAAGGTTCTTCTCATTTCTACAGTGTTTGTTGTGGTATGCACATTTAATCGGACCACAATGTTCTGTGGTGTTCTTCCTCTGTTATGGGCTTCCTTGTACATTTTCCTCACATAGAAGGTTCTGTTTTGGGTTGCATACCAAACAGTCGACTTGAGACTACTCCCAATAGGGCCACTTTCCTTTCTTTTTCTTGTCGGGCTTGAATACTCAGCCTACGGCTTTATCTAATTTACATACTTGGTATCTGTGGCGTCATGTTTCTCTGCCCGTTCTCTAATTTTGAATGTTGGATATCAGATGGGTTCTTTTTGGTTTTCTTGGTTAGCTGACAGTCATCCAGCCATCTTAGGTAGCTTCATTGTCATTATTTTTTTATCTTGTATGTTTCCCAGCTACAAGAACTCGTATTTGGAATGGAAGGTATTTGGGAATGCTTGAATGCTCATAAAACACCCTGCACTTCCTTAATTATGCTAAGTTACTATGGATGCTTTCAATTCATTACGATTTATAGTTTGACTTCAACTTTAATGTGGAATTTGTTTTTATTTGGAAATTGAACATAACGTCATGTATATTTCATGAGGTAGGTTTGATGTTTTCTGACGTTACTTTGATACTTAACAAGATTAAAATATTTTCTCTGAACTTAATTGATCTCTCCCTTGTGCTCTTTTGTTTCTCTCTTTATTTTTTTTTATATTGACTTTATTTTGCTTTCCGTGTTTCTCACGTGTCCTCCTATTCTATATTGTTTATTTTTTCTGTGTTATCTTTGGTCGAATCAAATTGTTATGCTAGTGTTGAATAGTATATTGCTTTATGTACTGTTAGCTATTGGCATTGTAAATGATAATGCCTTTTATTTATGTGTTTATAAAACCTGCAAGCGGCGTTTACGCACCGCTTGCAGGTTTTGTAAACAACTAATAAATAAAAGGCATTATCATTTAGAATGCCAATAGATCAAACTCTTGTAAATGCGAGTCCTATTGCACTGCAAGTGCTTGTTACTTTGGTTGGAATCACTCTTTGCCTTTGATGCCCACGGAGCCTCTTAATTATTACATTTCTATTCTTTAGCTCGATCTCTATCATACTCTTGATTACTGCTTGGACCTAGATGGCCGCTGTTAGAGACAGTACCTGCAAGATGTACCCCTCTTGCATTCCTCCCAGTAGTCCATTCTTTATTTCCCTTATAAGGGAGGCATTCCTTCACAGCTATCACTGTGGCACCAAATAGACACGGTCGGCTTCTCTGACCTGCTGGTTCCGAATGAGGTCGGACTCATCTACCGCGAACCTTGGCCCAAACAGTAAGCCTTGTAGCGGGATGGGCACTCTCCCCAACTGCTACTTGGAGAATATTTAGTTTCATAAAGGGCACACTGATGGCTAGATGTATGTCCCCGGCACTTCAAGGGACATTGAACCCACCATTGAGTTACTTTTGAAATTGTTACATTATGACGTTGAGACCACTTGCATGTCCCCGGTATCCCAAGGGACAAAGTGACTACCCCTCCATGGTTCTGTAGACGTAGTGCCTAGTATCTATTATGTGGTCTGTGGTGCATATATATACATCAACATTCAGTAGTGACAACCTATCCTGCCAGGTTTCTGGCAAACACAAAAATGCGAAATCATAAACGAAAGATGCAGATATAAATTCTCTGTCATCCAGGTTTGATATACAAGAAAGAAAAATTTCGACGTTTCGACCCCTATGGGGACCAGCAGATTGAACGTCTTGGAAGTGGGGTCTTCATCAGGACCAAGAGGGGGGAGAAGGGCACCTATCAATCAATCAATCAATCACGGCATTTATAAAGCGCGCTACTCACCCGGGAGGGTCTCAAGGCGCTGGGGGAGGGGGTAGGTTACTGCTCGAACAGCCAGGTCTTGAGCTGCTTCCTGAAGGAGAGATGGTCCTGGGTTCGCCGAAGGTGAGTGGGGAGGGAGTTCCAGGTCTTGGCTGCCAGGTAGGAGAAGGATCTTCCTCCGGCGGTGGTTCTGCGGATGCGTGGTACGGTGGCGAGGGCGTGGCTGGTTGATCGTAGCTGGCGTGTGGGCGTGTAGAAGGTCATGCGGTCGTTGAGGTACTTTGGGCCCAGGTCGTGGAGGGCCTTGTGTGCGTGGGTGAGGAGTCTGAACGTGATTCTCTTGCTGACGGGGAGCCAGTGCAGGTCTTTCAGGTGTCCGGTGATGTGGCTGTGTCGGGGGATGTCCAGGATGAGTCGTGCGGAGGCGTTCTGGATGCGCTGGAGTCTTTTTGAAGTTTGGCTGTGGTTCCGGCGTAGAGGGTGTTCCCATAGTCCAGTCGGCTGGTGACGAGTGCCTGGGTGACGGTCTTCCTGGTTTCAGTGGGGATCCATCTGAAGATCTTGCGGAGCATGCGCAGGGTGTTGAAGCATGAAGATGAGACGGCGTTGACTTGTCTGGTCATCGACAGGGAGGAGTCCAGGATGAAGCCCAGGTTGCGTGCGTGGTCCGTTGGCTTGGGCGCGGTGCCCAGGGCCGGGGGCCACCAGGAGTCGTCCCAGGCGGAGGGAGATGAGCCCAGGATGAGGACTTCCGTCTTGTCCGAGTTCAGTTTAAGGCGGCTGTTCCTCATCCAGTCGGCGACGTCTCTCATCCCGTCGTGTAGGTTGGCTCTGGCGGTGGTGGGGTCGTTGGTGAGGGAGAGGATCAGCTGGGTGTCGTCGGCGTAGGAGATGATGTTGAGGTTGTGTTGGCGTGCGATGGCTGCGAGGGGGCTCATGTAGACGTTGAAGAGGGTTGGACTGAGTGAAGATCCTTGTGGAACGCCGCAGATGACTTCGGTGGCTTCGGATCTGAACGGGGGAGGCGGACTCTCTGGGTTCTTCCGGCGAGGAACGAGATGATCCATTCCAGTGCTTTCTCTCGGATTCCGATGTTGCTGAGGCGCTTCACTAGGGTGCGGTGGCAGACGGTGTCGAACGCCGCGGAGAGGTCCAAGAGGATGAGGGCAGCTGTTTCCCCGTTGTCGGTTAGGGTTCTGATGTCGTCGGTGGCTGCGATAAGGGCGGTCTCGGTGCTGTGGTTGGCCCGAAACCCGGACTGCGAGGGGTCGAGGGATCCATTCGCCTTGAGGAAGGCGGCAAGCTGTCTGTTGACGGTCTTCTCGATGACTTTGGCCGGAAACGGAAGGAGCGAGATGGGACGGTAGTTCTTGAGGTCGGTGGGGTCCGCCGTTGGTTTCTTCAGGAGGGCGGTAAGCTCGGCGTGCTTCCAGCTCTCCGGGAAGGTGGCGGTGTGGAAGGAGGAGTTGATGATGTCCCGGAGATGGGGTGCGATGGTGGCGTCGGCTTTGTTGAAGACGTGGTGTGGGCAGGGGTCGGTTGGTGATCCGGAGTGGATGGAGTTCATCGTGCGGGTGGTGTCTTCGGTGCTGATCGGGGTCCAGTTGCAGAGGGTGGTGGTGGCGGGCGTTGGTTCGGCGGTAGGGTGCGTGGTTTGTGCGTCGAAGCTGTTATGTATGTCGGTGATCTTGCGGTGGAAGAACGCGGAGAGTGAGTTGCAGAGGTCTTGCGAGGGGGTGATGTCGTTGTTTCCGGCGCTGGGGTTGGAGAACTCTTTGACGATGCTGAAAAGTTCCTTGCTGTCATGGGCGTTGTTGTCCAGTCGTTCTTTGAGTGCCGACTTCTTGGTGGCACGGATCAGCTGGTGGTGTTTGCGGGTGGCGTGCTTGAGGGCGGTCCTGTTGTCTGTGGTCTGGTCGAGTCGCCAGGTTTTCTCGAGAGTGCGGCAGTTCTTCTTGGATTCCTTGAGTTCGTTGGTGAACCAAGGGGTTTTCTTGCTTCTGGGTCTGCTGGGAGGGTTTTTAGTGGTGCGAGGTCGTCGGCGCAGGCGGTCAGCCACTTGGCGAGGTTGCTGGCTGCTTCGCTTGGGTCCGTTGTGTTGGTGGGTGTGTTCTGGCCGAGGAGGCGGTGAGCTGCTCGGCGGTGATCTTGCTCCTGCTCCGGCGGGGAGCCTGTTGCGGGTGGTGGTGGGTCGCAGTCTTTCTGAAGCTGAAGTGGATGCAGCTGTGGTCGGTCCAGTGGAGTCCGGTGGCGTGGCTGAAGGAGATGTGTTTGCTGGACGAGAAGACGGGGTCAAGCGTGTGGCCGGCGTAGTGGGTGGGTGTGTTCACCAGTTGCTTGAGTCCGAGGTTGGCGAGGTTGTCCAGCAGGGCGGTGGTGTTTCTGTCGTTGTTGTTCTCCAGGTGGAAGTTGAGGTCCCCTAGGAGGATGTAGTCGGGCGGAGGGCATGGCGTGCGGGCTGATGAAGTCTGCGATGTCTTCGCTGAATAGTGTGCGTGGTCCCGGGGTCTGTAGATGAGGGTGCCTCGGAGGGTGGTCTTGGGGTCAGTGTGTATCTGGAAGTGTAGGTGTTCGGCGGCGGTGAAGGTCTCGTCGGAGTTAGTCGAGATGCGGATGGTGTTCTTGTGTACGATGGCGATGCCTCCTCCCGTCTGGCTGACGCGGTCCCTCCGGGTGATCTTGTATCCGTCCGGGATGGCTATGGCGATGTCGGGCGCTGAGGAGGCGTTCATCCAGGTTTCGGTGAGGAAGGCGATGTCCGGTGCTGTTGCGTCGAGCAGGTCCCAGAGTTCCACGGCGTGCCTGTGGACGGAGCGGGTGTTCAACAGGATGCATTTCAGGTGGTTGCTGCTGGTGCTCGACTTGGCGGAGGTGGTGCACGTCCGGGGGCAGGTGAATCGGCAGGTTTGGCAGGTGAAGGGTCCGTGGGTGCGTCTCGGTGAGGCTCGGTAGCAGGCAGGGTTCCGGCCGGCATTGAGTGCGGTGAGTGTGGCGGCGTCGTAGGTCCGTCGAGTGGTGTTGCATCGGTGGGTTCCAGGGGTTCTGGCGCTGGGCGCGGTCCAGTCGCGGACGGGCGCAGACGGGCTTGCCTTAGGCGCGCCTTCGGCGCGCTAGCGGCGCGGCCGCGCAGCGGCCGCCATTTATGGGGAGGTGGGAGGGAGGAGCAGCTGGGAGGCGGGAGGCAGGGGCAGCGAATGGGCAGTCAGGGGCGGGGCCGCAGGGACGCAGCGGCGGGAATGGCGAGAGGCAGCGGGGGCACAAAAGGAAAATGGGGGGTGAAAACAGACAAAGAGGCAAGCACAACGCTAATGGGGCAGCGAGGGGCACAGAAAGGAAAAAGGGGGTGAAAACAGACAAAATGGCAAGCACAACGCTAATGGGGCAGCGAGGGGCACAGAAAGGGAAAAGGGGGTGAAAACAGACAAAATGGCAAGCACAACGCTAATGGGGCAGCGAGGGGCACAGAAAGGAAAAAGGGGTGAAAACAGACAAAATGGCAAGCACAACGCTAATGGGGCAGCGAGGGGCACAGAAAGGAAAAAGGGGGTGAAAACAGACAAAATGGCAAGCACAACGCTAATGGGGCAGCGAGGGGCACAGAAAGGAAAAAGGGGTGAAAACAGACAAAATGGCAAGCACAACGCTAATGGGGCAGCGAGGGGCACAGAAAGGAAAAAGGGGGTGAAAACAGACAAAATGGCAAGCACAACGCTAATGGGGCAGCGAGGGGCACAGAAAGGAAAAAGGGGGTGAAAACAGACAAAATGGCAAGCACAACGCTAATGGGGCACCGAGGGGCACAGAAAGGAAAAAGGGGGTGAAAACAGACAAAATGGCAAGCACAACGCTAATGGGGCAGCGAGGGGCACAGAAAGGAAAAAGGGGTGAAAACAGACAAAATGGCAAGCACAACGCTAATGGGGCAGCGAGGGGCACAGAAAGGAAAAAGGGGTGAAAACAGACAAAATGGCAAGCACAACGCTAATGGGGCAGCGAGGGGCACAGAAAGGAAAAAGGGGGTGAAAACAGACAAAATGGCAAGCACAACGCTAATGGGGCAGCGAGGGGCACAGAAAGGAAAAAGGGGGTGAAAACAGACAAAATGGCAAGCACAACGCTAATGGGGCAGCGAGGGGCACAGAAAGGAAAAAGGGGGTGAAAACAGACAAAATGGCAAGCACAACGCTAATGGGGCAGCGAGGGGCACAGAAAGGAAAAAGGGGTGAAAACAGACAAAATGGCAAGCACAACGCTAATGGGGCAGCGAGGGGCACAGAAAGGAAAAAGGGGTGAAAACAGACAAAATGGCAAGCACAACGCTAATGGGGCAGCGAGGGGCACAAAGGAAAAGGGGTGAAAACAGACAAAATGGCAAGCACAACGCTAATGGGGCAGCGAGGGGCACAGAAAGGAAAAAGGGGGTGAAAACAGACAAAATGGCAAGCACAACGCTAATGGGGCAGCGAGGGGCACAGAAAGGAAAAAGGGGGTGAAAACAGACAAAATGGCAAGCACAACGCTAATGGGGCAGCGAGGGGCACAGAAAGGAAAAAGGGGGTGAAAACAGACAAAATGGCAAGCACAACGCTAATGGGGCAGCGAGGGGCACAGAAAGGAAAAAGGGGGTGAAAACAGACAAAATGGCAAGCACAACGCTAATGGGGCAGCGAGGGGCACAGAAAGGAAAAAGGGGGTGAAAACAGACAAAATGGCAAGCACAACGCTAATGGGGCAGCGAGGGGCACAGAAAGGAAAAAGGGGGTGAAAACAGACAAAATGGCAAGCACAACGCTAATGGGGCAGCGAGGGGCACAGAAAGGAAAAGGGGGTGAAAACAGACAAAATGGCAAGCACAACGCTAATGGGGCAGCGAGGGCACAGAAAGGAAAAAGGGGGTGAAAACAGACAAAATGGCAAGCACAACGCTAATGGGGCAGCGAGGGGCACAGAAAGGAAAAAGGGGGTGAAAACAGACAAAATGGCAAGCACAACGCTAATGGGGCAGCGAGGGGCACAGAAAGGAAAAAGGGGGTGAAAACAGACAAAATGGCAAGCACAACGCTAATGGGGCAGCGAGGGGCACAGAAAGGAAAAGGGGGTGAAAACAGACAAAATGGCAAGCACAACGCTAATGGGGCAGCGAGGGGCACAGAAAGGAAAAAGGGGGTGAAAACAGACAAAATGGCAAGCACAACGCTAATGGGGCAGCGAGGGGCACAGAAAGGAAAAAGGGGGTGAAAACAGACAAAATGGCAAGCACAACGCTAATGGGGCAGCGAGGGCACAGAAAGGAAAAGGGGGTGAAAACAGACAAAATGGCAAGCACAACGCTAATGGGGCAGCGAGGGGCACAGAAAGGAAAAGGGGAGACAAGCAGGAAATACGGGCACCGGGGCCACAAGCGGAGGGCGATCTTACCTGCAGAAGCAGCGGGCAGACAACACAGGCGGAGCTGTGTGGTGGGGGAGCGACCTACCTTGCAAGGTCAAGGGTCGCTCCCCTTGGATAATGGATATGGATAATGGTATGTGATTAGTAAGGTGTGTCTTACGGAGAATACATCCAACCAATAGGTTAATTAGGGTATGGTTTACCGGTGACAGCAAGAAATCTTCGGGCTGGAATGTGGTGATGTGGGCCTACGAGGCTCCTACAGGGGGGAGAGAGAAAGGAGACATACAGAATCCGCTAGGGTCAGTTTTCACACTAGTGGATTTAGAGGAGTACAACATAGGGCCAGAATGGTCTGACACTTACTCACGGTTGGTACAATAGTCCGTGTGGAGTGAACCAAGGGTTCGCAGTAACCTATGGTCGCGGATGTATCCGTGATGAAGGAGCAAGGGTCAAACGTAACCTGTAGCTGCAACAAGGAAGAGGTTCCCTGTCAGTGAAACCCAAGCACGTGGGTAGAAAAAAGCGATCTGACAGTCTCTGAATACTAATGGCAGCGCGCCTACAGACCAGGGCTGAGGGTCACTTGTCAGGTAGCATGACAGATAATGTAGCCGCAGTTCTAAGAAAACTATAGGGCGCGCCAAGCGATGAAAAATTACAGCGCGCTTCAAGGTACAAATTACTGTGACTAAGAAAGTCGCCCTAGCGTGAGGGAAGCTCAAACGTGGGACGTCTAATGCTACCCGTCATGCCAGGAGACACCAGGACTAAGACATGGCGAGGGCTATGTATGTTTGAATACACGAATGAGGAAACAATTAAAATGAGCTAAACGGTGAAAAAGTACCAAGTCATTAATCGGAAGTAATGCGGGGCGCGTCATCAAGTTGAATTCTCAGAGCCGGGAAGGCTTAATTAGCTCTGAAAGCCGACCTCCGCAGGGGCCGGAGACACCACAAAGCGCGTGTTGGGTGTTAAATAGAAACGCTTAATTGACTATGAAAAAGACAATGCGTGTGTCCAAGGGGCACTACAGAGCGCGTGTGAAGCATTCGTCGAAGCTGGAAGGGAGCAGGGGAGCGGAGCACATACCTCAAGGCAGCGTCGAGACTTCTGACAGCTAACACCGAATGGTGTCAGGTTTAAATACTGAGTTACAGCGTGCACGTCGGGCACGTATTTCCAGTAAGTGATGGATCGTAACTCTGCCGATGACCTCAAGAAGGCAGAATATCGATCCCAGAGCTGGAAACATGGCATGATGTTACCGGGGGTTTCAGAAGCCATTCTAATAATGATTATGAAGGCAGCACGGGGCAAGGGAAAGATGAATTGCCAATATCACAATTCAGTCAATATCAAGTTCTGGGGAAGGACATAACTAAAAATTACAATAAACAGTTAGGGCATCCGACCCATTGCAAAGATGTAAAAGTGAATGAGATTACATAAACGGCAATTGCAAATCAATAGAAATGTCCATAAATCATAGATCAACAGAAAGGTTACATGTATCACTGCCAGTTAGAGCAAAACAGTGCAACACAGTTCACAATACACACTAGATGTGTCTGTCCAACTTGGTTGGCGCACATTCTAACAGTAGAGCAGATACTGAAGTAGGTGTTATTACCACACTGTGGCACTGTTTAAGTATGATGGTAAAACTTACTGTCCTGTTTAACAGGCGTACATTCTATGCAGTATAATTAGGCCTAGATGGTGGCATGTGGTGGAGGAAAACGTCCATTACTGTCCATTTAGTAAGGATAATTGGGCATATGTTACATCCATGTCATTAAGGCCATTCTGTACAGAGTTAAAGCGATCCATCCACTTACATTCTCTAGTGTTCAAAATTAAGCCCAAATCACCTCCCCTGATTCCCAGTGCGATTGCTTCGATGACCAACCATTTCATGGATTCTGGGGGATGGTTAAGCGTTTGAAAGTATTCTACCATGGGTGCCCCCATGGTTCCGCATCTTATCCTACTGCAGTGTTGCAGTATTCGGCATTTAACCTTTTGAGTAGTCTGCCCTATATAGATTTTGTCACAAGAGCAGACAATTGCGTAAATGACGTTTTTCGTATTGCAGTTTGTATGGGTTTTGAGATCTGCCGTGCAGTTATTATGGTGGAACTGTTTGGTTTCAATTGTCAAATGGCATGCCTTGCACTTCCCACATTTAGAGTGTCCCACTATGTCAGGAAGTTGCCACATAGATTGAATGGTGGGTTTAGGCGGTACGTCCAAGAATGATTTGACCACATGGTCCTGGACATTTTTCCCTTTCCTGAATGAGTGCATGGGAGGTTCCGGTAACTGTAAGTCCTCTGCAACTATCGGTCAATGCTTATTGACGATTTGCCGGATTTCATTACTCCGTGTGTTAAAGGTCGTAACATAGATCAACCTGTCCAAATTCTTTGGGCGTTCTTTAGGGGTAAGTAGCGAATCCCTCGGATTGTGCCAGGCTCTTTTTCTGGCCCGTTTCACCAACCGTTTAGGGTATCCTCGTTCAACCAGTCTGTTGATTAGATCATCAGATTCACTGAAATAGTCTTCTTTTTGAGTGCAGTTCCTCCTGATTCTCAGGAATTGCCCGAAGGGCAGATTGTCGCGTAGTCCCCGGGGGTGGTGACTCCCATATCTCAGCAGGGTGTTCCTTTCCGTGGGCTTGCGATATAGGGTGGTGTACAGAAAATCACTCGCTGCTTTGATGGATACGTCGAGGAAATCAATGGTTGATTTGTCCTTGTGGATGGTAAACTGGATATCCATTGATCTTCCATTGAGCCAATCAAAGAAGGTGAGGAGTTCCGAGTCACTGCCTGTCCAGACCATGAAAACATCGTCTATATAACGTTTCCAATATGTGACATGGTCTCCAAAGGGATTCAGTGCATTGTAGATATAGTTTTGCTCAAAATCATCCATGTAGAGAATGGCCAGGTCAGGAGCGAAGCTTGCCCCCATAGCCACACCCTTGGTCTGTATAAAGTGGTCACCCTGAAAGTAAAAGAAATTTTGTGTCATCGCTATCTCAAGTAGTCTTATGATAAATTCGGTTGGTACACGCGCAGGTAAGGTCCTTGTGTCTAGGTGTTTCTCCATGACTTGAAGGGCATGTTGCTGCGGAATGCTCGTATATAACGAGACAATATCCATCGTGACTAGGATATGGGTGGCGGGATCAAAGGGCATGCCATCAACCAGATTTATTACTTGCATGGTGTCGCTGAGGTAAGACTTGGTTTTTTCTGCTAGAGGTTTTAGGAAAAAATTCACGTATTTGCACAGGGGCTCCAATACCGAGCCACATCCAGACACAATAGGGCGGCCGGGTGGTTGTTCCATATTCTTATGGACCTTCGGTAAGGTGTAAATGGTCGGTAAGCGGGGCTGTTTCTGGTTCAGGTACTGGAATTCCAAGTCAGATAGATAACCAGCCTCCTTTCCTTTTTCGGTCGTCCGTAGGATCATGGTACTGATCTTCTTTGTGGGGTTATGGTTGAGTCTGGTGTAACTGACTCCATCGTTCAGTTGAGAGTAGAGTTCCTTCTTGTAGGCATCAACGTCCTGAACCACAATGGCACCACCCTTATCGGCCGGTTTGATCACGATTGAGCGGTTGCTCTTCAAACTCTCCAATGCCTTTCGTTCCGAAGTTGTGACATTATGTTTGACATACTTCTTAGTTGAGCAGATCATTAGTGCTTCCTTTAGGACCATGCTTTCATAAGTAAGGATCCGATGGGAGACCATCTGGGATGTAGGTGTGAAAGTAGATGGGACACGTAGACCTGTGCAAGACGCTGTGGTAGAGGGCGGTGAATGCCTGAAATAGTGCCTCAAGCGTATTTTCCGGAAGAACCGATGTAACTCACTCTGGATGTTGAATTTGTTCGGGTAAGTTGTAGGAACAAAGGATAGACCTTTGCTAAGTATTGTGCATTCATCATTGGTCAGTTCGTAAGTAGACAGATTGATGATTGGGTCCTTACGGGTAGTCACCAGCGGTATACCCGTCGTCTTGTTTGGATCTCTCTGTGCTGTTCCTGGGGGAACCTGACTTGCTTCTGGGTTGGGTTCTGGCCCTGTTGTCGGCCTCTGTCCCATCCCTGGCCTTGTTGTGGCGGGCCGCGGGTTCGGCCCCTGTTCCAATTCGTGTTCCTGCCCCTCGGAGGTCGCCATTGGTTGTCCTCTAAAAAAGACGGTACTCGTTGAGGGTAATACCAACTA
The DNA here is from genome assembly GCA_963921515.1 of Calotriton arnoldi. Lineage (NCBI taxonomy): Eukaryota > Metazoa > Chordata > Amphibia > Caudata > Salamandridae > Calotriton > Calotriton arnoldi. Next base: position 398,901 of record CAWUFW010006272.1, read on the forward strand.
TCCTGGTATTGGTACCCAGAGCTGGCACCTGGCTGGTCCCCTTCACTGCCAGTGGAGCCTGATGATTTAGAGAAAGTTGTGAATCTACGATTCCCTCTGAAGCCACCTCTTCCCTTGTTGGTAAAGCGTCCTTGCGAGTGATTGTCTGTACACCACCCTATATCGCAAGCCCACGGAAAGGAACACCCTGCTGAGATATGGGAGTCACCACCCCCGGGGACTACGCAACAATCTGCCCTTCGGGCAATTCCTGAGAATCAGGAGGAACTGCATTAAAAAAGAAGACTATTTCAGTGAATCTGACGATCTAATCAACAGATTGGTTGAACGAGGATACCCTAAACGGGTGGTGAAACGGGCCAGAAAAAGAGCCTGGCACAATCCGAGGGATACACTACTTACCCCTAAAGAACGCCCAAAGAATTTGGACAGGTTGATCTGTGTTACGACCTTTAACACACGGATTAATGAAATCCGGCAAATCGTCAATAAGCATTGGCCGATAGTTGCAGAGGACTTACAGTTACCGGAACCTCCCATGCACTCATTCAGGAAAGAGAAAAATGTCCGGGACCATGTGGTCAAATCATTCTTGGACGTACCGCCTAAACCCACCATTCAATCTATGTGGCAACTTCCTGACATAGTGGGACACTCTAAATGTGGGAAGTGCAAGGCATGCAGTTTGACAATTGAAACCAAACAGTTCCACCATAATAACTGCACGGCAGATCTCAAAACCCATACAAACTGCAATACGAAAAACGTCATTTACGCAATTGTCTGCCCTTGTGACAAAATCTATATAGGGCAGACTACTCAAAAGGTTAAATGCCGAATACTGCAACACTGCAGTAGGATAAGATGCGGAACCATGGGGGCCCCCATGGTAGAACACTTTCAAACGCTTTACCATCCCCCAGAATCCATGAAATGGTTGGTCATCGAAGCAATCGCACTGGGAATCAGGGGAGGTGATTTGGGCTTAATTTTGAACACTAGAGAATGTAAGTGGATGGATCGCTTTAACTCTGTACAAAATGGCCTTAATGAGATGGATGTAACATATGCCCATTTATCCTTACTAAATGGACAGCAATGGACGTTTTCCTCCACCACATGCCACCATCTAGGCCTAATTATACTGCATAGAATGTACGCCTGTTAAACAGGACAGTAAGTTTTACCATCATACTTAAACAGTGCCACAGTGTGGTAATAACACCTACTTCAGTATCTGCTCTACTGTTAGAATGTCTGCCAACCAAGTTGGACAGACACATCTAGTGTGTATTGTGAACTGTGTTGCCCTGTTTTGCTCTAACTGGCAGTGATACATGTAACCTTTCTGTTGATCTATAATTTATGGACTTTTCTATTGATTTGCAATTGCCGTTTATGTAATCTCATTCACTTTAACATCTTTGTAATGGGTCGGATGCCCAAATTGTTTATTGTAATTTTTAGTTATGTCCTTCCCCAGAACTTGATATTGACTGAATTGTGAGATTGGCAATTCCATCTTTCCCTTGCCCCGTGCTGCCTTCATAATCATTATTAGAATGGCTTCTGAAACCCCCGGTAACATCATGCCATGTTTCCAGCTCTGGGATCGACATTCTGCCTTCTTGAGGTCATCGGCAGAGTTACGATCCATCACTTACTGGAAATACGTGCCCGACGTGCACGCTGTAACTCAGTATTTAAACCTGACACGTGACACCATTCGGTGTTAGCTGTCAGAAGTCTCGATGCTGCCTTGAGGTATGTGCTCCGCTCCCCTGCTCCCTTCCAGCTTCGACGAATGCTTCACACGCGCTCTGTAGTGCCCCTTGGACACACGCATTGTCTTTTTCATAGTCAATTAAGCGTTTCTATTTAACACCTAACGCGCTTTGTGGTGTCTCCGGCCCCTGCGGAGGTCGGCTTTCAGAGCTAATTAAGCCTTCCCGGCTCTGAGAATTCAACTTGATGACGCACCCCGCATTACTTCCGATTAATGACTTGGTACTTTTTCACCGTTTGGCTCATTTTAATTGTTTCCTCATTTATGTATTCAAACGTACATAGCCCTCGCCATGTCTTAGTCCTGGTGTCTCCTGGCATGACGGGTAGCATTAGACGTCCCACGTTTGAGCTTCCCTCACGCTAGGGCGACTTTCTTAGTCACAGTAATTTGTACCTTGACGCGCTCTGTAATTTTTCATCGCTTGGCGCGCCCCATAGTTTTCTTAGAATTGCGGCTACATTATCTGTCATGCTACCTGACAAGTGACCCTCAGCCCTGGTCTGTAGGCGCGCTGCCATTAGCATTCAGAGACTGTCAGATTGCTTTTTTCTACCCACATGCTTGGGTTTCACTGACAGGGAACCTCTTCCTTGTTGCAGCTACAGGTTACGTTTGAACCTTGCTCCTTCATCACGGATACATCCGCGACCATAGGTTACTGCGAACCCTTGGTTCACTCCACACGGACTATTGTACCAACCGTAAGTGTCAGACCATTCTGGCCCTATGTTGTACTCCTCTAAATCCACTAGTGTGAACACTGACCCTAGCGGATTCTGTATGTCTCCTTTCTCTCTCTCCCCTGTAGGAGCCTCGTAGGCCCACATCACCACATTCCAGCCCGAAGATTTCTTGCTGTCACCGGTAAACCATACCCTAATTAACCTATTGGTTGGATGTATTCTCCGTAAGACGCACCTTACTAATCACATACCATTATCCATAGGTGCCCTTCTCCCCCCTCTTGGTCCTGATGAAGACCCCACTTCCAAGACGTTCAATCTGCTGGTCCCCATATGGGTCGAAACGTCGAAATTTTTCTTTCTTGTATATCAAACCTGGATGACAGAGAATTTATATCTGCATCTTTCGTTTATGATTTCGCATTTTTGTTTGCCAGAAACCTGGCAGGATAGGTTGTCACTACTGAATGTTGATGTATATATATGCACCACCTTCCCTCTGCACACCACCTGCACTTATCCCAACTGTGCACTCGTCACTTCACGTTGTATGCACCTGGTTTTAGTAAATGCCAAATGTGATATACAGTCTATCTTTTGAGCCCTTGATCTATTGACAATCCCTGTGATATCTATTAAATCACAATCATTTATTGTATGAGCTATTTGGTGTTGTCATATTCTTATTACATAGACCATGTGTTGGTTGCTGATGCATTGTGAATATTTTCCACTGTGACTATCTCTTTTGTACCACTATTTACCCGAGTCCAGTGGTCTATCGGGTCACCCCATTGATACATAACTCGTATCTATTATGAGCACTACCTTCTGTTATGTTATTGGTATATTGTGTCCTTGCTATTGATATATATCTCACTGCAATTAGGTTCAGACCTGGCGCGCTCAACATCGGGTGCTGGCGACGGGCTGAACCTTAGAGCCCACACTTCTCTCTTGTATACAAATACGCCGCACTCAGTGAATCATTGTATTTCTTTAATGGCGAACACCACTGCTCCATATATATATATATATATATATATATATATATATATATATATATAATATATGATCAAGGCCACCGTCTGTGGCCAAAACGCGTCAGAGGCCGCACCCATAAAATAAACCTTTGAATTTTGGCACCAGCTATATACGTTGTCCGTGTCCACGTTTGTGCGGGACTGCACAAGGGATTGCTTTGCTTCAATATATATATATATATATATATATATATATATATATATATATATATATATATATATATATATATATATATATATATATATATATAGTTGTCATTCCTCTTACAGGCCTTCAACTTTCAGAAAATTAAGACACAAGTGCTCTCTAGTTGGATGCCATGGAGCCACTCTTTCACCATTTATAGGTACATTTACGCCCTTATTATGCTCTCAGTGGGCCTAGGCTCCCTAATGGACCTACCTGTTAACCTTTCCTCTTAATTTTCCCTCAGATGGGTCCTATGTAATTTTCAATCTCCTGCAGATGGGTATTATGAGCCAATTTCCCATTTGGGCCTCTCTCCTCCGGTCTATCTGGATGAATGCCTACCTCCGCAGCACCAGGTTAGCTGAACATTACCTCCTCACAACAGCATTCTGCATAGGCTCACATGCACAATTTGATGTATTTATTTCTCACATAGGAGGCGAATCGGCATGCTTGGTGCTCGTTGGCTATATCTGATTAGATACAACACTATATTGTCCTCCTTATGTGCACAACTTGATGTACATGTATTTTACATAAAAGCTGAATCGGCACACTTGTCTTACATAGTTTAAAGATACAACCTATATAGGCACACCTATATAGGCACATGAAGCATGACTTCAGACTTCGACTTTACAGCTATAACGTACGCAACAATCCACACCATAGAAATACACATCATGCCACAAACTTCTACAGCACACCACATAAATAAACTCCAATACATACCACTCCAAATACATACCACTCCACAACACAAAATATAATTCTATATAATTACACTCCACAACACACAATTACACCCCTCACAAATCCACAACTAAGAATTCCAATCCAACCCACATACTTCCACTGCACACCACATACATACACTCCATAACAAATGGGTAAAAGACAATGTTATTTTCAACACCAATAGCTCTAACTCAAGCAAATGCGAAACCTATTGCATTTCCAATGCTCGTTTTCGTTTTTATGACTTGTAACAAACTCCGCTTCCTACGTGGAAGTAGCCCACACTAAAGAAAATCTTCAAATAACCCAGAAAGGTTTAAACTGTCAAAACATTTAACTTAAACAAAACACTAAGATTTAAGCTCATAATGTCTGTTGCTCCTGTCTCTTAGATGGGTTAATGTGATTGGATGTAGTCCCAACTTTCCTTGTAGAAATGTATTCTGTAAGTGATCTAACAGTGGATTGTTTTTTCTGTCCATATTACAAAAGAAGCTGTGGAAATGAGGACATGCAACTTGTTGAATAAGGACAGTCTCATCACCAGGGCACACTGTTGTCATGTAGCATTTATACTTTTTTATTCTTTGCATTCTGGGAACTGTTTGCAAAATGGTACAAACTGTATCGAAGTTTGTGTACCCCTAGTTACAAATGCTGTCTTGTTCTTTGTTGATTGCATTTTGTGTTAAAAATGGATTTAATGCCGAGTGCATTTAAAATAAGATACCTCCATATCAGTTTAACATTTATTGTATCTGTCTCCTACAGTTTCTGCAGAAGATGTTCTTCGACAAACCCGCTGGCACCATATTTTGGGAGTTATGATTTACATATGGGCCTCTGTTCATCAGCACCGATGTCACGAGATTCTCGCTAACCTTAGAAAAAATAAGTCAGGTGAGATCTTTTTCCTGCTAGTGATTCTACCAATATTGCCTTTGTAAAAATATTTTGTAAGAAACTACAAAACGGAATTTGGTCTGGGTAATGAGTTTCCCTCAAGTATGACTATAAGTTGCACTTTTACATATGTTGTGAATGATTATTTGACATATGCCTTTGACAAAACTCACTGGGGAGGGGCCAGTTCCTGTATTTGTCTTTCAACTGAGCAGAGCCTCTTCTGGGATCCATGCTGGCGCATCATGGTAGGATCCCCAGAAGCATTTGGAATATTAGGTGACGTTTGGTGACCCAGTGGCTTAGTTGTATAGTGCTTTGGTTCTGATCACATGGCTTGCACAGTGTTTGTCCAGAGGTGATGTGTGGTGGAAGCAGGCAACAGATTCATAATGATTTCCTTGGTTAGTCTGAGTCTCTGCAGACATTTGTGGTAGTTGTAGTACCAAAGTATTGCTCTTTGCTTGAACCTTCTTTTTCTTTAGTCTTCTCTTTGTCCTATTGGCTCTTATGAGTATTTTTGTAGAAGCTGGAGTCGGGGGTTGAGTAGTTATAGCTGTTTATGCTGCACAGTCTGTTTGCTCTTACAAGTGCTACGATTTGCCATATTTTCTGTCTTTGTAAATCGCATAATGGAAAGTGAGATTTGTGTTGGTGTTCGGATGGTTAAAAGGTACTTTTGTATTTTGTTCAATCCATTCATGTCTCAGGTTCCAATTGTCAGATCTAAAAAAACAGGCGGTATTTTTAGATATCTGTGATTATTTTGATTAGTATTGTCATGCAAATTGTGCGTCTTTGTGGGACTCCAGTGTTTAGTGGTGAAAACAGTAGGGCAGTTATCCACACGTTCATTGTGTGCAGTTACATTGATTACTGATGTTATTTGTCACCAGGTGGTGATTAGTTGTAGAATATTTTTGCAGTTACTGCTTTGCTCCCTCAGACTCCTGTGAACTTGAATATCTTTCAATTTTTGGAGTAAACGTTTACTGTTTAAATTTAATTCCCTCACCAAAGGTTTAATATGCTAGACTAGAGGAATTTCAGCCAACAGCTACTCTTCCGGATTTTGAATTTCCCTCAGAAATTAAAGGATCTTCAGTTACAATCCAACTCTAAATCAAGCTTTTAAAATTTTCCTTGTCATGGCGGGTAGCAAAACCAATGGGTCTGCTATTCAAATCGTTTTATCAAAAAATGAAAATAACTTTTTTCTCATTTCTTGCAGGTGAAGTGGTTAACATGGGACACAGAGTGCCTTATGGAGACTGGTTTGATAGAGTGTCTTGCCCACACTACTTTGCTGAACTGTTGATCTACATAGCTATGGCTGTCATCTTTGGAATCTGGAACTTTACCTGGTGCATGGTAGTAATGTACGTGCTCTGTAACCAGTCACTGGCAGCGGTTTTGTGCCACGAATTCTACTTGAGGACCTTTGACAAGTATCCAAAGCAGAGGAAAGCATTCATTCCATTTCTTTTTTAAAATCCACCTTTATTTGGTTTTGTTAATAAATTCTAATTGTGGACATTTTATTTATATCCAAATACAACTTTTATTTTTGTAACACTTGTCTCTGTGTCAAATCCAATTATTCACTGACAGTAAAAGGGGCACCTGGGGAAAGTCCAGGTTAATTCATCATTATACTATACCTGTTCACTGTTTCTGTTGTGCTCCTCTCACAAGCGTATATTAACACACGTTTCTCAAATTTACTTTGAGGCAAATTACCTAGTTGCTATTCAGTGTTAGTGCACTACAAATTAGTTTCGCAAATTACTGGTTTCCAATGCTGTTTTGTTGGAAACAAATAACAAAACTGCCTCTTAACAAGAAGCATTTGAATGCCAGACGCAAACATATAAATATCTGTAGAACTACATTTCAACTTGAAACTCACTTAATTTTTTTATAGTAGCTTAAATATTGTGTACATTAGAGACCAGGAAATGTGCGTTTAAAGAACAAAGGGCCTGATGTACACAATTTCCATTTGGAAAATTGGTCACAAACTGTGCACCAACTTTTTGCAAAAGGAAAGTCATTTTGTGGCATGACCAGTGTACTAGTAGGTAGGGTCACAAAATTCCGAATCGTAATGGGTCACAATCCTACCTACCTCATCAATGTTCATGAGATAGGTCGCAAATTGTGACTCAATATGTTTAGATGCCATCATAGGGATGTTTTGACTGCTGGGGTCTGCAGAGTACTATGTCTGTGATCACATTTTAAATAAACTCTTTTTTTTTTTTTTTTATAATGCAGCCCATTTTTCCTCAAAGGAAACAGGCTGCATTTAAAAAGAAAAGTATTTTTGTTTGTTTCAGAGTTGGCAGTGGCCCCATGTACGACTAGCTTATCCCCAACAAGCTTTTTTTCCCCAACATTCATAAAGGGGAAGGGGTTCCAAGGGGACCTCATCCCATTTGCTAATATGTTGTCACCTCATACCGGGAGTAGGTAACTTTTCAATGTTTTGCAACTGGATCATGGTCGCAAAACATTGATACATACCATAACGAATTGCTATTTGTAAGGGACACCTTAAATGCACCCCTTCCAAATAGCGATGTTATGCCTTTCTGAACCCATTTTGTGGTTCTGTAACATGTAAATCACAAAATTGGTTTAGTAGATTTAAAAAAACGATTTTACAGTCGCAAACCCTGTGAATTTGCGAATGGCAGGTTTTGTGACAACAAAAAAATAGCTTTGCACACCAGGCCCCAACTATGTTACTCATTTACTTGTAGTAATGTTATGGATACTCTCATTTGATGTCTGGTAGGTGCTGATGGATAGCTTTATGTTATCGGGTTTGGTAGTGCTCTTTGTTTTCCTATTCCACCTTTTCTGTTATCTTGTCTATGACTGTGGTTACATTTTATGTTATCAGTGAGTGTTTTGTTTAGCAGGCTAACCACCTGTTAGGGTATCCAGGTGCTCTGTAGCAGAAGTAATAGGTCAGCCCTGGAGGGTTACTCGAAAAGCCAGGTCTTCCGCTTCTTGAAATGTCAAGAAGGGAGTAGTAGGCTCTGATGTGATGTGGGGGTCATGCTATGCTTTAGGGACCAGGTAGGAAAAGGGGCGTCTCCCTGCTCTGCTTTTGTGCATGTGTGCTAGTGAGAGTCCTAGAAGAGTGGATGTGTCTGGAAGGTTGGTGGAAGTGAACGCAGCTGTTCAGGTAGGCAGCACTTGTGTTGTGGAGTGCTTTGTAGGTGTGGGTGAGGAATTTGAAGTATCGGCGACTGTGTATCGATAGCCAGTGGAGATCCCTAAGGTGTGGTGTGAGGTGGGCTCAGAATGAGAGGTTGATTAGTCTGGCTGCTGAATTTTAGAGGGTCTCCAGTCTTCTTGTGAGCTGGTTGGTTATCCCTGCTTACAGGGGGTTCCCATAATCTAGTCTGATGGTGATGAGAGTTTGGGTGATCATTTTCCTGGTGTTTCCTTAGGGTGTTGAAGCGGGGCGAGACCACTGCATTGACTTGGGGAGTCATGTCCAGTTTGTTGTCTATGATGATGATGCCGAGGTTTCTCGCTTGCGAGCAAAGCATGGGGGAGGGACCAAGCTCTGTGAGCCACCAGGTTGAGTCCCATGGCAAAGCGTTTTTCCCAAAAACCACCACTACAGTCTTGTCTGAGTTCAAGTAGAGGCTATTGGATTCCATCCTGGTGTCCACTTCTGTCATGCATGTGATGAACTTGTTCCTGGCATTGGGTGTTTTGTCCGAGAGAAACAGTATGAGTTGTGTGTCGTCAGCATGAGCGAGGATGTTTATGTTGTGAGCTCGTATGACCAGCGGAGTCATGTAGATGCTAAAGAATGTCCGGCAGATCGCGGAGCCCTGCGGGACTCTGCAAATAAGATCTTGTGCTTCAAAGGACTACAAGGACATGTTGATGGTTTGGGTTCTTCAAGTGAAAAAAGGAACAGATCCATTTGACGGCATGTCCCTAGATGCCTGCTTCATGGAGTCGTTTGATTAGAATGGGATGGGAGATGGTGTTGAAGGCTGCTGATTGGTCTAGAAGGATGAGCGCATCAGTTTTCCCCCTGGTAAGGATCATCCAGATGTCATATGTTGCTGCTATACGGGTGGCTTCTGTGCTGTGTTTGGGTCTAAATCCTGATTATGTGGCATTGAGAAGCTGGTGTTTGGCGAGATTAACTTGTTGATGACTTTTCCCAAGACTTTGGCTGGGGAAGGGAAGAGGTATATTAGTCAGTAATTGGCGAGGTTGGTTGGGTCAGCCAAGGGCTTTTTTAAGAGGGCGTTGACAGCTGCGTTTTTCCATGGTTCAGAGAAGGTGGCTGTACTGATGGAGGTGTTGAGAATGGGATTGAGGACTTTGGTGATGGGGATTGCTCCTTTGACAAAGGAATGGTGGGGACAGGGTTTTGGCGGAGCCCTGGAGTGAATGGTTTTCATGATTAGTATGGCTTCCTCTGTGCTAAAGATGTCCCATGTGGTGAACGTGTTGTCTTCATTCATCACTGGGAGTCTTCTGGAGAGGGTCAGGGTGTCTGGTTGTGGGGCAAAGTTGCTATATATGATTGGGATCTTGCTGCAAAAGAAGTTCGAGAGGTCGTTACACAGAACTTCTCCGATGCATTGATGTTGCCGGTGGCAGCTGTGGGTGTGGTGAAATCTTTGACGATTGCAAAGATTTCTTTGCTGCTTTGAAGCTGGCGTTTATTCTTTCAACTAGTGCCTTCCTCTTCTCTGATCAGCTGACGCACCTTCTCTAGGCAGCTTTGAAAGTGTATTTTTCTACTTCCCCTTTGCGGGTTCTCCATTTCCATTCCAGTTGTTTGCAGTGTCGCTTGGTCATTCTGATGCCTTCTTTGCACCAGCTGGCTTGTGTTCTACTTTTTTCTTTGTTGCTTCACTTCATGGCGGCCAGAGGGTCAGCGCAGTTGGGGATCCACTTGTTAAAGTTCTCAATGTCGCATGCTAGGAGGCCCGTGGGTTCCGGTTTGTTCTCGTGGAGGTGGTCTTCCAATCCGCTTCTGTTAGGTTGTTCCATTGTCGGCGTGCTGGGCAAGCTGTAAGGATTCTTCTGGGTTGATGGATGTCAATTGCGAAATCGTTATAGCGTGGTCTGTCCATGTGACGGGGCTTGGTGCGTCGATCATGATGTTGTCAAAAGATGTGAATACGAGGTCTAGGAGGTGTCCGACGCCGTGGATGGGCCCGATGATGGGTTTGATAAGTCCCAGGTTTCTGAGGTTATCAAGAAGGGCGGCTGAGTTTGGGTTGGTCCGGCCTTGAAGGTGGAAATTGAGGTCTCCAAGGAGGATGAAAGCTCTGAAGTCGATGACGAGCGGGCGATGAAGTCCGTTATGCTGTCTTGGGGGCAGTAAACTAGGGTTCCACCCAGGGAGAAATGTATTGTGATTTTTAATTTAAAGTTGAGTGTTCCATGTAGCTTATTCCGGCTTCAGCGAATGCGGTGCAGATTAAGTTGTCCTTGTAGACTATGGCGATTCCTCCTTTGGACCTGTTGAGGCAGTCTTGCCTGGTGATCTTGTATCCGGTGAGGATGGTGGTAGTGATGTCTGGCGATGAAGCTGTGATCCGTCATGTTTCCATCAGAAATAGAAGGTGCGGGCGTCGTCGTTCAGCAGGTCCCAGATTTGCTGAGTGAGCGGGTATTGACCCACATGCATGCCTAATATTGGTGAGTAATGGGTGCGGGTGTGTTGTAGGGGTTTGCATGTATGTGTGGATAGGTGTTGTGGGTGTGTTCTTGGTTGGAATTGCAGGAACAGTGGTGCAGGTTAAGTAGCAGAGGGAGCAGGTGAAAGCTCTTTCCTTGTTGTGTGGTGCACCAGCAGAGGGTGGTGGGATGTCCGGGGTTCAAGCCTTTAAGGAGAGCAGTGGAGTACTGGTGGCTAGGGGAAGTACCAGGGTTTTTGGTGTGCCAGCAGCACACCTGCTGCGTGCGTTTGCTATGCATAGGCGCTGTGGCCGCCATCAAGTAGGTCCTGGCAAGGGGAGAAGTGCGGGGGCGGTGGGCTGGGCTGAGGAGAAGCATGACAGCGGTAAAGGATAGAGGTGAGGAACAGGTAAGGAATGAGAGAGGAGGGGGGCACAAGTGGGCAGGAAAGGGGTGCAGAGAAGATGGAGAGATGGCAAAGAGCGAGAAAAGGCCAAAAGAGTGAGCGAGAAAAAACACAAATTGTGTCAGAAGGGGTGAAAGAAAAGACCAGAATCAATACGATGTTTAGTTGGGCCTGTGTTCTAGGCAGCATCATGTGAAACAATGTTCCGTCTTGATTGTTTTGGAATTTTGCAGTTGCTTATTGTAGAGTTCCTTACAAGTAGGTGTGACGTCTCGAATTGCATGGTTAAGAGTAATTTGTGGTTTCTGTCTCTCGCCATCAGAGCCAGTTTTACGAAACTAGCAACTCCTGGTAGCTTCTCAATCTTAAGCAATAAGAAGAATTGCATGTCTGGTACAAAGCATCCAGTGGATGTGGAGGAATATTGTGTGTTGCTGAGGATTGTGCTTGGATGTGTGTTCAGAATTATGTCAAACACAAGAGTACGGGGAGCCTTTCGTGTTTTGAGACCCTTAAATGCTATTTTTTTAGATTATAACGCAAATATAAAATTGTGATATCTAATTATATAGCTTTGTGTTGTTTAGATAGGCTGTTGCAGCGGCATATCGGTCATTCAGTGCCAACAGGCAGGCTGGAATGGAGCTGAAAGGCCGTAAAATTGGAACTATTTTGAAACTGGCTGGTGACTTACACTACGTGGAGCATTCTACATCTTTTAGAGCTGTAATCTTGAAGGTCAGTGGTGCAATTCTACAACTTGTAATGAGTTACTTTGACTTCTAGGAACCAGTGCCAAGTCCCTCAGTGGCACTGTGTCACGGCCACGCTGCTGCCGACGTGGTAATACCTGGGCCAGCAGGGACTTACCTGCCTGTTGACTTCGGTTTCATATACAGCGTCCCTGTTGTTGTTGACGAGCCGGTGTGGGCGGTGAGTCGAGTAGCTTCTTTTCCAAATGCTCTTCACTTTCAATGTCCACACAAATGCCACATGAACCAGGATAACTACATACAAGCATTCTGAGATGAACCAGCTAAACGCAAACTCTCACATTTGTTACCACTCACATACAAGTAACTAAAACAGGAATCGCACAGATTATTTCAGATCAAACCATTTCAATCTCTAGAAAACTTGCACGAAGCTTCAAACTCATCTCACTTTTCTCAAAAATATAAAGGTACCTTTCATCATCAATCTACGTAGCAACTTCAGTGTGTACTACACTCGCCCTTATTAACACAGGGATCTTGCCTGGCTTCTGTTCACTCCCACCTGAAGTGCGAATAGAATTGCTTTTTACTGATTAACTTCCTTTTCTTTGGGGAAACTTGTAAGCGTCCTTACTAAACCTAAAAGTCTCACTGTCAACATACCACTCTCACTGACTACTGTTTCCTTTGCCTCCCTCCTAAAATACACATACAAACATCAAAACAGACTTTGCCTTGGTCTTGCTTCCCATGCACCCAATTATACAATTCTTTTATATATGTCAGCATTTTTGGATAACCCCAACAAACCCGGCACTGGTGGATTTCCTTTCTTTTCAAAAGAAACTAACCCAGTGGGGAAATGTGCAGTCATCCGATGTGCATGCACCCTTTCCTCTGTGACATTTCTTGCATTCATTGGATTAGCTTTTGAATGCAGTCCTTGAATGCTGTAGGAAAATATTGTATATTCTCATTAGTTGGATGGTGAAGCTGGGTGGAAGTTCTGTTTTCGAAATCCTTTCCCCTTAAAAACAAGTGCTGCCATAGACTTAAATGGTGTGGTTCTGATGCAAGGGATACAGGATGCTGATCCTGTGACGGGGGTCTTCCTGAAGCTACTCTTCAGTCCACGGGCACGGTGGGGTGACTTTGGCCACAGAAGTAGATGTCCTTCAAAGTCCCGTTGAAGTCCAGCCAAAAACCAGTTACAGCGAAACGGACGATTACCTTTAACTGGTGATAACTTCTGATTTAGGCAACCAAACTGCACTTCAATAAATCTCTCGAGTCCATCAGACTTGGTGCAACTTCTGAGGGTCGGGTGTCGGTCTCCCAGGCTACACGTTGGTGCACAGCGGCATTCAGGCGTTGTTGGCTACCAACTTACAAGGGCAAGTTTCTTCTGCTTTTGTGGCCCTGTAGCTGTAACAGAAAGTCAGCCAACTGAAAGGACGACCTTTCCTCGAGCAGAACACCACAGGCCTCTCTTTTCTAGCCTAAGGAGCAGCAGGTGCAGTCCAGTCTTGGTGCAGCCGCTCTTTGCTGGGTCCGGAGAACAGCATAGCAGTCCTTCGATCCACTCTTCAGGACAGACGTAATCTGAGGTCTGGAGGCCAGAGGTGCCACATTAATACTCGGCTTGTACTCTCTGGGGCTGTAGCGACTACTAGCCAGTGGGCTACCAGGTCCCCTCCTGCCTAGTGATGACTTCCAATGAAGTGTAGTATCTAGCTAGCCCAGAATGAACTATTCAGCCCACTCCCAAGATGGCAGAGCCCCTCTTTTGTTGAGTGGGGCTCCCTAGCCCACCCCAAAGGGGTGGCTTCATGGGGGGCTACATGTCCACTGGAAAACCAGTTTGGCAGTGGCTTCCCGTTCTTGGCACCAACCTGTCTGCGAGAACAAAAGAGCAGCCCCTCTAATGTGTGTTCACCATTTTCCCTTCAAAGGCTGCTTCCCCTTTGACGCTCGCCTTTTAGGCTTGCACGCTGTTTGGCCTTCTTGCTAAGTAGAGGTCATGCCTCTTCCAATGGGAGGACCTTTATGTTCCTTCCTGAGTGTTCACACCTCCTTCCAGGATGGCAGTAGGCTGTCTTGCAACCAGCAACCATAAACGATTCTGGGAAACAAAGTGGTTACTTCATGAAGTTGCTAACTGTAAAAGTTTCATTAAATTCGGCGCAACCATGAAGTCTGGTTTATTGCAATGATTCGTTTGATATCTTGAAGTATATTATTTAGTAATCCCGTTCAGGAGTTAGCACTGCCGAGTTGTCAGTGTGTAACCCTGCACATGTCAATGGAGCTACTAGCCTTTCTGCATAAAAACGAGAATGTGGGGTTGTTACTGTCAGGGCTTGTAAAAACTCGTCCTACTTTTGAAAATACAGCACCCTGCATTAGGTATGTATATATATATATATATATATAACTGGCATTTTGGATTGCGCTTCCTTTTTCTTATCTTCTCAATTCACACATTAAATTTTAATGAATGTTGCACTGCATTTAATTTTCATTTTCACAAATTGTCAGATTATTATGTCGCAATGAAATGAAAAAGTTTTAAGTCTGTTTTCTAAATTTCAAGACAGACTATTAACATGCACAGTGTTTCTATGTTTACTACCACACAGGAAATGCTTAAAAAGTCACTGCTACTTCCGGGTCTTTGTATGACTTTTTGACAAAGACCGTGCTGTCGAAACGCGTCAAGTCAATAAATACTAATTACTCCTTAAATTGTAAATCCTGAGTGCGACTATTCTTGCGTTCTGGTAGCGTGGACTTGACGCGTTTCGACAGCACGGTCTTTGTCAAAAAGTCATACAAAGACCCGGAAGTAGCAGTGACTTTTTAAGCATTTCCTGTGTGGTAGTAAACATAGAAACACTGTGCATGTTAATAGTCTGTCTTGAAATTTAGAAAACAGACTTAAAACTTTTTCATTCCATTGCGACATAATAATCTGACAATTCGTGAAAATGAAAATTAAATGCAGTGCAACATTCATTAAAAATTAATGTGTGAATTGAGAAGATAAGAAAAAAGGAAGCGCAATCCAAAATGCCAGGTGGCAGATTTAGCTAGTGCTACAACTTGCTAGGCTACTCTAGAGCGCCGCATGTAGTGCGCTATGGGCTTCGATTTATATCAATTCTAGCGAGTAACATGAGGTAAATTCCCATTAAATTAGATGACCAGTGCCAGAGTTTGATGTTGAAACCAGAGAAATGCCCGAAAAGGGGGACACTGGGTTAGGCCCACTCTGGGTAAAATAAAAAAACAGAGGTTAACGGTTTCACAGGAAGAAAGAGGGGGGGTGGGAGGGTTTGGGTTGGGGGGGTGGCAGACCAGCATTGGTCAGTAGAGCGGCCGCTCTGTGGACGTGGTCGGCTATGGTGCATAGAGGAGTAGACTCAGGACATTGGCGCTGAAAAGCATCCAAGTGGGTAAGGCAGATCAAGTTTAAGGTGATGTTATACCAGCGGTGTCTGCCGAGTGCTTTGACAATGGTATAACGGTAAAAAAGTCATCAATACCCCCCCCTAGCCTAAGTGCACGTAATATATATATATATATATATATCTTTGCCATTCATTTTAAATGTCGAAGTTGAGTTAGCACTTTAAAACTGCTATGCCAGCCAGCAATGGCGGCTGAGAGTCACACTTTGCTTTGTCACATTTGTGGTGGCACAATAAGTGCTGCAGTCCACAAGAGACACTTTAACTTACAGGCCCTAGGTACCATATACTAGAGTCTTATAAGTAAGTTATCTTATGAGATTTGTGGGGGAGTCAATCAGACTTGTGCATTTTAAAGGTCAGAGCACTGGCACCGAGGTCTGTTTAACCAGCAGCATCAGTCCAAAACCTTGGGGAGGGGTGTGGGGGGGAATCGTGCAACAAAAAGGCATTTCCTTACATAGCCACCCTTCAGACGAAAGTTGATTAGCAAGTAACCTACACCCTGGTAGTTCTCATCATTTAAGTGGAAGAACATGGACAGACAGTCTGCATTGACATGGTCAGTCCCAGGTCTGTGTTCCACTGTAAAGTCCATACCCTCTAGGGAATTGGACCACCTCAGCAGTTCAGGGTTCTCTCCTTTAATCTGCGTAAGCCACCTGAGAGGTCTGTGGTCAGTGTGAACTCTTACGTGACTCCCAAACAAGTGAGGCCTCAGCTTATCCAGGGACAAAACCACAGCAAAGTGTTCCCTCTCAATGGCATGCCAGCGCTGCTCTCTGGGGAGGAGTCACCTACCAATAAAGGCAACTAGTTAATTCTGGCCCTCATCATTTACCTGTGCCAGCACTGCCCCAATCCCATCTTCAGAAGCAGCTTCTGTCTGGACAATAATCTATTTACTGAAACCAGGTTCCTTTAGGACAGGTGCTGAACACAAAGCCTCCTTTAGGGTGTCAAAGGCCTTTTGACACTCCTCGGTCCAGATAACTTTTCTGGGTTGTTTCATGGAAGTGAGTTCTGTCATTGGTGCTGCAATATTACCATACCCCTTCATGATTCTTCTGTGTACCCAGTCGGGCCAAGAAAAGCTCTGACCTGGGTCTGAGTCTTAGGAGTCTCCCAAGCCAGGATGGTCCTGATCATGGGCTGGAGAGGTTATACTTGGCCTCCACCCACTTGGTGGCCCAAGTACACCACTGAGCCTTGTCATTAAGGAAGACCAGGTTCTTCACAGGTGGAACTGAATACAGCAATGTTGTCAAGATAAGCTGCACTGAAACTTTCCAGTCCTGAAATAACTCTGTTCACCAACCTCTGGGAGGTGGCAGGTGCATTTTTCAACCCAAAGGGCATCACTTTAAATTGAAAGTGGCCTTCCGGATTTAAAGATGCAAACCGTTTCTTGTGTGAGGGCTGTCAATACGCTGAAGTCAAATTAAGTGTACATAGCTACCTGGCAGCCCCCAACGTATCTATGAGCGCATCAGCTCTAGATATGGGGTGAGCATCAGTCTTAGTGACTTCATTCAGGACTCTAAGGTCCACACAAAACATCATCTCAGGTTTCCCACCTTTTGGATTGGGTTTAGGGACCGGCACCACTGGGCTGGCCCAAGGAATGTTAGAGGGCTCAATAACCCCAAGCTCTAGTATCTTGGCAACATCAGCCTAAATGGTAGCTGTGACCTGGTCTGGCAGCCTATAGATTTTACATTTGACAGGCAACCAGTCACTTGTGACCACTTCATGAACACACTAAGTTGTCAGTCCTAGGGTCAAGGAGAACAGACCAGCAAACTGTTTTGAGTACGTTGTAACAGTCCTTCTGATGTTGGTCTGTCAAAGTTGGGGAGAGGACTACTCCATCCACTTAGCAACTTTGGCCTGTCTTGACAGTAGGTCAGGGTGAGGTTCTCTCTTCTCTTTTTCCCCTCCACCTATCACCTTGAGCATGCTCATATCTGCTCTGTCATGGTGTAGTTTCAACCCGTTGATTTGGATTCCCCTGTGAGGGTTCTTTGGAGTACCTAAGTCCACCAGGTAGGTGACTTCCCCCTTTCTTTTCCAAAATTTGATAGGACCCAATCTACTTGTCTTGGAGGGCCCTAGCAGTCACAAGTTCCAAAACCCACACAAGCTGTTCTGTTTGGTATTCTACCAAGGAGGGCTTCTGGTCATACCAGTGCTTGATAAGCTCTTGGCTGGTCTCCAAATTCTTGTTTGCCCTCTTCTTGTACTCTGCCATCCTGGACTGAAGGCCTAGTACATAGTCCACTATGTCCTGTTTTGACTCTTTGAGGGGCTTCTCTTATCCCTCTCTGTCCAAACTCAGTGGACCTCTTTAAGGGTGACCTAACAGTTCAAAGGGGCTGAAGCCTGCTCCTTTTTGGGCGTACTTACCTGTAGGCAAACAGTAGGCAGGGAAGAAGAACATCCCAACTCCTTCTGAGGTTTTCTGGTAAACCCATTATTATGCCTTTCATAGCCTTGTTGAATCTCTCAGCCAGACCATTACCTTTGGGATGGTGAAGTGCCTGAATGTATAGGTAACACCACACTCATCCCACATTGCTTTCAGATAGGCAGACATAAAGTTTGTGTCTCTACCTGAAATGACTTCCTTAGGGAAACCTACTCTGGTGAAGATACTAAATAGGGCCCTAGTTACTGCAGGAGCAGTGATTCTCCTGAGTGGAATTGCCTCTGGGTACCTAGTGGCATGGTCTACTACCACCAGTGTGAACCTGTTCCCCAATGCAGTCTGAGGGTCAAAGAGACCAACAATGTCTATTCCCACACTATCAAATGGATTCCCCTCCACAAGTAGTGGTATTAGGGGACCCTTTGACTTTTTACCTTTGTTTTGTCACTGGCTTGACCGGTGACACAGGAGCGACAGAACACCTTTGCTTTCTCTGACATCTGAGGTCGATAAGTGATTGGCCAGGTTGAGGGGGACCACCACTCTCCTGGTCGCCCCTGGTTTGGGGTCCCTTGCCAAACTATACAGAATTCCCTCATCCCTGTATACCCTGTGGGAACTACTTTCATCCCCCTTTTCTTGATTTTCAGCCAATTCCCTCAGGCCTTTAAGAATGGGACAAGGCCTTTAAGAATGGGACAAGTCCTTTGCCCCTGGCACAAGTCCTCTCTGGAGGGACCTCCTTCCCCCTGAGGTTCCACCAACTCTGGCAGGTCTCTCAAGAAAACATCCTGCTTTTCAGGACCCAGGTCATTCCCCTCAGGTTTGGGCTCCATCCAGGCCTTAGGACTCTGGGTAGCAGGCTGACCAGACGCCCTGCCATTTCTCTTACTTTTAGGGGCCTGGGTCATTCTTCCAGACTCTATGCATCCTTGACTTAACTGTAAGGCTGCTTGTGCTCTTGTTGTCACACACACCTACTCAGGGAGGCCCAGCATTGCTGCATGAGCCCTCCTTTCATCACCTGCCCAGGCAGAAGTTTCCAGGTCATTTCTAGGGCACTCCACTGGGATGGCAGGGGACACAACCACCTTCTTCAATCAATCAATCATTTGTAGAGCGCACTACTCACCCGTGAGGGTCTCAAGGCGCTAAGGGGTGGGGGGGGAGGCAGCTACTGGTCGAACAGCCAGGTCTTGAGGCGTCTCCTGAAGGTCAGCAGGTCCTGGGTGTGGCGCAGGTGGGCGGGGAGGGTGTTCCATGTCTTTGCGGCGAGGTGGGAGAATGATCTGCCGCCGGTGGTCGTTCGGCGGATGCGTGGGACGGTGGCGAGGGCGAGGTTGGCGGAGCGAAGCTGGCGGTTTGGGGTGTAGAAGGACAGTCGTTCATTGAGGTATGCTGGTCCGGCGTTGTGGAGTGCTTTGTGAGCGTGGGTGAGGAGTTTGAAGGTGATCCTCTTGATGACCGGGAGCCAGTGCAGATCTCTTAGGTGGGTGGTGATGTGGCTGTGGTGGGGGAGTCCGAGGATGAGGCGTGCGGAGGCGTTCTGTATGCGTTGGAGTCTCTTCTGGAGTGTAGTCGTGGTTCCTGCGTAGAGGGCGTTGCCGTAGTCCAGCCTGCTGCTGACGAGTGCTTGGGTGACCGTTCTCCTGGTTTCGGTGGGGATCCATCTGTAGATCTTGCGGAGCATTCGGAGGGTGTTGAAGCAGGAGGAGGAAACTGTGTTGACTTGCTGGGTCATAGAGAGCGTTGAGTCCAGAATGAACCCCAGATTGCGTGCGTGGTTTGTGGGTCTCGGGGAAGCTCCCAGCGAGGTCGGCCAACAGGAGTCGTCCCATGCTGAGGGGGTGGGGCCGAGGATGAGGACCTCCGTTTTGTCTGAGTTCAATTTCAGTCAGCTGGTCTTCATCCAATCCGCGACAGCCTTCATTCCCTTGTGGAGGTTGGATTTGGCGATGGCTGGGTCTTTGGTGAGGGAGAGGATCAGCTGTGTGTCGGCGGCAGGGCAGGGCAGGGAAGTTACCTCTCCCCACTCACAGTCCACCATAGCAATGGCATGGGACTTTGTATCATTGTTAGGGTTTACTGTCTAGTGCACCTTATTGGGAATGATTTGGTCTGGGGAAACCAGCTTGGCCATGAGCATGCTTATGATGGCACCTGTATCCCCCATAGTCTTGATTTCAACCCCTTTCATTCTTGGCCACTGTCTCTGTTTCCATGCTAGGAGACCAAGTAGCCAAGGGTTCAACTCCCACCCTACCCACTGATACTAAGGCTCCTCAGTATACCCTCTGGAATCCCCAGGAACAACTTCCGTTCCTACACTGGCAATGCTCTTGGGGGGGGGAGGGACTACCAGTGGGTGGTTTCTCGGTTCACTCAAGAAACTCCCTTCGTGTGTCCAGGCTGCTGACTGTCATAACACACCCCAGCCTTTAAAGGGGCATAATTCTTTCCCAGGTAACCTCTCCCCTTGAACTGGGACTGGCAACTGGATTTTCCCCACCTCCCCGCCCCAAAATTGGACATTCTTTTGGGGACTTTTAGAGGACTCTTTTTTTTTTATCTTTGCCCACCTCTTCCTCTGAAGAGGGGCCAGGACCCATTTTTTAGGATCACCTCCACAGGACTTCGTGAGTACCCTAGTGCGCACCCATTCATCTGCCATCTTGCCCCGAAGCTCTCTGGGACTAGTTAGCTTTGAATCTACCATGTGCTGGTGTACCTTCCCTGATTAACAATTTGTAAGGATATGCTTTTTAAGAATCAAATTATAGAGCCATTCATAATGACCCACTTTGTTGTCTTTAATCCAGCCATCCAGTGCCTTTACTGAAGCATCCACAAAGTCCACCCATGTCTGTGTTTCCCCCTTATGTGTGTTTCCGAATTTCTGTTGATACTTCTCTGGGGCAAGACCCAACAGCTCTAGAAGTGCTGCTTTCATGTGAGTGTAAGACTGCCACCTCATCCTCCAGTGTCATGAGCCTATCGCTCCCCACCACTAGAACCAGTTCCCACAATAAGGACCCCCACTGCTGGGCACCCACCCTTCTCATCCTGAGAGCTCTCTCGTCAGATGCCAGCCACCTGTCATCGTCATCCCCCTCGACATACTTCAGCGCAATACCTTTTGGCAATCTAGGATCTTAAGGTATCCCTTGCACTTACCTCAGACTTTCTGTTGTTGCCACCATTCTCTTGGGACTTCAAGCCCAGCTTGCCCCTTCTCTCCTCAAGTGCCAGTCTCCTTTCCTCCACGGGCAATTTTCTTTCCTCTAGGTTTAAGAGACCATTGGGCTCCTCTCACTGCCAGATATTATGGGGAGCCTGGGGCGGATGACGGGTCAGGGTTTCATATCCCCCTCGTTGTTGATGATCCTCCTGTCATCATCCTCTTCCCCTCTGTCTGGGGTAATCCTGTTCTCCAAAAGTTCTTTGGCCCTGCGGGCCTCTTCCCAGGCGCCGAGGGCTCTCATGAGAGCCACTTTTTTTGCTGAGGCACCCAAGCAGATATTTCTGTCTTTGCACTGGATTCTCAAATCGTTGGTTGATCCAGAGAGTGGCCTTTTTATGACCTCCAGAAGCTTTACAAAAACTTTGACAAACTTTCCCAACTTTTTTCTAAATATTGAAAAAGTTTGCAAACTCTCGGAAATAGTATTTAGGAGACTTCTAAACTTGGCAACTTGATTGGAAATCACAAGAACTTCCTTCCAGGTGTCGACTTCACAGATTTTTAACATTTCAAACTTATTAACCAAATGGTACTGCAACACACAAGTTCTGCATCCCACCACTAGGCACCAATGTAAGGAAAGCGGTTTATTATATGGTGTGGTTGTCTGACCTCACCATGAAATAAACTTACTACTTGTACTGGGTCCTGTCAGATTTACTTGACAAACCTTAGCTCAACCCTGGGTAGCTGTGGCTCTGAGCAGTCAGGCTTTATCAAAGGAACAAATGTAAAGTATTAAGAAGTACAAAAACAGTTTAATTAGAAAGAAACAGAACTCAATAAAAATCTGACATGAAATTATAAAAATAGGTTGTATTTTTACCTTCAAAGTGACACCGTAACGACAGATATCCAATGTAGGGTTACTGAGATATGTATTTTTAAAGTAACACTAACTCACTGCTTTTTCATTTAACGCAATAAATCATTGTAATGGAGAGTACTCGCCGGCAAACTTTCCAAACTTTTATAAAGTTCTAAACTACTATTCTGGCCCATTTTGTGCGACCAAATCCGACAGGGAGTCAGTCATAGATGCCAAAGAGGATTGATTGAACAAATACCTCGCAGTAAAAGCAGTCTCCAGTTCTGCTTCAGGCTCTATGGGGGAATCACCCTAGACTCCAAGTCTTGGTCTTGAAGCAAGGGATACAGGATTCTGATCCTGTGATGGAGAGTGTCCTGGGGCTACTCCTTGGTCCACAGGCCCGGTGGGGTGACTTTGGTCACAGAGGTCAATGTCCCTCGAAGTCCAGTTGCAGTCCAGCCAAAAACCAGTTCCCACTGGTCTTCTGGTTACAGTGAAACCAGTGGTTCCTTTTATCTTTTGATAACCTCCGTATTTATGAATCAATGTTCACTCCGAAGTCTCTCTCTGATCCAGCAGACTTGGGTGCACCTTTTGAGGGTCGAGTCTGGGTCTCACAGACTGTGTTGGCAGTCAGCCGTTCTTAAATACTAACTCGTTAAGGCAGACTTCTTCATCTCCTGTAGCTGTAACAGGAAGTCGGCCAACTGACTTTTGGATTCACTTCTTCTGTCTGTGACTTGGGGATGATGTTTCCTCAAGCAAGGCACCACACGCATAGTCCGCTCTTAGCTAGCCCAGGGAGCAGCAGGTGCAGTTGAGTCTTGGTGCAGGCTCTCTTTGCTGGGTCCAAGAAACAGCAGGACAGTACTTCTTTGGTTCACTCTTTACAGACGTGACTCGAGGTCTGGAGGCGATAGGTGCCAATTGTATGGCATGTTTGTGCCCTCGAGTCATGTGACGACTACTAGCCAATGGGCTACCAGATACCCTCCTGCCTTGTGACAACGTACTGTGAAGTTTGGTCTAGCTAGCCCAAAATGCACTATTCTGCTCACTCCCGTGTTTGCAGAACTCTTTAATTGGTGTATTGATCTCCGTAGCCCACCCCATAGATGTGGCTACCTGGGGGCTACACTCCCACGGGAAAACCAATTTTTGGTTTCTCTCTCTGTCCTCAAAACCAAACTGTCTGCAAGAAAAAAACAGCAGACCCTTGCGTCTGTGTCTTCACCATTTGCCCTTCAAAGGTGGCTTCCCCTGTGAAGCTCCCATTTTGGTATCACTCCCGGTTTGGCGTTCCTGCCATGGTGAGGTCAGAGCACTTCCAATGGCAGGCCCTTTGTGTTTCTTCTGTGAGGCATTTACACCTCCCCCCAGGAGGACAGAAGGCTGGCTCGTAGGAAAACTTTGGACAACAAAGTGGCTACTTGCTAAAGTTGCCACTTGTGCAAAAGTTACTTTACATTCGACTACAGCATCAAGGGTTTAATGCACTGATTCTTTTGATACCTTTAAATATCATAATTCGTAGTCAAATTCAGGAGTTGGCACTGCTGAATTGTGAGTGTGTAACCCTGTGCTCGCCAAAGTTCTATGAGCCTTTCTACAGTAACGACTGGGGGGCTTTTATTGTCAGGACATGTAAAACACATGTCCTACTTTTTAATTTACAGAACCCTGCCTTAGGGCTTTTTAGGCCTGGCTTAGATGTGACTTTTATATATTAAAAATGGAAGGAATATATTTTTAATGGTAGAATTGAGTTAGCAGTTTTAAACTGCTCTACCAGCCAGCAATTGTGGTTGGGAGTTACACTTTGATTTGTCACATTTGGGGTGGCACGATAAGTGCTGCAGTCCACGAGAGACACTTCAACTTACAGGCCATAGGCATCCCAGGTAGCGTACACTAGGGACTTATAAGTAAGTTAACTTATCCAATATTCCCAATAGAACCTTGCGCTCATCAACGGCCAACTTACTCACGATTCCTCGAACGAAAAGAGTCTCTTGGGGTGATAGAAGATTCACTGTCGCCACCGCCAAATTATGGAACACCCTTCCTCTGCATATCAAATCCTGCCCAACTTTATTTGCCTTTAGGAAGCTCATCAAGACGTGGCTTTTCAATCACTAGGCACCCCACTGTTGGATCACAAAAAAAGAAGGGGGGGACCTAGGAGCTAATAAAGGTCCAGTGTCCATGCTCCTAATGCCTACGTTTAAACCAACAAGAGGACACTGTTCCTATGGCAGGGTGCAAAAAGTCACTCATGCCTAAGGGTGCAAACAGTCACCCGTGCAATTAAACAAGAGTAAAGAAGGAAAGAAATCCTAGGTATAAGGGACCCACAGGTGAGGTGGAAAACCACTCTTTGTCCTTTGTTGCCCTCACACACCCCAAGGGGTATCATGCTTCATCATCGGGCGGTTGCTCCTCGTAGGGCCGGCGCTGCAATTCCCTATGGGTCCCCCGAATGGTCACTTTATCGGAGATCTTTTCAGGACTGCCGGATGGTGCATGAGGGTGTGTGGGGAGTGGGTCCAATGAGGGTAAGGGACGTGCGTGCAAAGTGGTAAAAAAGTTAATAAAGGGTAAACATGCAGCACACATATAAGTAATGTACCCTTTGCAGTCAGAAAACTGCTGAATAAAAACATTGCCCCAAAGGCACACTATGCCCAGGTGTCAAAGGTCATAGGTCAACATGTTTCGCGCCTGCGTCGCCTTAAAGGTCGTTGGCGCTTCTTCAGGACCAAAATAATCAAAATAGTGAAGTGCACGTGAAACAACATAAGTTAAGTTAAAATACCCTCTCCTTATCAGTCAGGGCGGGGCAGTAACCTGTATACCCTCACTGTGGCTACAGCTGCATGGTGGGAACCGCTCCTGATCAGTACCTAGGGAAGAAAAAAACAAAATAGACCACAGGTGTGGGCATCAGTACAACTTGATGCTTCATAGTGTGCCACTGCTGCGTGCACATCGATTATATAAAAAAGTAAACAAACACACGAGACAAATCAATTGTAAGTACTCAATTGAGCCCTAGTCCTATGCGGCGTCATAGGCAGTGTAGGACGGGAACCTACTCCTTGCGTAAGCCATGTTCGCTAGTAGATGCCACACTGGGGTAGCGGTCCCGCCGGGGTAATATAGCTAGGCTGCTAACACAAGAGAAAGTCAGTTGTCAAACAGGGCTTACCTAGCACTGCTAAGAAAGTCCCTCCGCTGGCAAGAGCAATGGACGCCCGCACATAACCGGGCTGTAAAAACAAGAAAATGGACAAGAATACGTAGTCACAAAACCAGAGCACAGATTGTACTGAGCGAATTGCTCACAATCCTCAATTACCTTAGTGAACAATCTACTTACAATTTCATACGGGTGCTACCTCCTCTACACCTACCCCGTCTATGCGTCTGCCAGTAGTACGCTGGAAATGGCAAGACGCGGTTCTAATAAGGTGTCGGGGTCAGGTGTCTGGGCGGTTTCCCTTTCCGGGATGTCCTCTAGGATTCCAACATAGGGCGCATGCGCGGGTGCAGGAGTAAAGTGCGCGTGTGCATACATGGGGAGAACTACTCCCCAGTACCTGCGTACCGACTCTCTAATTAGCACTATGCTAATGGGGCAATTCTCAAGCTAAACACGCTGTCGCCAGGAATTCCCACAATAAAAAATGTCGGCAATGCATTGTTGGACTGGCTCGCGTTAAAAGAACCCAATGACTGCATACTAGTGAACCTTCCATGTAAATGCAGTCCTAATATTTCTGTTCCTGGGCAAATCCCCATACCATATGAAATGAGAAGAGGGTCTGTATTGCAAGTGCCTGGTCACACTATGAAGCATCAAGTTGTACTGATGCCCACACCTGTGGTCTATTTTGTTTTTTTCTTCCCTTGTTTTTTTCTTCCCTAGGTACTGATCAGGAGCGGTTCCCACCATGCAGCTGTAGCCACAGTGAGGGTATACAGGTTACTGCCCCGCCCTGACTGATAAGGAGAGGGTATTTTAACTTAACTTATGTTGTTTCACGTGCACTTCACTATTTTGATTATTTTGGTCCTGAAGAAGCGCCAACGACCTTTAAGGCGACGCAGGCGCGAAACATGTTGACCTATGACCTTTGACACCTGGGCATAGTGTGCCTTTGGGGCAATGTTTTTATTCAGCAGTTTTCTGACTGCAAAGGGTACATTACTTATATTTGTGCTGCATGTTTACCCTTTATAAACTTTTTTACCACTTTGCACGCACTTCCCTTACCCTCATTGGACCCACTCCCCACACACCCTCATGCACCATCCGGCAGTCCTGAAAAGATCTCTGATAAAGTGACCCTTCGGGGGACCCGTAGGGAATTGCAGCGCCGGCCCTACGAGGAGCAACCGCCCGATGATGAAGCATGACACCCCTTGGGGTGTGTGAGGGCAACAAAGGACAAAGAGTGGTTTTCCACCTCACCTGTGGGTCCCCTATACCTAGGATTTCTTTCCTTCTTTACTCTTGTTTAATTGCACGGGTGACTGTTTGCACCCTTAGGCATGAGTGACTTTTTGCACCCTGCCATAGGAACAGTGTCCTCTTGTTGGTTTAAACCCCACTTTTGGACCCATCCTCTACACAGTCCACAGCGCCGAGACACCCAAGGGTATTTGTGCGCTCTACAAATTGCTTAAATAAATAAATAAATTGTGGGTGAGCCAATTAGACATATACCTTTTAAGGGTCAGAGCACTGGCACTGAGGTCTGTTTAGCAAGCCTCCGTCCACCATCAGTCGAAAAACCAGCAGCATCAATCCAAAAACTTGGGGGTGATCATGCAAGAAGAGGCATTTCCTGACAATGCTCAAGTAATGGCCAATGTCCTGTTCATGCACTATAATGATCACTTGATGTAATGATGTTCAAATATTGATGGTGCACCTCTTAAGTGATTAACTCCAATAATATATCACCTACATTGTCTTGTTTGGAGTCTGAATAGTAAATCAAATAATGGCAAGTTGAAGTAACGATTATGGGTGATGTCACGATCAAGTTGATGTTTTGGTCAGTCACTGTAATGGAGAGGAAGGCTGAGTAGGGTGTGGCCAGATGCCCTTGAGGGTCTACAGAATGCCCACAGCGAAGAAGTACTAGGCAGACCCTCAGTACCACTCCTGTTGGGGGAGAAGGGGTGGGGGTGAG
The DNA here is from genome assembly GCA_963921515.1 of Calotriton arnoldi. NCBI lineage: Eukaryota > Metazoa > Chordata > Amphibia > Caudata > Salamandridae > Calotriton > Calotriton arnoldi. Next base: position 426,193 of record CAWUFW010006272.1, read on the forward strand.
GGGGGGGACCATGGTGCCCAATGAAGCGACTCCTTCCATGAAGATTGATGGCACATAAGTGAGGAATACCTGAGATATCTGAATGTCCACTTGTGTCCAGGTGAAGGGTAATGGGCATGAAGCAAGATTGCACAGTGCTTCCTGGAACTAGGAGGAATCTGTTCAAAGATAGCTTAGTGAAGGAACAGAGGACCAGGGAGTGGGAGTTCTAGCAGAGATAGCTTTGTGCACTACTTCTAAGAGCTGAGAGAAGCTGGAATTGCCAGGCTGCACACCATGGGCAGACAAGGTGTTGCTTCAATAAAACACAGCTGGATCATAGTTGGTATTTGAGGGAGAAAAAAGAGCATGCCCGATATTGGAGCAGCCTCTCCGACTGCTGGCATTGTAGTTGTGCGTGCTGGTTAGTAGAGTTATCTCCGATGAATGCGGCAGCCTTCTTTGGTGAGTGCAAACTCCGCAATTGACAAAGGTCTATTGATTTAGTGCCGATTTTAGAGGCAGGCACTTCAATACTTCCTATAAAATGAATGTTTTAACTTGCAGAAAGCCCCACCGCTGGTTATGTGCTTTGTTGGTGCAATCAAATAATTGAAATATTAATAATTAGCTGTGGAGCAACGATCTTATACGCCACAGTTTGGGGAGGACTGTCATTCAGGGGTCAGACATATTTAACCATTGCAGTTCTAAACTTAAAGCAGAGACACAAATATTCATTACTAGAAAGGGCAGGATTGAAAAGTCAGTCTGTCTACTTGAGGGTGAATTTGACAAACTGAATGACACAATATCTTTGTAGAAAGGAAGGAGAGTAGCCTGGAGAGTGGGTGGAATCAACTGGCAGCAGACGTGGGTGATCCCAATGATAGCTTGCCTGGAGAGAAAAATTATGATGAAAGTGAACAAATCCCTTACAAACAGGAGCTCAAGGTTGGAAAATGTGATCAATCAAAACCAAATTAAAGCCCTGGGGCTCCAACGTGAAGACCATTTCCCGTTATTAAAAACTGGACAATGGAATTGCTAGAATTTGTCAAGGGGAAAGACCCTGTTCTTATGGATAAGTCCCCCAGTAATACGTTAGGCATACTGTATTGACTGTTGCAGATTAGGAAGGAAGCCCAGCATGAATATTCTGGACAACAGATGAGAGGGACATGAAAAGGATTGTGGCAGCAGGAAAACTGAAGAAGACTCTGTATGAGGACTGGAGAATCTTATTGCTACCTGAAACTGTGTCAAAAACAATGAAAAACGCTTAAATGTAGAAAATAAATTCTTAATCCATGAAATATTGGCTCTTTTGGAACTCTGAGCATGATGGAGAGCTTTTGAAATAGGTTACAAAAAAGAGGGTGAAAATGTGGTGAAGGGTAAATAAGGCAGGAAGATGAGAGATTACTACATTTCCCCCTGGAACTGGCGGCTAGGGAAGTTATATTGGCAACTAAGGCAGTTAATCCAAGTTGTCCCCGATGAGGCGCTTGAGCTAGCAACCCTTGTGTTTGCAGCCCTTGTGAACAATAATATTGTGGAAATCATTTTATTCTGCTCACTTGTTGACTGACTGTACTTTGCTACATATCTAATGATTTACTTACTAGGTTATTACCCCCTTTTTATGTATCTGTAATAAGAAAGATATATTGCAGACTCTCACATTCAATCAATCAATCAATCAGGGGATTTATAAGCGCACTACTCACCCGTGAGGGTCTCAAGGCGCTGGGGGTGGGGGGCAGCAGTTCCGTATCAGTCGAAGAGCCAGGTCTTCAGAGCCTTCCTGAAGGTGTTCAGGGAGGGGGCACGTCTGATGTCGGTGGGGAGCTCGTTCCAGGTCTTGGCCGCAATGTAGGAGAAGGATCTTTCCCCTGCTCTGGCTCTGCGGATGCGTGGGGTTTCGGCGAGGAGGAGGTGGGTGGAGCGGAGGTTTCGTTTGGGTACGTGGAGGGTGATTCTGTCGTTGAGGTATTGGGGTCCGGTGTTGTGAAGGCATTTGTAGGCGTAGGTGAGTATCTTGAAGGTGACTTTTCTCGAAGGGGAGCCAGTGGAGTTTGCGTAGGTGTTGGCTGATGTTCGTGTCGGGGGACCCCAAGGACGAGTCTGGCAGCAGTGTTCTGTATTGTCTGGAGTTTGCGGAGTAGAGACTTGTTGATGCCGGCGTAGAGGGTGTTTCCGTAGTCCAGCCTGCTGGTGATGAGTGCGTGGGTGACTGTTTTCCTTGCCTCGGGGGGGGTGGGGGGGATCCATTTGAAGGTCTTACGGAGGATGCGGAGGGTGTTGAAGCAGCTGGAGGTGACTGCGTTGACCTGTCGATTCATGGAGAGGGAGGAGTCGAGTACGATGCCGAGGTTCTTGGCGTGGTCCGTGGGGGTAGGGAGGGTGCCGAGGGCGGTGGGCCACCAGGAGTTGTTCCATGCCGAAGGGGTGGTTCCGAGGACGAGGACTTCCGTCTTCCATGCGTTGAGTTTTAGGCAGCTGTTGCTCATCCAGGCTGAAACTTCCTGCGTTCCTTCCTGGAAGTTGAGTCTGGTGGTGGTGGGGTCCTTGGTGAGCGAGAGGATGAGCTGGGTGTCGTCGGCGTAGGAGACTAAGCTGAGGCCGTGCCGTCAGACGATGGCGGCGAGGGGAGCCATGTAGATGTTGAAAAGGGTTGGGCTGAGTGATGATCCCTGTGGGACTCCGCAGTTGATTTTTGTGGGTTTGGAGAGGAAGGGTGGCAGTCTGATCCTTTGGCTCCTGCCGGTGAGGAATGATCTGATCCAGTCGAGGGCGGTGCCTTGTATGCCGGCGTCCTGTAGTCTGGTTGCGAGTGTGTGGTGGGAGATGGTGTCGAAAGCTGCCAACAGGTCGAGTAGAATCAGGGCTGCGGTGTGGCCTTGGTCGAGGAGGGTGCGGATGTCGCCGGTGGCGGCGAGTAGGGCGGTCTCGGTGCTGTGGTTGCTTCGGAATCCGGATTGGGAAGGGTCGAGGATGGCGTTGTCTTCGATGAACCTTGTTAGTTCTGCTTTGACTGTCTTCTCGGCGACTTTAGCTGCAAAAGGGAGGAGCGAGATGGGCCGGTAGTTCTTGAGGTCAGTCGGGTCTGCTGAGGGCTTCTTGAACAGGGGCCTGACTTCTGCGCGTTTCCAGTCGTCGGGGAAGGAGCCGGACTCGAAGGTGGTGTTGATGGTACGTTGCAACATGGGTGAGATGGTGGTGGCGGCTCTGTGGCATATGTGGGGTGGCCAGGGGTCTGTAGGGGCCCCAGAGTGGATGCTTTTCATGGTCGCAGCGGTCTCCTCTGTTGTGATCGGTGTCCAGGCGGAGATGGTGGTCTGGCTGGCGTTGCTGATGGGCGGGCTGACTGCAGGGTCAGGTGTGTGGTCGTTGAAGTTGTCGTAGAGGTTCTTTATCTTCAGGTGGAAGTAGGATTCGAGTTTGTCGCAGAGGTCCTGGGCGGCGTTGATGTCCGTGGCTTCGCTGCGGGGTTTGGTGAATTCCTGGATGACGCTGAAGAGTTCCTTGGAGTTGGTGAGGATTCTGTTGTGGATGAAGGTCCTTTTGGTGGTTCTGATGCGCTGATGGTATTCCGTCATAGCGTCCTTGAAGGTGGTGTAGTTTTCGGGTGTCTTGCTGTTTCTCCAGGCGTATGCAGGTGCGTCTGGTTTCTTGGAGATCGGTGGTGAACCAGGCGGCTTTACTGGGGCGTTGCTTGTCGGTGTTGCGGAGCGGGGCGAGTTTGTCTGCGCAGTTGGCGACCCAAGTGCGGAATTCCATGGCCGCGAGGTTGGCGTCGGTTGCAGCGGGGGGTGTTGCCGTTGAGGGTGGAGTTGAGTTGTTCCTCAGTGACTCTGCTCCAGTTCCTACGCGGGGGGCGTGGAGCAGGTTCGGGTGGCTTGGGTTTGTTGACGAGGAAGTGTACGCAGTGGTGGTCGGTCCGGGGGGGCTGCGTGGTGTGGCTGAAGTGAACGCTGTTGCCTCCAGCGAAGATGGGGTCGAGAGTGTGTCCTGCCTTGTGGGTCGGTGTGGTGACGAGTTGTTTCAGTCCGATGTTGGCGAGGTTGTCACGGAGGGTGGCGGTGTTGGGGTCGTTGAGTTTGTCGAGGTGGAAGTTCAGGTCTCCGATGAGGATGTAGTCTGTGGCGGCGATGGCCTGGGGTGCGATGAGGTCGGTGATGGTGTCGGCGAAGAGTGCTCGGGGGCCGGGGGGTCTGTAGGCGAGGGTGCCGCGGAGTGTCGAGTTAGGGCTGGTCTGGACCTGGAAGTGCAGGTGCTCGGCCGCAGGGGGCGGAGGGAGTTTTTGTGCGCGGTGGCAATGCCTCCTCCCGGGTGGTTGGGGCGGTCCTTCCTCTGGATCTTGTATCTGTCTGGGATGGCGATGGCGATGTCGGGGGCCGAGGAGGTGCTGGTCCAGGTTTCCATGAAGAAGGCGACGTCGGGTGTGAGGGAGTCCAGGAGGTTCCAGATTTCCGCGGCGTGTTGGTGCAAGGAGCGCATGTTGAGGAGGATGCATCTTAGGGCGTCGGGGGTGTTGGCGGCCGGAGCGGTGGTGAAGGTCTGGCGGCAATGGCGGCAGGAGAATTGGCCGTGGGTCGTGTTAGACGTGGCTTTCTGGCAGTTGTTGTTTCCTCCGGGGTTGAGAGCGAGGAGGGCGGCTGCGTTTTAGCGGTGGATGGTTCGAGATCCAGGGTCCGTGTCGCTGGTTGCGGTCGGGTCGCGGACGGGCGCAGACGGGCGTGCCAGCAGCGTGACCGTGCAGCGGCCGCCATCAAGTAGGGGAGGGGGGCGGGGGGAGCAGCTGGGAGGCGGGAACAGACGTGGGCAGGGGGAGGTGCTGCCGGGGCAGCAGCGGCAGGAAGGGGGACGTGGGGAAAAACAGAGCGGGCACAAGGAGCAAGAAGCGGGCACAAGAGCAAAAAAACAATTACTAAACAATTACAAAACACACAAACCAAAAGCACAGCTGACCCACCCAGGAATGGTATCAGGCAGAGTCGAGGCAAGAACGGGCACACACGGAGGTGACCTGGCAGACAGCGGCCTCGAACACCTCCCAGGAGGAGGCTGGAGGGCTCTGCGGCGGTGCAGGTAGAGCGGAGCTGCTGGGGAGAGAGCAGGCCAGAGACCAAGGGTCAGAGGTCTTACTCATTGATTAACCACTGTGATCCAGGTGGGGATGGAACACTTGTACAGGTGTGAAAAACTCGAAATTTCAAACCATATCTGATCAACTTTCCTAGTTCAGCTGTAAAGTGCTCAGTCCAGGTCTCATTTAAATATGCCAAATGTATTGTTTCATCTCCATAGCTTGCCGAGACGTTTCAGCTAGACAGCCGTGCTCACAGCCAACATAGCAAATTATCACCATCAAACCATAGTGCAAGACATGGAAAACAGACTAGTGTTGCAAAACTGCTTGCAAAATGGGCGCTATCTTGAAGGGGTACAGTCACCAAATATATCTACATGAGAACTCCGTATAAGAAACACAAACATTATCTAGTCTCATTAAATCACAACTTTCACACACACCAGATGAAAACAGTCTAATTCATTTGTAAAGCAGGTAACTGTTTGTAAGCTTTGCATACAGTAGATATTAGTCATGTCCATCTCCATATAATCATCAGTAAAGGTCTCTCCAAGCATGAAGTGTTGTCATATATTCTATCATGAAGACTTGGTGGTTTTCCTGGATGTCACCAAATAACAAATCGGTTATGATGAACATGAAATACAGTATTACCGATCGTGCACACATAACCATTCAGGTCCTATCGAATGAATCTCAAGGGTAATCTTTTGTCAATGTTATAAGGGTGAAGAAGGAGCATTCTTGATAAAGTGAATGCGTAACCTAAGTGACCTAAGAACCGAGTTCAGTTACAAAAAACTAAATTCAAGCCAAAACACGTCGGCAAGCTATGGTTACTGAGATGAAACAATAAATTAGGCATGTTTAAATGTCACCGGGAGTGAGTGTTTTACTGCTGAATTAGAAGCAGCGATCTAGTATTGTATAATAAGAAAGATGTATTATGCTAATAGTGCGACCAGAGCGCTCGTCCACCAGCAGGTTTCTTGACACTGGCATGAGCTGCCTACAAAATGTGAATGCTTTAATAAAAAGCCAGGTTTTCAAGCTTTCTGAAACTGTTCCAGGGAAAAATTGGACACCGCATTAATGTCCGGTGATTCCACAGACTAGGAGCTTGCGTATAAAATCTCCATCCTCCCTAGTGTGCTCTTTTGAACCTTAAAACGGCAAACATATTGAATATTATCTCTGTGAATGGGTGCAGAGGTAGGGAAGAGGAGGTTTCTAAATAGGAGACTGGCCATAAAGTGTTTGGTGGTTTGTACCTAGTGTTATAAAAGAAATATCTTTATTGGGGCTCCTGTGCAGAGAAAAAATGTAAAGGGCAGACTTGACTGAAGTGCGAGCTTCTGTGACCAAGTAAATACCTGATATTCAAGAACCTGAATGCAATGCAGGATGTAGTTTAGCAGACCAACATATAAAAAATTGTCGTCATGCGAGGTGTTTGCCATTCTCTCTGAGGAAGGGAAACGTGGCCACTAAGGTTTAGAACTGGCAAGCAGAATAAGATTGGAGTCAGTCTTTGTTAGGAATTCAAGGAACTTGCTACATGTATTTGCTAGATCGACTCGATACTTGAGATACAGATATGCAGGGCAGTGTGTACAGACCAACTTATGGCTACTGCAGCATCAGAGTAGAGGGTGGCATGTCATCCGGTGTCCATGTCAAGGAGCAGGACTTCCAGTACAATAAAGCCATTATATACTAATGGGATAACCCATGAATCCGTAGGACCTGGGTATAAAGTAATACACACAATAATCGGTTCTCATGGATAATTAGGACAAGCTAAATTTATTAACGTATCCTGTGGCAATACAACTAAGCCTAACCCCCCCAATCCACTGGATTGAGGTAAGTATTAAATCAGCAGCACGAAAAGTAAATACAAATTACTTCACACTTAACAGTACAATTGAATGAGTAAAAAATGCAACTATGTTTCAAATCAGCAGTATATATACAATATTTACATACAAAAGGTTGCTCTATATGTGTGCAAAAGAGTGCTCAGAAAAAGTGCTGGTGAGTAAGTTTATAGACAAAAAAGGAAAAACAACAACATATTCACTTTCATTTAGACCCAAGCATGACTGTACAACATCATAAACCACTAGAAATTTGTTCACCTATGTAGAGGCAATTGCTCATATCAATAGTGCCTCTTTGTGGATAATCTCTTCAATCCAGGCTGTAATGAAATGTCAACGTTTCAACCCGAAAACTGGGGGAAGGGCCAGTTGGAAAATTAAATGCAGGTCTTCATCAGGAGAAGGTAGAGTAATGAGAGCAACCTGGGTTCTAGCAATAACCAAAGAAGGGATTAATAGATGGATTCTGAAGCCAGCAAAGGCCAGCCGGCTCCTCATCTGTACAGGAAGGCTCCCTTTAATGTACAGTCAAGCAATCTGAAGAGCAAATTCAAATCAGGGGAGCGACCCCCAGGACAACTTCAAATGAAGGTCCATGCAAAGCCACAGATCTAATGTGTACAGATTGTTGTGTGTATTATTTCAGGACAATATAGGCAGAGAAGTCCCTAGGACCAGTAATGGCACCTGGTAGCATTTCTGATTGCGAGACGTGTTTGCTCTGGTGCTAGTTTGTTCACTAACCTTCATTGCACAACTTTTTTGTTTTTCTCCTTCCTGCTTACCTCGGGACATCACTACAGTTAGCTTTGGTTGTTGCTTCCTGAGCCTGTTGCCTTTTAACTCCTGTTCACCTTCTGGTCTCCTCTCTGTTTTGAAGTGGCTACTTCATGGCTTCCTATCTTTTGCTGACAGCTCTAGGTGCACTGTGCCATGCAGGATGAAACTATGTGGGGTCCTGTTTCTTCTATGTCTAGAGTCTCAGGTGGAATGGAAGGGGGGATTCTGAGTGCGGCAGATGGGAAGGTGAAAGGCGTTGGTGTGCTGTGAGGTGGTCTATCCATGCCATCAAACAGAAGAAATATGGACCTTTTTGTCTCAGAATTATTCTTTACAAATTGGCAATGAGTGAGCGCTCCGCCCACCATTTTTCCACCATCGGTCCCAGCTCTGCAGTGGCGTAACTTTCTGATCGATGCCCTGATTTCGAGTTTGCAACAGGTGCAAGTATTACAGTATCCACATCGGTTGTGACATTGTGTGGAAAATCGAGAAAACCATTAAGTAAAGGTAACAAGGAGTTCACAAACGGTCCTGCCTTTGGTTGCACCTATTGAAGTGCCTATGGTACAATGGCATAAATTGGTATTGGCTATTTCAGATCCACATAGGGTGTTAGGGGAGGCATCTAGATATGTTACAGTGTTGATTGATTATTTAAAAAAGTGGCCTGAAGTAAGGTTCGTGAGCACAGTAAGTACACGGGTTAGCATAAGATTTTTGCAAGATGTATTTGGAACGAATGGTCACTCAAGTGAGTTGGTAACGGACAATGGAACTCAGTGTTTATTGCGATGGAAAAGTTTCTGCAGGAGGTTGGTATCAAACATATTAGGACTGCTCTTTATCATCCCAGGAGCAATGGATTAGTTGAATGATTCAATCATACTCTGAAAGGACGTTTGCAGTTAGCCTTCATAAACCAATTGAATTGGAGAACGGTGATTGACAACATGATTTGGGCTATGAGAACCACTCCTAATGACAGCACATGGGTTTCCCCACGTGTCGAGCACCAAGTTGAGGAGGGAATGGATGGGTTTGTATCCCACTGATCCTAAATCATTGCAAGGAGCAAATGATGTAAAGAGGTGCATTCAAACTAGGACGAGCAATTCTATTACTGGTAGCAGAAAAGTGCAAGACAGGTTTCAGAAGGGTTGTTGGGTATGCATGAAAAAACAGGTCATATGATGTCTGGGGAGTCTAAGTATACTTCTCCTATTCAGGTTATGGAAGCTTGGTCAAATGATGTGAGTACGAGCGATGGTAGAGTCTAAAACAAGGAAAGATTGTTACTTGTACCAGAGAGACAATTGGATTTTGTGCAACGGAAGATGGGGTGTGATTCTGGTGTTCCAGGGAAGGGTGAAATGCGAAATCATTGCCCAAGAAGGAAACATTCTGTTTCTGCATACTTCAAAGATTGTTATGGGATGATTTTGTTTATATTTAAGTCCTTCTTATTTGTGTAGTTAATGCAACATTGCATTGCTTATTTCTGTAAGTAATGTATTACCTATGTGGTTGTTATATTCAATGCATCGTATTTTTTATTATTCCTGCATGACATGTATTCCTAATGCATTTTGTTATTTTAAGGGGGAAAATATGTGGGGTCCTGTTTCTTCTATGTCTAGGAACACATGTAGAATTGAAGGGGGATTCTGAGCGCAGCAGTTGGGAAGGTGAAAGGCGTTGGTGTGCGGGGGGTGCTAGTGGTCCATCTATGCTACCAAATAAAAGACGAATACAGACCTGTTGGTTTCGGCATTGTTCGTTACAAACCCGTAAGTACAAATGCCAAAGGAGGAATTTAATTATATTTCTAGTGTTTTCTTACAACTGCTTGAATTTATCTGTGATAACCATGTTTCTAAACAAGAAGGGATGAGTACTTGATATCCGTTTACACTGTCGTACTACCAAAAGACCCCTACATACCAGAACCATTGTGGGTCAGAGCTGAGCTGTCTCTTTTTATCTTTCTATCTCCTCCTCTCTGACATTCATTACCCACTCCAATCGGAAATACTTTTAAAGCCAGCTTATTATTTATTATTATTATTATTATTTACGAGATTTGTAGAGCGTGCAGCTACCCAACAGGGTTTCCTGGCGCTAGAGGCAGACAGTAGCAGGAGGCTTATCAACATTGCCAGGTGGCAGAGCAAGACAGGGCAGTTAAAGAGCATGGTTTTTAACCACTTGACTGCTTCGAACGTTCCGCGCCTATTGCGGGGCCGCGTCGGCCAACGGACGTGCGCAGCACTACCGAGGTAGTGCTTGCGACGGCCGTTGGCCGACAGAAGCATCGAAGGGGTTAAGTTCTTACGAAAAGTAAACAAAGAGTCACAATTTCTAAAAGCTAGCAGAAGAGAGTTCCAGAGTTTAGGACCTAAAGCAGAAAAAGAGCGCCCTTTAATACGATCTCTGCGGAACCTAGGCGTGGTAAACAGTGCGAGGTTGGTGGATCGCAGCGATCGGGAAGGGATATACGGAGACACCAGATCTTGGATATAAGAAGGGGCAAGACCGTGTCTAGCTCGAAACATGTAGCTTAAGGCCTTGAATTTAATCCGTTTGTCAACCTTCAGCCAGTGCAATTTGTGGAGCAAGGGAGAGACAGAAGCATGTCTCAGCAACCGGAAAAGGAGCCGGGCGGCAGCGTTCTGAATAATCTGCGATCGATGAATCAAAGCCTTATCAGCGCCCAGAAACAGTACATTCCTATAGTCCAGTCTGGATGTTACCAAGGCCTGTATCACTGTTCTCTGGGAGCTTAGAGGAATCGGCTAGAGAATTTTCTTAAGCCATTTCATAATAAAAAAGCAGAAGGCTGTGAGCTTGGAGACCTGTGGTTTCAGGGAGAGATTCTTATCAATGATGAAGCAGAGATTCTTAGCCTTATCAACCGGCGCGGGTAGAGGCCCCAATAAGGCGGGCCAGTGGTTAACTCCCCAAAGTTCGGGATTATTACCCAGGATTAGGACTTCGGTTTTGTTACCATTTAGTTTAAGGGCGTTTCTGTTCATCCAGAGGGCGACGTTGAGCAAGCCTTGCCTGAGAGGGGAAGGATCTTTGTTTTGTGCATCAGATAGTGAGAAAATAATCTGAGAGTCATCGGCGTATGAAAATACAGTGAGACCGGACTCTTCAATCACTTCCATCAAAGGGCGAAGGTAAATGTTAAAAAGCAGGGGGCTCAATATAGATCCCTGAGGAACCCCCGAGGTCAATGTCAAGGTCAAGGAGGTGTTGTTAGCTGATGAGACCTGAAAAGTTCGGTTTTCCAGAAAAGAAGATAGCCATTTCCAAGCAGTGCCAACAATACCTGAAGCCTTCAATCTATCCAAAAGAATGGAATGTGAGACCGTATCGAAAGCCACACTTAAATCCAGAAGGATAAGGGCGGCTGTCCCACCAGAGTCGAGTTCTTGCCTCAGGAGTTCGGTGACTCCAAGTAGGGTGGATTTAGTGCTTTGACCCGCCCTAACCCCGGACTGGGATGGATGCAGCAGGTTGTAAGGAGTAACAAAGGAAGAAAGGTGGATGTTAACATGTTTTTCCAGAATTTTGGCGAAAACCGAGAGAAGCGAAATTGGTCTAAAGTTAGACAAACACTGGGGGTCGAGGTAATTCTTTTTAAGCAGCAGGAGTACCAAAGCGTGCTTCCAAGTCTGATGTACCATACCCGTGATCAAGGAGGAATTAAGGAGATTCAGAACTACTGTAAGGGGAGCCGCCTCTAACAATCTGAGTTTACATGGTGGGAGGGGATCAAGCGGAGAGCCAGACTTGATGGTGGCCAGTAAAGTTCGCAATAGTGCAAGATACAAAAGAAGCCAGGCATCGATTTCCAAGGGCTTGTCTGAGTTGGCTGTGGGCTGACCATCCACTGGATGTGGGGCCAGTGGCCCAGGTAGTTGTGTCTCAAACGTTGACGGTGCCACTAGCATAGAAGCATCGGCTTCTAGTTGCCGATGAATTAGCTCAACTTTGTTTAGAAAAAAAGAGGCAAGTTCGTCACACTGTTGTTGAGAGAGGGCGGGGGACGGTGTGAACTTGCTAGCTGTGGACAGATCATTAACTACTTTAAACAGTGTTTTATGACAATTTTGGGCATTGGTGATCAATTCTCTATAGTAGTCTGCCCGTGCAGCTCTACAAGAGGCATGGTATTTTTTCAAAGCCGCTACATATTCAGCCTTGGCCATGGGAGCAAAAAATGTCCTCCAAGCTCTTTCAAGGGATTTGCAGCCCTTTTTTTCTGAGCGAAGGCTATCATTAAACCAGGGTGCCGGAGGACGCAGTCTGCCTTCTGTTTTAGATGATCGAGGCAGAGTTAGGTCAGTGGCCCTTTCAAGCCAGTGATGGATCGCGATTTGATCATTATCCGGTATGCGAACCAGAGCAGGGATGGTATGTAAAAGCCGTTTGTTTAATTCCAGCATGTCTAATTTAGCCCAATGCCTGTTAGTAGTTTGACATGATGACCGAGGCGAAGAAGAGACTGTGATCTTGAAAGGAACTGCGTAATGATCAGTCCAACAGAGTTGGAGCAGGGGGTCAACGGAGAGGGAAGAGAGGTTAGAGAAGATGGGGTCCAATAAATGGCCCGCAATATGGGTGGCTGCAGATTTCAAGAGCGAGAGATTAAGTGATCCCAAATCCTCTATGAGGGTTAGAGATAATTTATTTTTGGGGTCCTCCAGATGCAAATTAATGTCTCCAAGCAAAGTAAAATTAGCTGCCTGTATAATGCGAGGTGTTAAATAATCTGGTAAGACTGTACACCAATTACTAGGCAGTCCTGGGGGACGGTAGATGAGGGCCCCAGAAAGCGTGAATTTAGGTGAGACAAGAAGAGAGAAGTGAAGAGCCTTGCAGTTAGGGATTTGAAGGTCTTTAATATTACATTTGTAGTCCTTTTTATAGATAATGGCAATGCCTCCACCTATTCTGTGTGGTCTATTAATCCCCATAAAAGCAAAGTTGGCAAGGAGGGCAGACTTTATATCAGGTGAAGAGCCTTCATGGAGCCACGTTTCAGTTAAGAAGATTATGTTGGGGTCCATATCACAGAGGAAATTAAATAAGTGAATCTGATTTTTAATGAGGGAGCGACAGTTTAGAGAGAAACACCGGAGCATTTTAAGTGGGGGAGAGAAAGCAAGATCCTTGGCACTAGATTGGGAGGCCGCTTCCTGGTTAGGAGAAACTTGCACGGCCTTAGGAGAGTTCGATCATTCAAACTGACCACATGTGCAAATGAATTGATGCGCCTCCGGAGAAAAAGTCCGGCATAACACATTAGGTTTGGGCTTTAAGTTGTGGAGGGCCCATGACTATCAAAATCCTGCTTAAAAGTAACCGTAGAGGAGCGTTGGTAGCGAGGCGCCAGCAGACCCTGCCACTGTCCGCTGCGCGTGGGGGAGAGAAAGCAAGATCCTTGGCACTAGATTGGGAGGCCGCTTCCTGGTTAGGAGAAACTTGCACGGCCTTAGGAGAGTTCGATCATTCAAACTGACCACATGTGCAAATGAATTGATGCGCCTCCGGAGAAAAAGTCCGGCATAACACATTAGGTTTGGGCTTTAAGTTGTGGAGGGCCCATGACTATCAAAATCCTGCTTAAAAGTAACCGTAGAGGAGCGTTGGTAGCGAGGCGCCAGCAGACCCTGCCACTGTCCGCTGCGCGTCCGCACTAGCATAGGTTTAAGTAGGCAGCCAGGCAGATCAACTAGAGTGCTGCCTGCCCGGAAGTCCCCCGCCGGAAGTGAAGTGAACGTGCTCTCTGCCCTCCGCACAAACGGCAATGCAGCCGTGGGGGACCGGAGCAGAAGGCACAGAGAAGCAAGGAAGCGAGAGTAAAAGTGAGTGGACTAAGATGTAAAAAAAAGAAATAAAATGTTAAAAATTATTAAAATAAAGCACACAGACCAGTTAAAAACGCTATCAAAATCCTGCTTTAAATGTCACCGTAGAGGAGCGTTGGTAGTGAGGCGAAAGCTTACATCTGTTGTAGGCGTACAGGCGCTTATCAGGAAGCAGGGCAACCTCCCTTCTCACCCAGTACCTGGCAATCTTGACTCCTTGGTAGTGCACCATGTTGGCTGGAACCAGCCAGGATTTTATCTCTTCGGCCAGTAGGACTCTAACCAGACATCGACCTCACATTTACCATTATCACCTCGGTTTGGTCTGCATTTAACTTGAGCCACTCCCTTCCCATCAGCCCCCAGATGAATCTCATAAAATGTGGTAACTGTGTGTCTAATAACAGTTCTCCTCCCAGCCTAAGGATAAGCTGGGTGTTCTTCTGGAGTTAACGTATGCCATGGGGCTCACTCTGGTCGATGTCCTCAAGGTGGCCATGAAAATCTGATGAAAAGGGACGAAAAGGCAGTATTCATTGCCTTCACAATGCTGCACAAATAGGCCACGATTCCAGTCAAAAAACGCATATCATATTCTTTTTTGCTGCACCTCCTCCATGCAAATGCTGAAACCATCCTAAAAGAGTGCAGAAGCAAAAATGTATGCCATTGACTTACTGCACAGTTTGCAAAAAGAGCACAGTGGAAAGAGCATGATTAAGCACACCCTGATATTTGACTAAATCATTGACACTTGGCTTCTACGGAGTAGCCTGCTACCAGTCCGAAATGTGCTTCAGCACCTCAGAGGTAGTAAGTACTGTACCCCTTCTGTACCATACAATACAGGATATTATTCCTGAATATCATAAATGAGGCAAGCAGATTGCTCCCTGTATAAGCTCTTGTTCATGTGGACAGGGCTGCCCACCATCAGAATAGGTATCACTCACCCTACCTCATGCATAAGGTCCAGGGGAATCTTTTGGCTATTCTCTTCAACAGGCAGAGGTTTCTAGTGGCAAGCAGTTTGTGAACTGCAAGTCACGGCCATAACAACTAGATCCTGGGTTTGATAAATTCAAGGCAATCTACTATACACTTCTAGGGGCCTGGACTCTCTTCAAACAATGATGGGTGATGTAAACACATGTTGTTAGGGTGAGTTTTAAAGGCTTTGTTCGTAGGCAGTGTCCCATCAACCAACGAGGAGGTTAACTAACTAGCTAATTGTGGAACCTGCCAATTCAAAGCTGAAGCTCCCTTCTAGGATGTAAAAGCACTCTCAAAGTTGCTTGACTCTATAAATAAAGCACCCCCTTTTACGAATTCAAAGTAAACCCAAGCAATAAGCAAGCATACACCAATATATCATGGAAAATTAGGCACTTAAAAAATTAAGAACATAAGACACATAAACACATGGCTCTATATAGACATATTTACATGCTACACGAGGCCGCCACATCTCATGTCAAGGCTTGCCTGTCTGCAGTATGTAGCTGGCTTGTGTCTGCTCAGTTAAAATGTAATGCAGACAAAACAGAGATTCTTTTCTTTGGGGAGTGTTCCCCATTGTTTTGGCATAATTTCTGGCCGTCTGAATCCCCCTGTCCTTCTCCTTCTGGCCATCCTGTGAAAAATCTTGGCATCTGGTTTGATGAGAAACTCAGTTTTGGTAACCAGATTGGCAAACTCACTGGCACTTGCTTTGGTATTTTAAAACTCCTCCGCAGATTCTTGCCACTGCTGCCTCTCTCTGCTAAAGAAACGTTCATCCGTGCTTTGGTCACTTCTCGCATTGACTATGCGAATGCGCTGTACGTCGGTCTTCCTTGCTACCTTTTGGACAAATTGCAGGTTGTTCAGAATGCTGCCGCCCGTCTTCTACTGGATCTTCCTAAGCGCTCCAGTGTTAGGCAACACTTGCGTAATTTACACTGGCTGCCAGTTAAAAATAGGATAATGTTCAAGGCTGTGACCATTGCTCATGCTGCACTTTGAGTATGGCCCTGCCTATCTCAGGAAACGTTTTCAGTTTTATACCCCCGGCAGGTTTCTTCGTTCCTCGAACATGCTCCTAGCGTCTGTTCCCAGGTTTCGTCTGAAACGTAAGGGGGGTAGCTCACTGGCCTTTCTTGCCGCAACATACTGGAATTCCCTTCCTCTGGATTTGCGTTGTCTTAAGAATCCTTCTCAGTTTAGGAAAAAACTCAAAACTTTCCTGTTCAATTAGCCTGTTTCTAATTCTCCTACGCTTTGGTTCCCTGTGACTCTTGGGCTTGCGCCGGGAGTCTCTATTGAGTAGCTGTGCGCGCTACAAAATCCCTTAACATAACATAACATACTCAATGTAATAATCCCCCACCCATCTTGGCATCTTCATCACTCTTTTCTGTATAAATCCATCATGATTTGAAGCCCTTCTCCACAGTTCTGTATATTTTAACCCCTTCTTATCTTTTATATGTTCTTGTGAGTCATCTTCTGCACACACCTGGTACATGTACTTTGTTACTCTCTATTATTCCCATACATTACTGTCTTTCAACTCAATTGCATTGCAGCCAACTCGACCTATGTACAGGTGCTTTGAGAATGTTGACATTCCTTTTCTCACCAATCATTTAGACATTACTGACACTATTTCTCCAACCTCCCATAAGCGGATTCCAGAATCCCCTTCTTCACTACCTCAGTCATCATCCTCTTTTAGTAAAGTATGCCGCTTCCTTTCTCTTACGATTTCAAGCGAAATTGTTTTTTCCACTACGTGTGGCCTGGTGTCCTATGCTTCCACCCATTTACGCACAGAATCGTTCCACATATTTCCTTCACACAAGGCTAGTTTTAAATCTTCTTTTAGTTCTCCACCTCCTCATTACTCTGAGGAAAGTGTTTTTGCGATTAATACTTCTACTCCGCAAAACGTTTGCATTTCTAGTGACACCAACTGAACACTAGTGTCCGCCACCAAATTCTTCTGAGGCATTTGTCTTGCAAAAGAGTTCTTCCAAAAATGCTGCAACATCTTTGGAACTACCTTAAATAACAGGTTAACTTAAAACAAGTGGAAATAATATTTCTTGACCACAATGTCATACTTGGGCTGCGCCTTCTAATGCAACACAAGGACAAAAAATATCCAAGGAAATATTCTTACATAGTTCATCTAGTCTCATTTCAGAGTAAACAACCATTTCTGATGTTTATGATTGGAAGCTCAGGACATACTCTATTCTCCTGTCTAAACATGGCAACAAAAGTCTGCTCTCAAATGTCTGATACTACCACTGATGGCAGCATGCCTCTAATGCCCCTACTTTCTCATACAACATAGTTGCTACAAACGATTCTTCTCTGAACGAAACACCATCATGCCAAGATAATTCCTCTACATTGAAACAAGGTAAATCATCTTCCTCCGGGGTCATATTGCGATTCCCTTATGTGTGCTGTGCCCACGCAGAAGTTGTCTGTATGTTTATTCTTCCCCTTCCTAGTGTATACCTTAACTAATAGAAATCTCCGAGTTAGTGCAAGTGTTACAGAGAGCAGAGTTTGGAAACACAGAGAGGCAATTACTGCTCCGAGTTTCTGATCTTTGTTGTCTGCAGAACTTGCACTAACTCGGATAATTTTACAGTTGATGAATGTGCTGAGGATGGTAAAAACCTCTGCATTGGCGCAGAGAATGGGATCATGAATTAGCCCCAGATGTTTCTCATATGGCTATGATGTCTTTACAGCCAGCAGTCATCACCCTTTTCAATGCTACCTCTTTTTCAGCCGGTCCCAACTACTCCATTCTTGACATTTCTCTTTCTAATACTTCACATACTCTTGCAAACACACACATATCTTTTATCTCATTACCTATTTCCGCTAATACTCCAACTGACAGTTCGTCACTGTGTTCTCCACCCCATTGACTTACTCCAAATAAAAACAATATTCATGGATGTGTATTCAGGGCATTTGTGTGGGGTACAGAATTTATAGTTAGTAAAGATCACAGGCACCTTGTAGATGTATTTACCATATAGGGAGCTGATAAGTCTGCTTCCAGAATTGCCGGGCAAATGAGGCTCTGAGAATATTGTTTTTATTTGGAGTAGGCCGATGGGGTGAAAAACGCTGTGGTGAACTGTCAGTTGGAATATTAGTGGAAATAGATGATAAAATAAAAGATATATGTCTGTTTGCAAGAGTGGTTGTATGATAGATAGGTTTGAGGTCGCCACCCGGTAACAGCGCTTTTTAAAACTGTGATTCTCTGCAATTTTTAAAACAGTATTTTAACTGCTACGTGTTTGTTTTTAATTGAAATATTGTGAATCTGAAGGCCTTTAAAGAAACTGAAATATTAGCAAACTCACCTTGTAGAGCACTCTGACTACTAGAGCGCTCCAGAAACTTCCGCCTCCTCCCTGGGGTCCGATCACGTGACAGTACCAGGAGGGGCTTAGGTAAACAGCCGGCATAGATGCCGGCTGCAGCGCGGGAGCGGGCACTCTAGGTTACGCCACCCGGTAACAGCGCTGTTTAAAACTGTGATTCTCTGCAATTTTTAAAACCGTTTTTTACTGCTACGTGTTTGTTTTTAATTGAAATATTGTGAATCTGAAGGCCTTTAAAGAAACTGAAATATTAGCAAACTCACCTTGTAGAGCACTCTGACTACTAGAGCGCTCCAGAAACTTCCGCCTCCTCCCTGGGGTCCGATCACGTGACAGTACCAGGAGGGGCTTAGGTAAACAGCCGGCATAGATGCCGGCTGCAGCGCGGAGCGGGCACTCTAGGTTACGCCACCCGGTAACAGCGCTGTTTAAAACTGTGATTCTCTGCAATTTTTAAAACCGTTTTTTTACTGCTACGTGTTTGTTTTTAATTGAAATATTGTGAATCTGAAGGCCTTTAAAGAAACTGAAATATTAGCAAACTCACCTTGTAGAGCACTCTGACTACTAGAGCGCTCCAGAAACTTCCACCTCCTCCCTGGGGTCCGATCACGTGACAGTACCAGGAGGGGCTTAGGTAAACAGCCGGCATAAATGCCGGCTGCAGCGCGGGAGCGCGCAGCGGGCGCGCCAAAGGCAAGCCCGTCTGCACCTGTCCGGGCCCCGGGCCCAGTCGCTATGCCCAAATCCGCAAATACTCCTCCCAGGACCTCAGAATGCTTCATTCCGCCTCACTAAAGCCTGACCGCAAAACCTTGGCACGTCTGCTTCACTACAACATCTGTCAGACACGAGACTCGTTCCCCGAGGTCAGGTTGCCCATCACTCATGCCCCCCAGCAACCAAACCAGGCAAATATGGAGCATAAAGACATGTTAATTCTCTACCTCAACACTCGCTCTCTAGTTAAACACCAGCTGGAAATTTTCGACCTCCTCGACTCAGAAAGACCAGATATTCTTCTGATCACCGAAACGTGGCTCACCTCAGAATCCTCACCCGACATTTTAGCCGCCCTACCATGTGAATATTACATTTTGCAAACTAACCGTCCGCCTGGTAAGACAGGCGGCGGAGTAACGGCCATTATTAACAAGAATCTGAGTTTCTCTGCTCTCACCCCACTCAACCTCCCCGCTACAGATAACGCAGTGATAAAACTTGAGTCCAACTCGGCCCCGATCATATGTATACTACTCTATATACCCCATCAGTACATGCCCTTCTTCCCCAACTCCCTGGGAGAACAAATCGCACCCCTAGTCACAAACCACACCAGAATACTCCTGATAGGGGACTTTAATTACTGGGCAAATGACCCTCAAGGAGGGCCACACTCCACCGAGTTGACCGAATCACTAAAAAACATGAACTTCACCCAACAGATCTGCTCTCCCACCCACACTAAAGGCCATACTCTAGACCAACTCTGGACCACCAACTTGGCGGTATCAGTTCTATCTATCACGCCCTGCGTTTGGTCTGACCATTACTTGGTAAAATTCTCCTTAAAGTACCCACCCTCAGGGAAAATGCCCACTTTAAGGGGGGGATGGCGAGAAAATGGAACTCCATTGAAAATAACGACTTCATTAATACACTGATCAACACTGCGCCCCTTCCCACACCTGACGTCAACCAACACGAGGAAGCCTTCTCGTACTGGCTCTTAGCGGCCAGCAACGCACATGCCCCACTTAAACAAATCAGACTCACCCGCCGGCATGAGGCTCAGAGATGGTTCTCCCCCGACCTAAAATCACAAAAACGCTCCCTCCGCCAAATAGAAAGGAAGTGGAGGCAGGACTACTCTCTAGAAGGCAAAACTACCTACGTCCGGGCCCTGAAAGACTATAAAAAGGCCATCTCCACAGCTAAGGCAGCTTACTTTTTTCACGAATCCTCAATTCCAACAACCAAGCCAAAGAAATATTCACTATAGTAGACAAACTGTCAAATCCAGAGAGAGTCCTAAACAAACCCAAGCCGTCACAGGCCCTCTGTGACTCCCTGAATAATTTCTTTATCGATAAAATCACTGCCATTAAAGCCAGCCTTCCCCCCAAGACTTCGCAAGAAATCACCCCGCCCACGTCCAGGAACCCCCACTCTCTGGACTCTTTCCCACCCATCGACACAGAGACCCTGAATAACCTACTAGCTAAGGTCAGATCTGGCTCTCCCCTGGACCACTGCCCCCCTCACATATTGAAAGCGGCTCTCATGGCTTTCCCAGAGCCAGCTCTCGCCCTCTTAAACCACTCCCTGTCCCAGGGCTGTGTCCCCCAATGCTTTCAAGGAGGCCATAGTAGTCCCCCTCCTAAAGAAACCCGGCGCAGACCCTCAGACACTAGCAAATTACCGCCCCATTTCTTTACTCCCCTACTTGGCCAAGCTATTAGAAGCTCACGTGGCTAAATGCCTGTCCAACTTTTTGGAACAGGCGGGATTCCTCGACCCTAGCCAAGCCGGCTTTCGGCCAGCGCACTCTACGGAAACAGTGATTTTGGCAGTACTTGACTCCGTATGAGAAAATGCGGACAGAGGTACTCCCCAGGCCCTGGTGCTGCTTGATCTCTCGGCCGCATTTGACACGGTCGAGCATAATATACTGGCGGACCGTGTCAGCGAAGCAGGCTTCCAGGGTCCAGCCCTCAGCTGGATAAACTCCTTCCTAAAAAACCGCACCCAGGCAGTCCGCATCGGCCATTTCACTGCCCCCAATCTAAAAACTACTTGCGGGGTCCCACAGAGCTCTTCGCTCTCCCCACACCTATTCAACCTCTACCTTCTCCCACTGATAAGATCCTTGAAGGAAAGAAGAGTGACTACCTTTAACTATGCAGACGACCTCCAACTTATTTTCAAAATAGATAACTCTCCCCAGTCAATATCTGATTTTCAATCTACCATGACATTCATTCGTCAATGGATGGACCACAACCATCTAAAACAGAACTGATACTGACGGGCGGAGCCCACAGACAGTGGGGCCCACAATACTGGCCTAGTGACTTGGGCTCCCCCCTCCACCTCAGTAAAAAGTCTAGGGGTTACCATTGGCAACGACTTGTCCCTTAAAACGCACATAGGTACTGTGATCTTCACCGGCTTCCTTCAGTTACGAAAAATCAGAAAGATAAGCAGGTTACTATCTCAAGCTGCACTGATACAGGTTGTGATAGCTCTGGTTCTATCTCGTCTTGACTACGCAAACGCCACTTACCTGGGACTCCCACTTGGCCTTACTAGGCGACTTCAACTGGTACAGAACCAAGCGGCACGACTAATATACGAACAACCCAGGTGGCAACATGCTTCCCCTCTCCTCAGGAAACTGCACTGGCTCCCCATTCCCCAGCGCTGTGCCTTTAAAGTTGGCTGCCTGGTGTTCAAATCCCTAAACGGCCGCAGCCCCAAATTCATCGATAACCGCATCTCCCGCTACATTCCCCCACGTAAGCTTCGCTCAGCCCAACTCCACCTTCTTACAGTGCCTACTTTCAAGCTGAAGCGCCAAGGGGGATGTAGGTTTGCGACCCTGGCCCCTCGATTGTGGCACTCCATCCCCCTGGAAATCAGACTAAGCACCAATCTACTCGACTTTAGAAAATCCCTCAAAACATGGCTATTCACACAAGCTTACGAATGATCTGTTCGGGGTTGGCTACCCCCTAGTCTTCTCAGCGCCAAGAAACCAACCGGTGAACGAGCGCTCTACAAATCATTGTTAACATAACATAGAGGCACGCAATGCTCAACCACGCGTGCCTCTACCACGCAGCCCAAACCACGAATGTGACTTAACCACACATTCCCTTACAATGCCTGCCTTTATCACGCAATTCCGTGATAAAGGCATGAATGGTAAGGGTGTATGTGCTGCTAAATTTGCTGTTACTCCGACTCCCCTCCCCTGCCCCAGGCCCTAGATTACAAACCCCCTACCAACCCCCCTCCCACACTTGGCCCTAATTTACAAACCCCCTACCTGTCCCCCACCCTAAGTCCTAAATTACAAACCCTCTACCTGCCCCCCACCCTAAGCCCTAAATTACAAACCCCCTACCTGCTCCCGCCCTGAGCCCTAAAAATGCCCCATTCCTTAAATACTCCCCCAAACCCAACCCTTAAAACTACCCCAACCACCTCCTCCTGCCCTGAGCCCTAGAAATGTGCCCCTTAAAACAACCATGGTCCTAATCCTCCCTGAGCCCTAAAAACTTGCCACCGACCCCCATCCCCACATACCTGTCCATGTCCGCTTCCCGTTCCGACGCTCCCCGTTCCAACGCTCCTGTTCCTGTTTCGAGTCCCCGCCCATCTCGAACACTAGAGCGCATTTGCCTTAACCACGCATATGCGTGGTTTAGGCAAATGCGTTGTTTGGGCAAGCATGGGTACGCTTGCGGACTTTCAGAACTCGTGGCTCAGGTGCGTAGTTACGGATGTTTCCCATACCACCCTATACCAGTAGGCTAATACCTGTTTAGTTCAGCTCCCCTTAATGGTCCTGGTGCATAAGCTGAGGTTTCTTCTCTTTCATTACGTTCTTATAACATTGTGGCACCAAGCCGGTGTTACTAGCATCGGTAACAATTATGGTTTTGCATGAGGTATCAAATGGTTTTTGAACCGGTGCTTTGGCTCCCCCTCCTTTAACTTCACAAACTCATCCTCATAACTATCATTCCATTCAGATGGCGCACACTTCTTCATTAGTGCATAAAATGTTTGTTTTGTCTTCTAACATGGCTACACATTTAGAATAGTATTTAGCTGAACCTAAGAAAATCTGAAACCTGTCTTTATCTGAAGGGTTTGGTGCATCTACAAGAGCTGTAACTAAACTCCATTTGAAAGCCATATTATCATTTCTTATTTTGTGCCCTAGACAATCAACACTTTCAACACCAATGTTACACTTTTCCTTATTTAACAGTTTATCCAATGTTGCATTGTTCTGCCCTTGTAATTAACAAAATGAACGCTTTTGGTTGATAGTTCAAATCAATCTGATGATATGCTGATGTAAAGTCAAGAGTAGTATTGAGTCGAGTCCAGATGTGGATAGAGGAATCCAAGATATTATCACCCATGAAGGCAGGTTTCCGCCCCTACACCAGCACAATCGACCAAGTGCTTAGGTTTGTGATGATATACTGGCGGGTTGTTATCTTAGGTGGGGATACGCTATATGCGGCCTTCATAGACCTGAAGTCTGCATTTGACCTTGTCCCTCGTAATAAAATGTGGAGTGCCTTCCTGGAAGTGGGGATGCCGTTGAAGCGGTTAGCAATGATAGTCAAATTGCATGACCGTAATTATGCTCAGGTCCGATGGGGCACACACGGTGACGTCACTGACAGATTCCCGGTGTTAAAGGGTGTGCGCCAGGGATGCGTCCTTGCTCCCACCCTGTTTTCCTTATTTATCGACAGGGTTGTACAGTATTATTCCACATGTCCTACCGATGCTCCAACCTTGGGGGGCCTGAAAACCCCCCTACTCATGTTCGCGGACAACACCTTGATTCTTTCTAAGACTCAATCTGGTCTACAGGTGGCCCTGTCCCGTTTTGAGGAGTTCTGCCGCGATCATGACCTGGTGGTCAATGTGGACAAGACTAAGTTTATGGTTCTCTACCCACAAAAAGTTAAGAGGAGCATGGTCCACATGAATAATGTTCTATTACAGCAGACTGATGTGTTTACCTACCTGGGAGTAACCTTAAATAGGAAACTGCATTGGAAGCCTCAAATCGACATGCTCGCTCTGAAGCATGCGCAGTTGGCTGGGGCTCTTTTAAAAGAGCATAGGCTCTCTTTTACCAAACCCATAGCTCCCGCTCTTAAAATATACAATTCAAAGGTTACCAGTGCAATTCTATACGGTGCTGAATTGTGGGGTCATGAGGATATTACTCCCATTGTTCTCGCCTCAAAACAAATTTATGCGGGCATTAACAGGCTTGCCGCAATCGACCCCATTGGTGCCTTTGTTCTTGGACCTGGGATGTGTCTGTATTAAGGACCTGGCCCGATTCAGGCCTATAGCCTTGTGGAGAAGGCTGTGGGCCACCCCCGAGCTCTCTTTGTACGCCAAAGCTCTATTGGATTTTAGGGGGGTAGGGTGCCTAAGTAAGATTAAGTGGCTTCAGCACATAAAAAAAACCCTGATAGATATGGGGATGGGTACATTGTGGGAGAACCCAGAAACGACTCCCCTGCCGACAAAAAAAGAGCTTAAAGCGGCTTATATGGATATGGTGAAGTCCAAGCGTTTCTCTTCCATCACAGGGCCTACTTTGACTAGGGATTTCCTATCAATCAAACATGAGGTTGGATTTGAACAATATTGGGATATTATTTCAAAACCGTTGGATAGGAAGCTTTACCATCAGATTAGGGTGCGCTCCCTTCCAACTAGAGTTTTCTCTAGCAAATGGTCCATGTCAACGTCTGAATTGTGCCCGCTGTGCTTAGCACAATCTGAATCAATTGCTCATATCCTATTTGCTTGTCCGGCCTACAGGCCACCAAGGTCGAAATGGCTCAAACCCATCTGTTCCACCCTAGGCACGAGAGACGCTATAGAGGCCCTGAGGATCCTACAGACATGTACCCAGGAACCTATTGTTATTGCTACGGCAACATTTCTGAGTTGGGCATGGGTGATTCGGGCAAATAAATTCAAGGGCCTATTAACTTGATCTATTTATTTTGTTCTATCCTTATCATGTGGGTTGTGTCTGCCACACTGCCGAGAATTGTGGTGGGGCCTATTGATTTTGTGTAAGACCTGGGTAGCTTTTATCTTTTAGATTGTATGTTGTTTGGTTTTACCATTCTCCGCTCCCTTTACAAATTACAATTGAGCGGAAATTTTTTCTCATATCTTTCCTAATGAAATGTTTTAATAGTACATTAGTGTCCGCTGAAATGATGGATTAATGTTCCTTTTTTAAATATTTCACTGTGTCTGTCCCAGATCAATGTAACCCTGGCATCACCCAACTATTCTGTTACCACGTTTTTACCCTGCCTATTTTTTAATTGTTTGTATGTCTTTTATGGTTTTATAATCGAAATAAAGACTTAAGAAGAAGAAGAAGAAGTCAAGAGTGGTGGACATGGTGGCGGTCCCTTGGGTGTTATCAGCATTTCCCCAGTACTCAGCAACGGATTCTGATCTACTAAACTAATATCATTCATTTCTCTTAAGTCCACACAGTCTTATACTTTCACCGGGTTTTTAGATGAATACCACAGGTGCAAGCCATTCAGATGCCTTAATCTCCTTGATGATTCTGTTGCCACACAATTTCCATAAATCTTTCATAGTTTGTTCCCTTTTCAACGTTGGCATACGTCTTGCATTATAGACCTTCAACACTTCCGATTACTTCATTATACGTTTGTAAGCAAACCATTTACGTAGTTTTCAGCTAAAAAAACATATGATCTCTATCTCCTTCCAGTAGTGCTTTGCCTTACCCTCATCAATGCCTGAAACCTGATTCTAGTTATTAGGCTCTAGCCTTCTCATCAAATCACTTTGTTGGGGCTAGCTAAGAAGATCTAACTCTTCTTTGTCTGCATACTTTGATTTCCCTTCCTTGAAATTCTAATGTAGGTAATATATCATGTCAAATGGTTTAGTCCCACAAGCTTTAAGCTATGTCCAAAAGTATCAGGGTAATTTCTCCAGATATCAGTAAATAGTCTTCCCCAGTTAGGTTGTATTTACCACCAGAATCTGCTAACATTTAGAACTCCTTTCCTCTAATTGCTATGGTGTAGTATGTCTTTCCCTCTGACAACAATACACCTATCTCTTCCATGCAGCTCCATCCCCACTTGATTTATAATGCAATCTTTTAATATTCTTTCCTTTCCAACTTCTTCACCTTTGCACATTACTGTGTAAGGCTCCTTATTTTTAGTTTCCATGCAAACTTGCCCTAATAATGTCTATTTATGTGTGCATCTGTTTCCATGTAACCCTTTAAGCAACAATGATAACATAACTTTTTTTTAACATACTTTTCAATTATCTTAGTCACAATGTTGCTTCCAGCAGTATGATTCACTATTATGTCGAACACAGATCCACAGTGCCCACAAACGTGATCTCCTATTTTAAATTCGTTTTTATGATAGTGGAATCGGATGTTTTGGATTGAGCTCCCAAGGAAAATACCAAAAGGTTGTCAAGACATTGAGAGTTCGAATGACAGACATCAAGAAGAATATCGAAATCATGGAAAAAATACTTTTTAGTGAGGGTCTTCACCTAGGTCAGAAAAAGATTTTCAGGAGCCATGTTATATTTGTGTCTCCTCAGTGCCATTTTGGATTAGACCACAGTATTTAAGTTCCAGCCCAATTGCAACCACCAGTAAACTGCTAATGGCAAGCATGTTATGTCTTGCAAGAGGCCATGTCTGAACACAGTTACTTATGTTTGTTCTTTAGACCAAAGACTAATTCGCAGACATATTATCATTTTGGTTTATTAGACTTGTTGGGTAAAGATGAGAGTTCAAGGGAGACACAATTGTCCAGGAAAGACGTGTGTCCTTTCAAAGGAAGAGAACATTCTGGTTCTAGAGGAGACACAGATGGAATATCTTTCAGATTCAGACCTTGAGAACTTATCCTCTTACAGTGCCTCCAATTAAAGGACCTTCTGGACAGACAGAAAAGGCATTCAAGTCTTATGAAAAACGTATGAAGCCTACAACGTCAACCCAGACAAAATATCTGAGGAAAATCCCATATCACTGAGATTAGTGCAAGTTAAGGGAAATGTTGAGAAGCGCCATCCCACTAGGTCCACAGGGAAAGCCACCATTAGGGAGCAGTCTAAAGGCGTCCACTCAACTTCAGCAGATGTTGGAGTGTAAAGGGCAAAGAAAGGCTTCTGATGACCAAAGGCAAGTCGAGCCACAACACAATTCTTGAATGTCAGGAGTCTGTAGCATGGATGTCGAGGGCAACCCCGTGCTTACCTTTGGGCCTGAGTACAAGCAGTTAATTGTAAACAAGCACTACACATAAGCCACCTAAGTTGAGACACAGTAAATATTAGATAAAATATTAGGAGTGCCACTGTACTTAATATATTATGCTATTTGTAGTATTCACCGCCGTAGGCTGAGGGTCAGGCATTGCCCATGATGTGAGTAAAACGCCCATTGAGTGCTCAGCGGAGATGGTAATTCTTTGGAGTAGGATTAGAAGCAGCAGGTTGCTGGAATGAAGTTGTCAGAAGACAAGCAAGTAGTCACCAAAAGGGAGCCGAAGGAGTAACAAAAAACATAAATGTGGATATGGAGCAGAGAAACCCCAAAAAA
The DNA here is from genome assembly GCA_963921515.1 of Calotriton arnoldi. NCBI lineage: Eukaryota > Metazoa > Chordata > Amphibia > Caudata > Salamandridae > Calotriton > Calotriton arnoldi. Next base: position 453,630 of record CAWUFW010006272.1, read on the forward strand.
ACACAGTTGCTAGGTAAAGAGTTCTGGGTACCACGGGATTCTATACCGTCACATCCAGTGGTCAAAGTGCATTAAAAAAAGTATGGGAACTGTTATCCTGAGTGCAGTGAGGGTGGGGTTAGTGAGCGTGGGGACAGGGTTCCCTAAAAAGAACACAATATTCTATAACTATTTGGACATCTTTCTCCTTCTGGTAACTGCATATAAAATGATGCACACCTTCAATCAAAAATAAATGCAATTTAAACTAGTCAATGTGAAATTCACTATTTTACATTATGAAACCTTTATCGGTTAATGCGGATCACTGCAGATGTCGGTGTGCGTGTAGCCAGACAGCCAATTAAATCCTGTTTGGTGTAAAGGGAATAGTTTTTAGTGGTACATGGTCGCCACAGTGGCAGAAAGCACTGTGACTAAGTAAGTCATTATTTTATAAAACTTGCATTGCACACAGTATAAAATATGCTGCCACAAAATGTGCTGAAATATTTAGGTTTATGTTTAACAAAGTGCCTCCAAGATATAGATTTTAGTAATAAGCACACTGCATCTACTGCATTTTTATAACTGCCCATTAAAAGCATGCACTCCAGAGCTCAGCTGGTAACACCCTTACGGCACCTCTTACAAGAATAAATCTTTGTCATTACGAAGCTTTAAGTAACTCCATCAATGAAAGCCTTACTGGGTATCAATCAGCCTTCACATTTGCATGTTAACCAACTGTACACATTTATATTTCTTTCAGGCAGCAGGCAAGAAGGCTTGTTTAGGTGTGTGTCCCTCCCTCAGCTTCACAACACAGAAGATGCCCTCGATTTTGTTTCAGCTGAGGCATCTCAGCTCTTGGAATCAACCATACAGGGACGGTCATCTTTTAACAAGATGTAGGGGAACTGTGTTTGGTTTATTAAAAAAGTATGGGCACGTGTAGCCCCACAGCTCCCAACCTCTGTTCAAATCCCATCTTCACCTGGAAGTACTACCTTCCACCATCATGGATTGGGAAGGATACATACACCATGCTGGCCACAGGTACCTTGATGGAATGGAAATTACGCTAACCCTCTGCTGGCACTTTTCAATGTCTTTTGTATTGCGTTATGGGGTTCCATAGCTAGAATGTCTTTTTCGTTTATCTGCTGCATTTGGGTGAAACAATATTTCTCTGAGTTGAAGACAGAGAGACTTTCTTATAATCCTGACAGTAGTCTCCACTCCAAAAGTTACCCACACTCGGTAGGTAAAGGTTGGTGGAATCTATTAACCAGACATGGAGTATTTAGAAATAATGCAGGTTACCAAGATAGGGAAGCTGCTCATATCCCTAACTGTCAATTTGATATTGTAGTTGACTTCTGTTTATTCTGGAGTCAAAGATTGCTTTCACTTAATATTATGGATCTTCCCCTTGGACTATAGGCGCCAAAGGAGGAAGTGTGGGTAATGGAATTATGGACATTAGTTTTAATAAGGGAACATGAAAAAAGGGTGAATATGCCAATTGGTGGGTTGTTGTAGCTGTACAGTAACTGTGTTAATTATCTTGGACATGGGAAAGGGATCTACAAAACGAGGTTTTAACTTTCTATGATACCCTGGTAACTGAAAGAACTGTGTGGATAACCATACAGAATCTCCTTATTTATAACAAGGAGCAGGGGAGCGATGAACATCTGCAAACCTTTCGCCTTTGATATTTTCAAGGTACTTCTGTGTCTCTATGAATCTGTTTTATGGTTTGGATTAAAACATTGGTAGAGAGAACTGATACTTGAGGTGGTTGTAATGGAAGCATTTGCCTGTGGCATCCATAGGTACAGAAAAATGAGGGTATCTTTAAAGAACTGTGTAAAGAGATATTGTATCTGAATTTGGACTGTGGAATCCAATGTACCCAATGATCTTCATATTGAGTGATAAAACACCAAGAGATTGTTCAATGATTTGATACACTCTCTCTGTCTATCCATCAGTTTGTGGATGGTTGATGCTGGAGATGTTGATTTTGATATCCAAAAGTGACATTAAAGATGTCCAGATATTAATGTAAATTGAGAGCCTCAATCTGAAATTATGGCATTATGCAGACCATATAAACGCACTGTCTCCTTCATGAAATGTTTAGCCAGGTCTTGGGATGTTGGAAGTGTTGGTAACGGAATGATATTACTTAATTTGCAGAATAAATCCTTCACTATTGATAAAACTGTGTCTGGCTAAGAAGCTGGTAAATCAACAATGGAATATTATATATGAGGATTTCATTGTCGTAGCGGCGTAGGCAAGGTTCAAAACAATCCCATTCTTACAACTACCCTTTGCGTGTGGACAAATGTCACAAGTAGATACATGTCAATAGACTTTGTTGAACTACTGAAGGAATAAATGGAGGTCCAGTCGCTTCTATGGTGGTGCTATTCTCTGTACTGCATCTACCCTGCAAGGCTGATTTCTAGGATGGTAATTGATGTTAATTTTAAACCGGGTGAAGAATAACATCCTGCGGGCCTGATGATGATGATTTTCATACCGTCTAGAATTTAAATTAAGACCCCAGATTTTTATTATCTGTCTATATTATTACGTAATGTTTGGCTCCTTTCAAGTAATGACACCAGTGGCTAAATGTGGTTTTGATCACCAATAGCTTCCTGTCATAGACAGTGTAATGACTATTAATTTCTCCTAAGGTTCTGGAACAATATGCACCTAGATCTAAAGACTCAATAATTACATTTCTCTGGGACATGAAGGCTCCTATATCTACACCTGGTGCATCCATTTCAATTATGAAAAGCAGATTGATATTAGGATGTCTAGGAATGAATATGGGGGTGAAAGTCGTTGTATGGGCTAAAAATGCTTGTTCTTGTTCAGTGTCCCAATTGAAAGGCACCCCCTTCTGCATGAGTCGAGTAATAGGTGAAATTAAAGTAGAGATGGAGGGAATGAACAGGTGATAGAAGTGGCCAAACCCTTCAAATCTCTGAATCTCTTTAAGAGCTTTAGGAAGTGACCAATGAAGAAGTGCTTGCACCTTTGCTTGATCCATATTGATTCCCTGAGCGGGGATGGTGTATCTTAGGATGATGACTAATGGAACATGGAATTCAAATGTGGATAGCTTGGCATACAGATTGTTTTGTCATAACCATAATAGAACTTCTCTGACATGCTCTCTGTGGTTGCTCAAGTGGTTGCTCAAGTTGTTGGATAAGATCAACATATCATTTAAATGGACTACTTGATATGGATCCAATAAGTATCTAAAAACATCATTTATAAAACCAAATAAACCCGGAAACAAGCACCATGGACCAGAAACAAGCATCCTGGGACCGGGTTTTGGGGTAACACCCCTAATCAGCCAGGCTAGCTTGAATCCAGTGGCACAGTGAGCAAGGGGCCCACATCTGGGCATACCCATCCCACTTAGGGTGAAAAGAGCAGCAGCAACAAATGATGGACCCGTCCCAGGATGCTTTTTTCTGGTCCAGGGAGGACCCAACTTGGCAGTTCGGACTGGACTGTTTCCATGAAGAGCAGGGTCAATACTGATTTGCATATGGCTAGGTCCAAACTGGGGTGGCGTAGTGAGCAAAAGAATGATTGATTTAACCCAGATCTCTTGACGGGGGGTGAATATTTGATTCATTCAGCATTCTGTCCATCATTTGTTGCCGCAGCACTTTTCACCCTATGTGGGATGGGTAGCCCAGACGTGGGTCCCTTTCTCGCTGTGCCACTGGATTCAAGCTAGCCTGGCTGAGGAAGAGTGTAACCCCCAAACTAGTCCTAGGATGCTTGTTTCCAGTCCAGGGAGGACCGGGCTTGGCAGTTCGGGCTGGGCTGTTCCCATGAGGAGCAGGGTCAAGACTGATTTGCATATGGCTGGGTCCAAACTGGGGTGGTGTAGAGAGCAAATGGATGATGGATTTAACCCAGATCTCTTAACTGGGGTGAATGTTTGATTCATTCAGCATTCCGTCCATCATTTGTTGCTGCAGCACTTTAGCCGTGCACAGTGGGAGTTGGCCTTTCAAGGCAAAAAAGTTAAAAGAGACACCTTTAAGACTGAATAAACTTTGTCTACATACAATTGTTTGTTTTATAAAATGTGACATTGCTGTTCCCGTAGTCCTGTCTTATGTGCAGCTATTCTTGCAGATTATGCAATTGAATTGCTAGCACATAAAAACATATTTGAACATGTATAGGTCATTATGACTTAAAAAAAACTTTCATTTAACCCCCAATTTCATAAGTCCACAATGGAATGAACCCGAAGGAACCACTGGTCTGTTGAATACTTTGACTATTCCCAGCGATATAGGGTACCCCCTTAGTTTCCCGTTGTACTCTGTCCCCAACTTGTATGGCACTGACTGGAACCACTTCTTCAATGCAGTGGCAGCTGCCACCAAATAGCACGGGTAGGGGCATATAATTTTTTTTTAAATGACATACCTGGCTGCCTGACTACCGCCTTACCCTCTTCTGTTCCTGCTTGAAGCAGGAAGCACAAAAAGGCTCCCCTAGCTAATCACAATGCTGACATGCAGCGTTGAGATAGGTTTGAGTGATGTGGTTTATTGCTCAGACAGGCAGTGGGAGCCTGTGCATGTTACCCACCAGGCTGTGTATTACAACCTGGTGGGGAGCATGCAAAGTGCGCATGACTGTTTGGCCGGCCCAAGACGGCCGGCCAAACACTCCTCCCCTTGCTGGCAAACCGTAAAAATAAAATGATAATAACATAGTTATTATCATTTAATTTTTCATTTATCCACTGCTCAAAATGCAGTGGAGCAACGCTCCTCCGCCTTAGCGAGTAGCCACCGCTGCTTCAATGTTCACTATCAACATTACATCAGCAGTTAGGATGATCGGACTGCCAATGAAGGTTTACATGACAGGTGATCCAGCTGGAGACCGTGGCGTCAGACCGCAGCAAGGTAGCTCCTCAGATCTTGCTCCTCATCGCACCTGGACAGCATCTCATCACCAATGAAGTAAATACAGGCTTTTTATGGTTAGCTTTAAAAGCTTTACTAACAAGCTGTAAGCCAGCAACCAGTGAGGAGGGGAACTGCCTACCAACTGCTGAGCCTGGCAGTTCAAGCCTGAAGCTTCCCGTTCATGGTGCCCTAAAGCGCACACTACCATCTGCTTAATTCTAACTATGGGGTTACTCATCGCTATATGAGGTTTCACCAACCACCAGAATCTGCCCGGGATATCAAACAGTTAGAAAAGGAAATACACAAAAGGGGACAATTCACAAAGAAATATGTAAAGAAGTACTTATGGTACTTTTTTTTAGATACTCTTACATTCCTTAGTGAATCTGCCCAAAATATCTAAACAAAGGGACTTACATGGGGACAGTCATATACAATTAGTACAAATAGAAAGGACTGTGCCCTGTTTTGGGATAGGATTATTTCTGCATCTGACTGGAATCGAGTGCTCTGAAGTAACCACACATTTACACGCAGTGCTGTACAAAACAACCTAAATAAAACTATGTAACACATTTGTAGTGCCTGTGCTGCCTGAGTCTTCTGGGTCTGGTGGCTTAGTGGACTAATGCATCCACAGCAGGGGCCTGTGTTCGACCTCATGGTCACAGGTTCAATTCCTGGCTGGTCCACTTAGCCTTTCATCCTTTCTGAAGCTGATAAAATGAGTACCATTGAGTTGGGTAACAATAAGCATCTGTTATTCAGCGCCAAGATGCCCCTTTGGGGGTGAATGAGCTCTTTACAAATACACGTTATGTTATGTTCTGCCATGCTATTGGGTCGAAGTGCCTCATTCTGACTACAAAGTGTACTCTTGAGGCAGCCAGCTCTTACTCTTGAATGCCCCTACTCTGCGAAGCTCGATCATATACTCAAACAATAGACTTCCTTTGACGCCACCTCACAGCCTACACGTCTCTAACTCAGCCAGCTGGAGGAAAGTAGTCTTTATCCTTTGACCTGCCTACCTGAAGACCAGGAGCCCCTGCTCATGGGCTTTACACCTGTAGTGTTCTCCATGCCTGTCCTTCTGCTAACAATGGCAGTTACAGGACACAGTGGTGTACTAGCTTTGGTGCACACCATTTAAATATTCACAGGATGTATCCAGTTAAGAATAAAAAGGTCACCTTTTTTGTAGGAGGGTGCTCACCTAAAAGGTTACCCTGTTGCCACTGAGTGTATCTCCCGGCCAGTCTGCCATATTTACAAAAGGTTCCTGCCTGTTTGGTGAGGCCGAGGCAAGCAGCACAACTGACACAACTGACAGGGCCGGCTTTAGCGCTGGTGGCACCCGGTGCGACAATCATTTTTGGCTCCCCCCCCCCATGACCTCCTTCTCAGCAGTGGTGGCTGGTGACATTTGAAAGTGGTGGGGCGTAAGCTTTCTGTCAGAGTGCACCGCGGCGAGCGAGCGCAGCGAGCGAGCCCGAACATCTTAAGGGGGATTCGGGGGGGTTCTCCCCGCAAAAAGTTTTTAAAAAGAGTGGGTAAATGGTGCATTTTCAAGCATATTTGAGAAGCAAGAAGGTTAATAAAGCAATTGTGAAAGTGCAGTTATTACATTAATAAAGGGATGTCATATAAAAACATGTAGATAGAAATGTTTCTGAAGCTTGGCCCTTCCAGTGCCACGCACCTCTGAGCAATATACACGCTGTGTGCCAGCAGGTATCTCAAGCAGATTTAAACTCTGAGTGATTCAGCCATACATAAATACAACAAGAGCAGGTTTAACAAAAAGGTCAAAAGTACAGCTAATCACATGCATATTGTGAATGCAAGTGGCATCCAGATGTTTGCATTCTCATATATATTTGATCCAGACTCAAGCATGACATTTAAGATTCTCATTCATTCAATGTGTAGGCGCTGTTTACATTGAGTTCAGCCATAAGCCTCAAATACAGATGTGCCCTCTCAGACGTCCTTTTACATAGTCTGGGGGCACCGCTGGATAAACCTGCTTTGCATTCCACTATTCCTGTATTTAGCAAACGATGGAGCAAGTGTGTGTGTGCATGTTAAGTGCATTCATAATCCTACAGGAGTCATGTGACAGAGGAAACGGAACATGTCTCCTGTACTGTGGACATGCTGTAGCTCCTTATAGACTTGCATTGCTTCTCCACGATTTTCCAATATTTAGAAATGCATGCTTTATTTTAAATTTGCAAACTTTGCAGATAAATATGAATTAAAAAAGCATCAAAGCAGGCTTTAAACGCTTGACCTAGAGAAACGCCTCATATCATTTGCCTGCCAATAACCAGGCATATAACAAAATAGGGAGACCGCATCTGTTAAAATCATCTCTTAATCCCAGTCAGCACAGGGCGAAGCGGCGGATGCAAATACAATAGAAACACAGCACTGTACTACGAGCGAGCCCATGAACTGCTTCGGATGCAATGCCCATATTAATGATCTTGCAGCGCCCTGCTGAATTCAGAGCAGGCGTCCATGCTATAATCCCAGACCAACTACAGGCACATGGCAGCGAATGCACATCTCATCTGCCTGGCTGCACGAGGCGAGCCAAGCATTTTATTTCCTAGCTCCATGTCACAGTGACTGACAACAAGTCATAAAATTCACACTGTGGTCTCGCTCCGCTCCTTCCCGGGAGCCCTTATCCCACTGCTTGTATTTCCAAACACTGGACAGGGATTTTCGCACCTCTTAGCTCCCCAAGAAGGAAAATATTTCTATTAGACATGAGTCAAAATAATTTTTTTAGTCGACTTAATTCCGGATGTTTCATATTTAAAAATAATACAAACAATGTACAAATAAGCTGGGCAGCAAAATAAATAAAACATCAATTTCGATAGTTAATGTTGCTGCTTTCTCTAAGGCGATTTTTAAATACATTAAGGTTGCGAAATAAACCGCATCTATCCCTCTCACAACAAAAACACACAAGCATAGCTGAGAATCTCCTACAGGTTCACATTCGAACCAAGAATGTTCAGGCATAAAAACCACCATACCTCAATTGCCCAAAAACTCAAGGGTGTCTCAAAGATTGGGGCAGCTAGTAGCCTAGCCTTTGGGGTACTTCGTGTTTCAGAGCTTCTTTTATAACTATTGATAGTAAACATTATTTTCCTCTCCAACGTTTGTGTGTGATCTCCTGGCTTCTGCTCCCACCATGATTTAGAGGTAACCTCAGATGTTAAAAGCGAAAATAGAAGTGGTGTAGCAATACTTTTCGGGATCGCAGTACAACGCGAGAGAATATTTCAAAACAGTCTCGTGCAGTGCATGCTGTTGTCGGTACTGTTTCTTAATGAGTGTGTTCGTTGCTGCACAGTCCCTGCTTGCTTTTAAGCAAAGGGACGCACGCGGCGGCACAGTAGTCCCTTGAGCCTTGTTGGTCTTGCCTCCTTGAATCTATTCTTTAAGTCCCGATGAATTCGTGCAGTTGCATTATGAATATAAGATCACCCTTTCTCTTTTTTTAGTCAGTGAAAAGCTTCTGGAAAGCACATATTCGGTCACGTCATTATTCTAAGGGAGACCAGACACTTGCCTGTTCTGTGCCATCACAGGTAGAGCCACCTTCGATACTGTCAGTAATGCTAATAGCCTGAAATCGTCAGCTTCAAGTACCTCTTGAACTTAATAACTAGCCCTTGGCAAATGTCAGGAACGGTTGTAACTATGCAGCAACCTGGTCAGGGTGTCAGGACTCTCCGAGACAATGTGTATATTCATAAGTTTTGACAGGCACATGCTGAAAAGGAATATAACTGATTCAGTTGCGGCTCGCGCACGCGGGGGGGGAGGGGGTGGGGGGTGCCGGGGGAGTTTTGAAATAAAAAAATAAAATCCTACCTGAGCAGGTCCGCCGTCCGCGCCGCCTCGGGTCCGACTCAGTTTGCGCCTAGCCCCTCTCAGCCAATCCTGGCGCTGCTGGCAGCGCCAGGATTGGCTTAGGCACGGTTACCTCTCGCCCGCCTGCCCATTAGGAGACCGAGGTTTGAGCCTTTGCTCAACCCTCGCTCTCCTAATGGGCATGCTGCAAGCCAGTGCAAACACAAGTGCGCATGACTGGGCACGGCGCGAAAATTCGCTGCCCTTCCCCACTCATGCGCACTTGTGCTGCTGCCTGCTGCCCCTGGTTCCTCTGACAATCATGTCAGTCAACATGACGTAGGACCGCCCACCCCCTTCAGACTCTGAAGGTGTGGGCGGTCCGACGTCATGCTGACTGACATGATTGTCAGTTTCTCGGCGTCTTTTGAACTTAAGTAAACTGATTCAGTTTACTTAGGTTCAAAGACGCCGAGGGAGCTGCGGGCGGGGGGGCTACGCCTCAATGGACGCACCGCCGCTGCTTCTCAGACTCCCTCAATTCCACTGGGGAAAAGTGACCCGAATCTCTTCAAAGTCCCTCTCTCACATACATTTCATTTGTTTTAAAGCACTGAGAAAGGCTGGCTTTACCATTAAGAATGTATATCTACCAAACAAAACCTTTTTAGCCATCATTAGGAATAGATAATGAAAGACTGGTAAAAAAAACATAACATCCTAAACTATTTTATGCAGTTTGCATACAGCACTTTGATGACAGTTCGTAACAATCACTGTTCTATATTAAGGTTGTATCTTATCAACTGCGGTAACAAAAGGACCTCTGTGACAAAAGCAGTAATCCACTCACCTATCCGCATAGAATACAGATCTTTGATCTGCACAGTACGTATTCAATACAGCAGGAATATTAACCCTGTGTGCTACTTCATGGCGAGTCGAAACTGCCACTAGACAAAACTCCATTCTCTCTCTAGCAGGAACATTAATCACAAGAGCTATCCTGACATTTTTATTGCTACCTGAAAGCTGGACACACAAGGAACTCTGTGGCAGGTGTTTTTAAAACGTAAGTTATTGCTAAACACCCCCCTCCCCCCTGCTCAGCGCCCTCCTCCCCAAGTCAGTGCCAAATGCGGCCGCACCAGTCGCACCGCCCTAAAGCCGGCCCTGGCACTGCCTGACACTTTGTTATACCTTGACTACGAGCACGTTCCTGGTCGGAGAAACCGAGACCGACTGATGGCAGGAGGCGGCACGCCCCTACACCTACGTGGCTTCTTGAGCCCATTTCAGAAAGCCGACTTTGGAGCGTTGCCCATAATCAATGAACACTGATATCTGGTTCATGTGTGCATTGCACTTTCTCTTATGTCAAACATAACCCAGGGCGGGCAAAGGCTTGGCACATCCTGTTGTGACGCTTTGATACATCTGCACGTTCTCCTACCACAGTACTCTTTGCAGCACTCTTTAGTGCAGGTTATGTGCATCCCCTCTGCACGAGTGCAGCATATATTGCATAGGAGGAGCACAATATGCGACTGCTCAAAGCGGGTTATGAATTTTCGACCTACGTGAGTATTTCGCATCCACAAGTTCAAGAAACAACATGGGAACCGGTTCCACTGTTTCTAACAAAAAGCATAGCATAGAACAAAAATGCACGTCGCCCTAAAACATTTTACTATACGCCTAGCCTTTATTTTCAGTTGCATTCAATATTTCATTCAAATGAGGATGCTGAAATGCCCCAGCAGGGTTCTTGAAATTCCAAAGCCCTGTAACAACCCACAGAGGTCAGGAGGTCGGAGTCCAGTTTGCATACACTAAACATTATTCATGTGGCCGCAGGGAAGAACTGGACACGTGTCCATGAACAGCAACCAACTGAGGCAGCACCGTAGCCACCATGGAACACCTCAAAAAGAAGACACTACTGAATGTCAATCCAGAACAGACTCAAAGTGATGATTTCCCCAATGCAGAGACCAGAAGTGAAAGGGAGGGACACGTTCTATGTACTGTGATGTTCCTGGCAGCATACATACAATCCTGCTTTCATGAAAGCCAGCTCTGTTCAGTAATCGTTTTTATTTATTTCTAACCTGCTGCTGCATAGTATTTGCAAGTTCAACAGCCTAGACAGAGGTCAACCTGTTCTGTTTGCCTGAGATAACCATTTCAAATGTCTTGAGTGACACCCTTCTGTTATCTGCTGTGTTAGTTCAGGTCAGTGTGCTGGAGCGGGGCCACATTAGAGACAGTATCTGTACCTGCCTGGCCACTCGTCTGCAATAGAGCCCTTCAGCACTTGAATGTACAAACCCCTGGTGCCAACAGCACAGGCCAAGTCAAGTTTTCACCTCTTTGAAATATCATCAGAGGCTGAATAACATATATGGACATAGAGGGACCGCCAAAGAGTCCCATGAGGGTCTGCTCCCCAACTGCACCCCATTAAAGAAGGAGCATCTCCATCAGATGAGCAGCTAAACTGAATGGAGATGTTTGGCAAATGGATTAATATATTGTATTTATCGTTTGAATGGAAGAAGCGCTAGAATATCGATATATGCCATGAACCACAATAACCCTCAAAAATACCTCATTCCAAGGCGTCCAAAATAGTTTAAAAAAACGTAATTGTGAAACAAACTGTTCGTGCTGAACCACAGAATTCTGCCCCTCCCCCTTCCCCACATGTTCTGGAGGATCTTGACCACACCAGGAGGAGTGGACTGAGTTGGACTTCCGTATCGCTAGAAACACAAATTACACCCAGGATACAACCGTTAGTAGTAGTGTGAATAAATCTATGTTGCATGAGCCTCAAAATTAGAGTAATCACAGACAAAAATGAATATCCTGATCTTGCAGTTTTGTGGTGACCTGCATCTGTTTCAAATTAAAAATTTGGGAAAGTATGGGGCATTTTAGACGGTACTGAATGTTGCTCAGTGCCGCCGTAACCCCTTTGCCTTACCTGTGTGATGCCCCTACAGTAACTAAATCCCAGTGTCCCTGGAGGGATACCAATTTTCCAGCATCTTCCTTTTTAGACCTTATGTACAAATACTTTACCAAGAATTGGCAAAGCAAATAGGTCTGGGTTTTAGGTGACCAAGTTCTCTATTTTAATGGCTGTGCGTTCAACGGATGTAAGGTTGCTAATAATCAAAATGCAGATTACAGGAGTCAACTAATTCCCACTATGGAATGCAATTTCAAAAAGCCTGTTACAAAGAGCAGTATGGCACGAGAGACAGACACGGCACTGCAAGGCAAGTTGGAAAGTTTAAAATATCCACCTGTAGGTTGTTTTGGGAGTACTGTCTGAGCATTTTCTATCAGCTCCATATGGAGTCTAGTTATCAGTTTGGGAAAAGAGGGTGTAGTACACACCTGAGTGCTGTTCCATAGATGGATGATGGTTGTGCATGTCCAAGTGTTACAGATGTGGGGATGAGTAGTAAACCGTCCAAGGAAATATGAGTGTAGTACAATTGTCTGTGGGTTGGCGCACACTGGGGAAAGACCAATACCCTATCACTTAAGGTTGTTTGTTTTTTAACATTCTTTTTATTAGGTTTTGTAAACATGCAATACAGTCCAGCACAATGTTTATTCTCTTACACAAACAGTTATTTTTGCAGAGCCCACAACAGCAACGAGGGGTCTGACAGATCGTACACACACTCGCTCAGTCTGTTGAGTTCTAACAGTGATATGGGTCAATCTAACTATTAACGTACCACCCCTTGACACTTTATGATTAGAGATTGGTATATACTGCAGCTGCTGTGAAATGGAGAGCTGTATGACAGAGGCGCTTGGACCAGCCTCTATGCCCCCTCATGGATCAGAGAGCACTGATTAGCCTATAACACGGGCTGCATTGCATTTAGCTGGGTCTTCATAACTGTGCATGCTTACTACCAGGTGCCGGCCTGGTCTGAATGCAGCTGTGTGACACTCATCGACCTGCTCGTGCCCCCGATAACTGAAGTTTGGCGGGGTCTGGACTGGTCTGACAGAACTCACCCCGTTGACTGCAGGCCCACAACCCACTTGGATCTGCCCAGTAGAATCTGCATTAAATAGCCAGGACTATGGTGCTCCTTTTCACTCCACAATGGGCTCATCCTTGACCTGCTCGTGCTCCCTGTGACAATTCAGGGTGTGGCGGGTCCGACTACTGCCCTGGACTTCCACAATAAATTGCTGTATGTGGGAAATGGCTTAGCAGAAGCACAGACCTCACTAGGAGCAGTGTTGTGAGCGTGGACTTGTCTTCCACTACAACCCTATGCTACATGGCAATCGCTGAACCTCTGTTGTCGCTGGTGCTATGCCTATTTGTGCTCATGCGACTGGTTGAACACCTCCCCGCCCAGTGTGCCCTACACGAGAGGATGGAGAAAGGCGATACCAGGCAATCCAAACTCTCTTTCGACAACTGCCGACAGACACTGCGATGGAGCTGCCCCCTGAGGACGAGCAGAGAGTGGCACTGGGTGCGTAGGGCACTTCCCCGGACTTTGATATTTGCACCATGTTTTTAGACCTGAAGCTGAGCTTAACAGCAATCAATACCAAAACTGATCTTGCCGACTGGTTGGCTTAAAGAAAAGGTGGATAAACACGATGACCACCTGTAACGCTGCACATCTGAAGCCGAAGATGAACATACCACAGACAGGTAAAAGCTCCCATGCATGGAAAAGGTGCTTGAAGTAATACAGAATAAGAATGAAGATTTGGAGGCTCGTTCCTGACTGAACAATCTGCGAATTATCGGTGTGCCAGAGTCAACGGAGATGGGCAAAATGGAAGACTGTGGAGGACAGGCTGCGTACACTCTTTGGAACTGATCTCTCTCCCATGCTTACGGTTGAGAGGGCACACATTGCTTGGCCCTAGGCTGCCGCCTGGTACACCACATCGCCCCATCATTACCCGATTGTTAAATTACAGAGACAATGCCTTGCGTCTTGTGAGGGAGCGGCGACCTCTGCATTACAAGAGGATCGATATCTCCACGTTTCTGGACTTCACAATGTCGGTGCAGGCTGCACGCAGGGACTTCTTGCCGATTAAAGGTGCCCTTCAGCACACTAATGCTAAATACTCACTTCTATACCAAGCCAAACTGTGAATCTCTCATGCTGGCAAGACTCTCCTTTTTACTGACTCAAAAAAGGCCGCTAAATTCGTCAAAACCATCCCTCTGAAAGCAGGTGATTTGCCCATGAGGGATCAAGACTGATTAATCGCCACTTATCTGGTCAGCAGGAGAGTCAATTGGTGATATTCTCCAGCACTGTACAGAGGCCAGACCACTGTGACTGGAAATGCCTGTAGAAACTTTCCTCTTGGGATTCAACGGGGTGATTGTGACTGGTGGTTGTACAGAGGCCTTGCCCGCGTTCTTTGCCTTGGGCCGCCACCTTGGGTTCTGATTTCTGGCCCAGTAGCAAAATGGTTGGTTTCATAACACCCGGGGGCGGTGCTGTCTCCCCATACTATGCCTCTGGCTACCCAGCTACTCTAAGTTGGGTAGGGAGCCGGTCTCCTGGTTCACCCCACGGGATGATTCTCAAAAATATTCCATCTCAATGTTGTTGGGGTTTCATGGAAGGGAGGGGTTGGTGCATTTGGTTCATTTGAGGGACCAAATTGGGTGTTGGGGGCATCTGTTTACTATGGTTGTTGGTGACAGCCACTTGGCTGCTAACTGTTCTTGTACCTTTCTTTCTAAGTGTCACACAGCCGGTACTTTCAATAGTCATTGCATGGGATTTTAAGGTAGGCGATAACTGCTTCTTTACCTCAGTCCCAAACCATCATACGGTCAAATAAAGCAGTAACCTGGAATATCTTGGGCCTCAATGAGCGTCGCAAGGCGCACCAGGTATTTGCATATTTACAGAGACACTCCATAGATATCTGCTTTTTACAAGAGCTGCACCTAACAGAGGTGACACATGCACAATCGCGAGCCGGCTGTGTTGGGGAAAGGTATGTAGCGTATTACTCCAAATACGGCAACGGAGTTGCGATCCTCATTAGGAAGGGGCTACCATGGCATATGCATTGGGCTATATTCAACACACAAAGCCAATTTGTCCTCCTTGCTGGTATCCTGCAAGATCACCTAGCCAAACTTCTCTCAATTTACGGGCCTAACACTGACGACCCCCAGTTCTTTGCTGAGATGTGACGGTTGGCCAGCACACTGGGTCCTGTAGTGACATTGTGGGGAGGGGATTTCAGTGTGGTACTTAACCCTGGGATGGACAGATCTAGTGACTCTAGGCGTCCTCATCCCTGCGCATGGCTCAGCTGCAACTGATTATGAATGACTTTGACCTGACCGACCTTTGGTGCTCTCGACATGCTGGTAATATGCGAAAAGTGTTACAGCAAACAAATGATGGACGGAATGCTGACAATGCAAACATTCTCCCCCAGTCAAAAGATCTGGGTTAAATCCATCGTTCTTTTGCCCACTACGCCACCCCAGTTTGGACCCAGCAATATGCAAATCAGTCTTGACCCTGTGCCCCATGGGAACAGTCCAGACCGAACTGCCAGGCCAGGTCCTCCCTGGACCGGAAACAAGCATCCTGGGACCGGTTTCAGTGTATGTCACCCTTCTTCAGCCAGGTAATATGCGATGCACATGCATAACCACAGCCCATGCGTCGTGGTCACGCAAAAACTACAGGCTGGCGTCATGGGACGTACTGGCTTGGACGGTCCAGATCTCCCATTTTCTGAGGACGCTCTCTGATCATGAACCTTTCTTACTGGAGCTTCTACTTCCTGACAGTCCCCCTCATGCATTCACATGGAACCTTCCAACTGGAGCCTGGCAGGATCAGGTGCTCCAGGAAGATATCAGAGCAGCAGTAGTGGAATATTTTGAACACAATGACATCGCCGAGACATCGCGGACTGAGATTCATGACAACCACTCACACGTACACACTACCACGGAGGCTGTACAAGCAGCCATGATTTACTTTTTCTCAGCCCTATATCAGACTCACCAGGGCTCCGTTCCCCTAGATTCACATGGGTACTCACAAACTTTCTCTCGGGGGCCAAATTTACAGTGTGGTTTGTGGCCGAGGGCCGCACCGGCGGGGTGAGTGGGGGAGGGGGGCGGGGCTAGAGCAAAAAAAAAGAACTGTGCCCATGAGGTTGAACACAGGCCCCTGCAGCGGACGCATTCGTCCACTGAGCCACCAGACCCGGCATACACACATCTATCTATCTATCTCTCTCTCTCTCTCTCTCTCTCTCTCTCTCTCTCTCTATCTTTCTCTATCTCGCTCTATCTCTCTCGCTCTCTCTCTTTCTCTAGCTCTCTTATCTCTCTCTATCTATCTCTATCTACATCTCTCTAGCTATCTCTATCTCTCTCTAGCTATCTCTCTCTATGTCTCTAGCTATCTCTATCTCCCTCTATCTATCTGCCGCTATCTCTGTCTCTATGTCTCTCTATCTTCTATCTCTCTATCTTCTAACTCTCTATCTGTCTGTCTATCTGTCTGTCCCTGTCTGTCTGTCCCTGTCTCTCTCTGTCTGTCCCTGTCTCTGTCTGTCCCTGTCTGTCTGTCCCTGTCTCTGTCTGTCCCTGTCTCTATCTGTCTGTCCCTGTCTCTATCTGCCTGTCTCTGTCCCTGTCTCTATCTGTCTGACCCTGTCTCTATCTGTCTGACCCTGTCTCTATCTGTCTGTCCCTGTCTCTATCTGTCTGTCCCTGTCTCTATCTGTCTGTCCCTGTCTCCGTCTGTCCCTGTCTCCGTCTGTCCCTGTCTGTCTGTCCCTGTCTCTCTCTGTCCCTCTCTGCCTCTGTCTCTGCGCCTCTATCTGTCTCTGCGCCTCTATCTGTCTCTGCGCCTCTATCTGTCTCTGCCTCTATCTGTCTTTGTCCAAACAGGAAGCTTCCCAAAATGCCCTTTTAAAAGTCAGCTGTGAAAGCGCTTACAGCGGACTTTTAAAGGGCCTTTTGGGAAGCTTTCCGAAGGTGCCCTGACGTCACGGAGGCCGGCAGTAAACACTAGGGGTGGACAGAGTTGGCGTAGCGCCACTACGCGGAGTTATGGAAAAAATGTGTGGAACACGAGCCCACGTCCTGCGGCCAGCCGAGGGTCCGTGTGCCCGGGACAGGGGTCCCTTGTGCATGGGCAGGCTCCCCGATCTCCCTGGCCTGGCTGGGTTGAGAAGCAGGGACCGACCCCGGGGCCTGGGTTTCGGGCAGGGCCTGGGGTGTGGGAGCCCCCGTCCTGTGGCCTGCCAACGGTCCGTCTGCCCGGGACCAGGGTCCCTGGTGCAGAGCCCCCGAGCCCTGCAAGGGCAGGCGGGAGCCCTACCGCGGAGGCTCGGGGCGGGCAGATGGGCGTCCTTTCGGTCCCGGCCATCTGGTCGCGCCTTTCCCCCTCAGCCATCTGGTCACGCGCAATGCTTTCCAATGGGGCGACCAGATGGCTGGGCCGGCCTGGAAGTCCCGATGAGGGCTCGTCCGCCTCCCCGATCCCAGCCTGGGCTCCAGGAGGACGGGTGCCTCCGCGCCCTGGGTCCCCTCCGTCACTCGGTGCGCACGGGTTACCAGAAAGAGGGGTAGCTTTCCTCCGGATTACTAGGGGCAGGGTATGCCGGAACACCCCTCCCGGACTGGCGGTTCTCAGCCGGGGACCAGATGGGCTATGCCCGGACAACACCTCCCCTCCGTCCGGGGGCTCCCTCCTCCGGCCCGCGGCATAGCAAAGTGCTCGGGACGGGCTCCAGGGGTCCTGGGCAGTCCTCCCCCGGGCGTCCGGGCCTGAGAGCTCCGGCGGTCCGCCCCGTGCCTAAGGCCCAGCCGGGGTCTCCGAGCCCCTGGGAAGCGGAGCCTCCGAGCCCTGCAGGAGCAGGCGGGAGCCCTACCGCGAAGGCTCGGGGTGGGCAGATGGGCGTCCTTTCGGTCCTGGCCATCTGGTCGCACCTTTCCCCTCGGCCATCTGGTCGCGCGCAATGCTTTCCAATGGGGCGACCAGATGGCCGGGCCGGCCTGGAAGTCCCGATGAGGGCTCGTCCGCCTCCACGATCCCAGCCAGGGCTCCAGGAGGTCGGGCACCTCCACGCCCTGGGTCCCCTCCGTCACTCGGTGCGCACAGGTTACTAGAAAGAGGGGTAGCTTTCCTCCGGATTACTAGGGGCAGGGTATGCCGGAACACCCCTCCCGGGCTGGCGGTTCTCAGCCGGGGACCAGATGGGCTATGCCCGGACAACACCTCCCCTCCATCCGGGGGCTCCCTCCTCCGGCCCGTGGCATGGCAAAGTGCCCGGGACGGGCTTCATGGGTCCTGGGCAGTCCTCCCCCTGGCGTCCGGGCCCGAGAGCTCCGGCAGTCCTCCCCGTGCCTAAGACCCAGCCGGGGTCCCCGAGCCCCCGGGAAGCGGAGCCCCCGAGCCCTGCATGGGCAGGCGGGAGCCCTACCGCGAAGGCTCGGGGCGGGCAGATGGGCATCCTTTCGGTCCCGGCCATCTGGGCGCACCTTTCCCCTCGGCCATCTGGCCGCGCGCAATGCTTTCCAATGGGGCAACCAGATGGCCGGTCTGCCCTGGAAGTCCCGATGAGGGCTCATTTGCCTCCCCGATCCCAGCCAGGGCTCCAGGAGGTCGGGCACCTCCGCGCCCTGGGTCCCCTCAGTCTCGCAGTGCGCACGGGTTGCCAGAAAGAGGGGTAGCTTTCCTCCAGATTACTAGGGGCAGGGTATGCCGGGACACCCCTCCCGGGCTGGCGGTTCTCAGCCGGGGACCAGATGGGCTGGGCCCGGACAACACCTCCCCACCATCCGGGGCTCCCTCCTCTGGCCTGCCGCGTGGCAAAGTGCCTGGGACGGGCTCCATGGGTCCTGGGCAGTCCTCCCCCGGGCGTCCGGGCCCGAGAGCTCCGGCGGTCCTCCCCGTGCCGAAGGCCCCGAGCCCCCGGGAAGCGGAGCCCCCGAGCCCTGCAAGGGCAGGCGGGAGCCCCACCGCGAAGGCTCGGGGCGGGCAGATGTGCGTCCTTTCGGTCCTGGCCATCTGGTCCCACCTTTCCCCTCGGCCATCTGGTCGCGCGCAATGCTTTCCAATGGGGCGACCAGATGGCCGGGCTGCCCTGGAAGTCCCGATGAGGGCTCATTTGCCTCCCCGATCCCAGCCAGGGCTCCAGGAGGTCAGGCGCTTCCGCGCCTAGGGTCCTCTCAGTCTCGCGGTGCGCACGGGTTACCAGAAAGGGGGGTAGCCTTCCTCCGGATTACTAGGGACAGGGTACTCCGGAACCCCTCTTGGCCTAACGGTCCTCAGCTGGCAGCTGGACGGACCAGGATGCCGCCCCAACCCGGGGTCCAGCGGGCACGGGGAGCCTCCCCCTGCTCGGCTGGGTTCAGGGGCTCCCAGGGGCCCCGGGGGAGGGCGGCATCCCCACCCCGGGCTCCGTCCTCGGTCCTGCCGCGTGGCAGGGTGCCCGTGACGGGGTCCCGCAGGCGCGGGGGGCATCCCCTTCGACTCCGTGCCCGGGAGCCCCGGCTGCGTCCAGGGGCCCCACCGGGCCCCGGGTTGGGCACTCCAGCCCTGGGCCCCGTCCTCCGGCCTGCCGCCCCGCCAAAGGCCCGGGACGGGGTTCCGTCGTGCCCGGGGAGCCTCCCCCTGCTCGGCTGGGTTCAGGGGCCCCGGGGAGGGCGGCCTCCCCACCCCGGGCTCCGTCCTCGGTCCTGCCGCATGGCAGGGTGCCCGGGACAGGGTCCCGCGGGCCCGGGGAGGCTTTCCCTTCGCCTCCGGGCCCGGGAGCCCCAGCTGGGTCCAGGGGCCTTGAAGGGCCCCGGGTCAGGTGCTCCAGTCCTGGGCCCCTTTCCCCGGCCTGCTGCCCCGCCAAAGGCCCGGGACAGGGTTCTGTCATGCCCGGGGAGCCTCCCCCTGCTCGGCTGGGTTCAGGGGCTCCCAGGGGCCCCGGGAGGGTGGCCTCCCCACCCCGGGCTCCGTCCTCGGTCCTGCCGCGTGGTAGGGTGCCCGGGACGGAGTCCCGTGGGCCCGGGGAGGCTTCCCCTTCGCCTCCGGGCCCTGGAGCCCCGGCTGGGTCCAGGGGCCCCGCCGGGCCCTCTCATTAGGGAATTATCGGGTGTCGGGCGTTAAGATGAATTGGACGAAGTCGCTTGTTTTCCCACTGACAGACAGAACGTCACCCTTCACCTCAGATTTTCTACCTGCCTGGGCAGATGGACCCGTCAAGTACTTCGGGGTCTGGCTCAGTAGAGATATTGACGATTTGTGGAAGCTCATGGTCGACTACTTACATGGCTGGATGAGAGAATTGATTGCTGGAGGCGACTTCCCTTGTCCCTAACTGGTCACTTGGCCATCGCGAAAATGATTATCCTCCCTAAATTCCTCTACCTCTTCATCAACTTGCTGCTACCCTTACCACTACACTTTTGCCGACAGCTTCAAACACGGCTCATTTCTTTGGCATCAGTGGGTGGAGAGCTTTGTATTTCATGGGAGATTGACACTTCCCTTTGAGCAAGGTGGCTTGGGTGCCCCTGATATGGACTTGTACTGCCTGAGTGTCCAGGCCCAGTTTGCCTTCCACTGGCTCTTTCCTATTCAGTTCTTTAACCACATTGCCCCTGAATCTGACCACGCAGCGCCCTGCCCTCTTCAGATGGTGATGTTTATGTCCCCTAGGCACCCGCGAGCACAGATTGATACTGTGGCAGGTAAAGTATGGGCGTGGAACGAGCTCAGATGTAGGGCCCGCATTGAGAATCTCCTTGCTCCATCTATGCCACCCATTGGGCACCCCTTTCCCCCCCCCATCACTGGCGATCCTGGAACACACTCTAGATTGTGCAAATTGCACCTTACATCCATCAGCACGATCTACCTGGGCGACACTTTTCTCTCCCCATGGCAAGCACTACAAGGTGAAGATATCAACTTACTAGACACTTTTACATATTATTAACTACGCACTGCGACCCCTGCAATACATGCCTTGTTGCCAAATGCCCCACCTACATTTCAAGTGCTTGAGGCATCTCTGATTGACCCATCTCTGCGGAAGCTTATAACACAAATTTATAAACAGGAAAGGGTGGGAGCACACTGCTTCACCTCCCAGCACAGTTCGCCACTTAGCATTCTGGTCAATGCAGTTCATGGTACATGCTTACTTCAAATTTCACTGGAGTATTCCACCAAAGTTGGTGCAGGTTAGTGCTGTAAATCTGTAGACACGTGTTTCTGGATATCATCCGTCATCAGTACAGATAAAAAAGAATTTAATTTGGGGTTGCTGAGCAGGCTGCCACAGTCTTTTCAGGTCTCAGTACCTCTCACAGGCACACAGGTGCATCTCCACAAGCTCGTCAGCTCAATGGCTCAAGGGAGCCTTTTCAAACAGGAAGGGGTGGGAGCACACTGCTTCACCTCCCAGCACAGTTCGCCCCTTAGCATTCTGGTCAATGCAGTTCATGGTAAATGCTTACTTCAAATTTCACTGGAGTATTCCACCAAAGTAGGTGCAGGTTAGTGCTGTAAATCTGTAGACACGTGTTTCTGGATATCATCCGTCATCAGTACAGATAAAAACGAATTTAATTTGGGGTTGCTGAGTAGGCTGCCACAGTCTTTTGAGGTCTCAGTACCTCTCACAGGTGCACAGGTAGCAGTGGCAGTAATCTTTCTACAAGTATTTTGCTCAGTATTTTATAGTCTGTATTTAATATTGATAGCGATCTATAGGAAAATAGAGATTTAGGGTTTCTTCCTGATTTTAGGATAGGCGTGATTAACACCTCCGTAATTGGTGCTAGCAGCCTGCTGAGTGTTCTGGTTGAGTTGTATAAAGTTAGTAACTTAGGGGCCAGGAGGGTCTGAACTGTGGTGTAAAAGTCTGTGGGTAAGCCATCAGATCCCGGCATCTTGCCTTTGGCCAGCAATCACAGGGCCTGTTCTATTTCTTGTTCAGTGAGCGGTGCTGCCAAGGCGTTTCTCTGGCCTCATATGAACTATGGGAGAGGAGATCCCGTAGAGAACTCGGCCATCCTAGCCTAGGTGGCTGGTCACGTTGGATAATAGAGTTGTATATAAGAAGTATTAAAGACCGCACTGGGTCTGAACCATGTGACCCTTGCAGTTCGTAATGGGGGGTCTGGTAAGGGTAGCTTGATAAGTCTAGCTAATAATCTACCCGCTCTATCTCCCTCAGTATGTTGTAGTTCAGCGTATTTTCTAAAGTCCAGACATCGGATACGTTCTAACAGGTCTACATGGGTCTTCCTCACTTCAGCTAGTTCATTTTCCCTCGTGGGGTCTGTGCTGTGTACATTTTCAAAAGTATGGAGGTTTGTCTCAGTTTTCTGGAGGTCTCCCTCAAGATTCTTCCTCATACCGACCATGGAGCAGATACAAACCCTCTGAGAACAGCTTTAGATGTCTCCCACTCTATGAGAATCAAAGACACTGTGCTGGTATTCTGTTGAAAATGCTCCTGGATTTCCCGATGTAGTGGGTCTTGGAACACCGGATCTTCCTGCCAAGAAGGCTGGAACCTCCAGGAAGGGATTGGTGATGGTGTGGTTCCCCATTGCAATCCTAATTCCATTGGGCAATGGTCAGATAGTGTTTTTTCTAGGTAATCCATTAAATCTTTTTCACAAAACAGAGAGGCAACAAGCACATTTATGTGCACTAACAATCAGCACAAGACATCACAAAAAATGTGAAACACAAGCATAAAAACACCACATTGGTAATATGTTGAGAAAACTGCTTCTCAAAAGCAGAACTCAACCTGGTGTTTTTATGCTAGTGTTTCATGTTTTTTGTGATTAGTCATATATGTGTATTTTTGTGATTTGTTATATTATGTATTTTTATGGTTGTAGCCCTAAGGAAGCCTATGTAAGGTGAAACTCGTTGGCTGCCATGTTTGTATTGTGGATGAAGAATCTAAATAAAGAAAAACTACACTTACAACAAAGATCTATGAATTTTGTCTTGTGCTGATTGTTAGTGCACATAAATGTGTTTGTTTGTTCAGTAATCCATTAAATAAATGGCCTTTTGGAGGGTTATGGAGCATAATACTCAATACAGTCAGACATGGCTTTTGTGCATTGGGGAATAGTATGAGTATTCTCGAGCCCTCACATTCCTAACGTGCCAGAAGTCTAGTTGACCAGTGTATCAACCATCCCCGAGTGCCCTCGCTTCACACATCATGCCTGGTCTTGGTAGGGAAGGATGCGATCGGTCAAGTGTCACATTTAATATGCTGTTGAAGTCACCCCCCCCAGTCTGCTAAAACTCTTGTCAGTACATCCTAGAAGCGGGCCTGGTCAATATTTGGAAAATAAAAGCTAACTAGGGGCTGGCCATCAAGACATATATAACGTGTATTTGTAAAGCGCACATTCACCACGACAGATATCTTGGCGCTGAATAACAGATGTTTATTTTTACCCAACTCATTTTATCGACCTCAGAAGGATCAAAGGCTGAATGGTCCCACTGGGATTTAAATCTGTGACCATGAGATCGAACACAGGCCCCTACAGTGGATGCATTAATCCACAAAGCAAGACGACCCCGGAGGAGGATGTAGTGCCCCTCAGTGTCTATGTGAGAATGTACAACTGCAAACGGCATACCAGAACTTAGCTAGTTTTCGGCGCCCCTAGCTTACGTCAAGTAGGTCGCATGGTAGAATTGGCCCTTCCATTTGTGTGTAATTTTAGCGCCTTCAGCTTCATTGAGATGTGATTCTTAGAGGAACGCTATTTTGATGTCGCCGCTTTAGTTGAGAGTGAATTTTATATCTTGTAGTCGCATTACCCATACCTTTTATATTTCATGTGGTAAACGGGTACCTACCCTGAGGTATTGCCAGTCTGTGGGACAACCTCGTCCCTCCAGCCCTAGCGTTAAGGGATTGTTGCCTGGGGCGTCCTTAGCTTGTGAATTGGTATGGTGCTCATCGCCTCAACTGACAATGACCAATTAAACAGAGCCCCGCAAAACAAACAATTTAAGACACGTAACATTGGATGTCTGGCACCTGCGCTGGGGGGAGGGGAGAGGGCTAAGCTCCATGCAGTGATCTACGATGGGCTGTAATAACGGGCGTTTTCAGCTTGAGTAGGGACTCCATGGAAATCACCCGTTTAGTACTGCTGATCCTTCGGGGTACAGGAGCAGTTCCTGGGAGCTTCAGTAATATATTTCTGCTTGCTGCTGAGTGGATCCCTACAGCCAGGGCCGGACTGGCCATAGCGGGCCCGGGCATTTCCCCAGTGGGCCGGAGGGGTGGGGGCTGGTTTTGTGCCCATGGGGCCGGTTTTGTCACTGGGGGCCGGTTTTGCAGCAGTGCTGCAATATCGGCCCCCTGTAACAAAAGCGGGAGTGATGCTTCTTGCTAGCAGTGGGAGGCCTGTAATATTGCATTGCAATCTCGAACGTTCAGAATCTTGGCCATGATTGGGTGTGGAGGTCCCCAGGGTAGGGGGGCAGCCATCTCACTGGCACCCTGCGGGCTCAATCCACCGCAAAGCAATTGGAGAGGCCCGAGGGTGTAAGGGAAGTATGCAGCCATTGTTCATGTAGGGATGCTGGACTGCACTTTGTTGTGCAAGTGTATGGTGCAGTGTATTGTCCTTCTGGGTTTGTGTATGTTGCTTGTGGAAGATGGAGAAAGTGTGAGGGTTTGTTGTGTCTGTGTCACTTGCATAATTAATAGTGTGATGTGGAAATCTGGGGTCTTTGTGCATGAGTGTTGTTGTGAGGACAGGTTTTATGTTGAAGTCTGGTCAAGGGAATTTTGGGTTAAGGAGATGTATGATTAACCTTTCTGTTTTCATTTCTTTTTGTGCCTTGAATGAGTAAGCTTAGGGATGATGGGGAAACCCTTTGTCTAAGGAAAGCTATAGATTTCAAGCTTTTTTATACAAACAATGGTAGCGAGGCAACTTCAAAGAAAATATGTGTAGAAGCACATTGCTGTGTTAATAACAAAAAGGATGCATCAAGAGGTCTCTTCTTTGCTTGTTATAATTCATTTATTCAAGGTCTTCTTGGCCGCAAAATAGCAGTTCTGCCCACCCAATGCGTTTCTCCCAAGATTTGGTCTTCTTCAGGGCTGCAAACATAACATGAACATAACTAACATTACTTATCTAATACACAAGTGTGAAATACATACAATCACATATATACAAACAATACAGTGCACTACATCGAATTTTAAAAAACACACAGGTTGTGATGGAACAACTTCTGTTATGGAAATTGATTGAATAAGCAGGACAATTTTATCAGAAGGTCATTGTAGAGTTCATTATCAAGTACATAAGCTTAACTTGCATAATCAAAACAATGTCAAAAATCATTCTTGGTTTACAAAATTCTGTTTTAACCTTTGTTTCACCTATTAAATTCAGAGGATGAAAACGATTCTTTTCTTTTAATCTTTTAAAAACATATAATATCATTGAGTATGATGTAGATCCATATCTCAGAAAGTATTACAACTTTCCTATATCAAAACTTAGAGAAGAAATCATAACATATTCCCTATTATTGTGTTTAATCTAAACATATTCATACAAGTAAGGAATGCATGTCTGTAGTACTATGGGTAATATAGGTTTAGTTCTTCTCATTGATAAAAGCAGAACAGCATCAAGTTTGCCCGTCACCCTATCACTTAGGGTGAGTATGACATAGATTTGTACGGGTGGCAGGCCATTACAGTTAGAAACATCTATCCCACTCATAAAATGGAGAAGGGGAAAAGAATAGGCGGGAGGGAATACAGAGAAGAAAACCATCCGCATAATCTTGCTGGCCAGTAACCACTAGTTCTACTAAACACCTTACACATCTCAGCTCACTTACCCAAAGAAACTTCGTTATCTTGAACATAGATTTCTAATGACGAAACCATCCATAACTTCTCCCAGCCTATGCACAGCTAGGGTAGTGTACATATCTGTTTTCTATCGAGGGCAAAGATCTAAACAATGTGTGTGAAAATATATATGTAGTTGGAATGGGTATGCACATCCCACCAAGTTCTTAACATTGTTATTCAATGTCTTAGTGACCTCTAATCCTCATTACCAACATGAGTCCCACAATAATATTCTCCAAAATGTCCGGCGTGTGAAAGAAAAGCACGTACAATCCAAATGTGACAAAACGTGCAGGCACCCGCACGTTTAAAGGACGGTTGTGGACACCACACCGCGATTCAAGCATATCGCAGTATAAGTACCGGAAATCACCTCAGTGTACATGGAAGATGTTCAAATCTCAAAACATCATTTATCAAGGGAATTACACCATTGTATTGGTCATTATCAGGCGTACTAAAGGGAAAAACCAGTGAGCCGGAATTATACATTCCAAATACAATAATAATACACAAATGCACTCGCAAGTTCAGAAGACATTTTTAGATACCCACTCGCAAGTCGTGCACATTATAGTGTGAAAAAGACCCAGGGATCAATTCGGTATACACTGTACATAGTATTCTTTACAGTCATGGTCCATCGAGATCCCTCTTACTCAGTTCTTGTAGTTGTGGCTTTACAAACACACGAAAGGAAAAATGACACAGTGTTCCACATATGTGGGATCCAGTACTGGACTGAACACAGGCCCAAATGCTATATACTATTATGCGAGCATTGCCACCTGTTGATATGTTTGTATAGAAGTATAAAGATCACCAGCAAATTACACTCCCCAACCATTAAACTTAGTATCTCATCAGTGCGTCTTACTCAAGCCCCCTTAGTCACTCACCCATGTTCGGTCATGACGCGACGCGCGTATTCGGCGTTCCCCAAAATGTGTTCAAGACGCCATTGTTTCTACGACCGCCTTAAATACCAGGTAGCTTTTGAGATAAAGAAAAAACTAGACCGTAAGCGCTTCGTTCATTTACAACATCACAAGGTCCCATGCGTATGACGTATTACCCAGGTAGCTTGCGAGATAGAGAAAAAACTAGGTAGTAAACGCATCGTTCATTTAAAACAGCGCAAAGTCCCACGTGTATGACGTATTACTTGTTACGCTTCTCTTCAAATCTCAGAACATTACGCGCACAAGCGCGTAGCACTACTTCCGTTATTCGTCCACTAGAATGCTGACCCTGTCCTCTATTGTGCCATCAAGTTACGAGAAACAAATGCCCAAGAATTTACACCTAAATAGTGCAGTTCCCAAATCATACCGGCACGAAGTGCATCTAGACAAATGTCAGTGCATGCTGACCCCATCTCATGTCAATCGTCCCTCAAATAGAACATAACAAATTCCAAAGCAATCAGTACGTGGCCAACGTTATAAGCCCTGTACTGTAAGGACTCATATTTTTTTAATTATTCATTATAACAGAGTTTTTACAGAAAGTAATGGAGCTCATTATCTAAATTCAGCCCCTTGTTCACAGATCTGAGCCTGCAGATCCACTTTGCTTCCAACTGGTGGGGGAACAGCTCCCTGTCTCCCCCCCCCTTCGATTTGGTAGCACTAAATCAATCGCATGAAATTTAAATTTCGCCCTATTCATTCCTGCCATACATTGGTATGACACTAAGGAGTATGATGTATCACCTTTAAGCATGCCCTATGATGTTCCTATATGCATGTTTTTAGTGGGCGTGTCGTACTGCACACATAGATCTTGTTGCAAGCATAAATGATTACATATACAACATAGCATGATTGGCAGTTTATGTAGTGGTTAATGGTGTGTGTTCTCTTGGTTTTATTTTCAAAACATTTAGTTTTCAATCCTAGGTGGCAGACCTTACACCCACTACATGGAAAAGAAACCTTACGTCGCTGTAGCCAAGTGCCTTGTGACTTCGTGTTAGGACGTGTGTAGCTGGGACAGATCATTTCTCTGATGGTCCTACACCTTCTATACGTTATACTTGGTTTATCTGCAAGAAAGTGGCCTACTCCGGGTACACACTTCAGCAAGCCCCAATGTTTATTTAAGATTTTGAAGACTTCCTGAATAAGAGTGGAATTTGTTGTAATGAACGAAAGACGTTCCTTAGTGTTCTTGTCTCTATTCTTTAACGTGTCACAACGTTTAACCTTTCTAGCTCTGGCTGCTGCTTGTTTGAGAACAGGGGTTACAAAAAGCACAACGAATCTAAGGGCCCACCCACAGGTAAGCCCTTAAATACCCTAGGAAGGGGGTTAGGACGACTCGGGTCCCTCCCAGAGGAGGGGCTGCACTGAGGGGAGGATACTCCCATGTCCTTTGTCCAGTTTCGCGCCAGAGCGGGAGCCAAGGGCTCCCTCAACTGGTTTCAACTGAAGTATGCAAGGAGGGATCCAAATGTGCCCTTCAAAGAAGTCTGGTGGCGTTGGCAAGCGACCCCACTGCAGCCCAATACACTAAGTCCTGTCTGGGAGGTGGTCACACCTCCCTCCGACAGGAAGCCTATTGTTCTACCTTCCCCTGCTTGAGCCTGGCTCAGCAGCAGGAGGGCAGAATCGTATCTGTGGTCAGCAGCAGCACTAGCTTGCTGTCAGACCCGGAAAGGCTCTAATCGGGAGTACAGGGGGGTACCACAAGAGAGCCCCCCCAGTACATGGGATCATATTTCCAACACTGGAATCGGTGTTGGGGAATGATCACAACATGTTGGGGAATGATCACAACATGTTTGATACTAAACATGTCTAACTCTATAGTGTTAGACATCTCGTAATGACTGATAGCCACTATATGTATCAAAATGGCTGACCGCACTTACAAAGCCTGGAGAATCGATTCCGGGGTTTGTAGGGGTGTCCTGCTCATGCAGGGGCACCCTCACACTTATAGCCAAGCGCACTGCCTTCAGGACTAAAAGGCCTGCCAAAGGAGTGACTTATAGGTTTTAGGTGTAGGGACCTCAGATATAAGGAAACTTATATCTGTCGTGAGAGGTGCAAGCATCAACTCATATAGGCTGCAATGGCAGGCCTGTAGTCACAGTTTGAGCGGTCTCTCATGGGTGGCATAATACATGCTTCAGCCCATGGGTGGCCCCTGGTGTACCTATGCACCTTAGTACCATATACTAGGGACTTACAAGTGTACACCAGTAGCCAATTGTGGATATACATAAGTACTTACCATGGTCAATTTAGGGAGGAAGCACAGAGAATGGGGTCCTGATTAGCAGGATCCCAGTCAGACTAGTCAAAAAAACATACTGATACCAGCAAAAGTTGGGGGTAACCATGAAAGCAGATCCTACTTTCCTACAACTTCAATGTCAGAAAAAATACACTCATGCAGGCATAGACTGTCATGTTTACAAATAAAGAAAAACACACCCCCAACATATTTGGATCCAGTATACCGTTCTAATAGACAGCGCTTGACTAATCTACAAACCCAAAACTCTTATTGCCATGGATACTCATCAGGCCTTCCTCTGCAGGATAGCTAAACACAAAAGCAATGGCAGAAGGGGCCACACAACACCAGGAAAAGCAGGCATCCTCCTGTATTAGACAAGGAAGATACCTTAAATCATTTTGCCAAGGTACCAGCCTTGAAGTCTGTAGGTTGGCTAAGAAGCCGAGAACCCAGAAGCTAACAGCAAGCAATACAAACTTCTATACTGAACTCAGCTGTTTTCACCACAATCACAGTGGTTCCTCTCTCACATGCGGGGCACCCCAGGTGTCTTGTAAAGATCAGAAGGTGAAAATGGCACACAGTACGAAGCTCCTCTCTGCCCTAAGGAGCTGTACTCATGAAGATGCTCCCTTCATGTGCAATATATCGCTGTTGTATGGCAGAGGAGACTCTTAATACCTTAAGGCTCCTGCCGACTCTGTTGTCAACAGGCAAAATGCTGTTACTCAAAGTATCTGACAAGCCAAACACCAAATGGCTGTCTGATAGGCTGACCCAAAGTAGGAGTGACAATGATAACAAGGTCAGTTGCTGCAGGGGGCTGAGCCATTTCCCCATTCTATGTATACAGGTCTGTGGGTTGTTCCAAAATGTGAATAACACAGTAACTGAGCAGGTGCTGTAGGGGGATGACCCGAAGCCCCACTCTACCTGCATGCCAATCGTAGGAAATTGGGTTACTTACTGGTGGAGAGGGGTGAAACTCTACTCAAGCAGCAACCACAATTCTTGTCAGGGTGCAGCACAAATCAATTTTGTTGGTTTCTGTTGTTTAGGGTGGTTTTAGGGTCATGTGACACAAACTTACTTAACAGCGTATTTTAAAAGAATTTGATACATGTGCCATTGGTCAATGGAGCATTCACTCACCAGGGGTGTATTTCTGGTGTGTTCGCTAGTTAGATGTCAATTGAGCACTTTTCACTGCATGATGCATTCTCGAATTCAGGGTATTTGTTTACAATTTTAAACATTGTATTTTACATTGTTGCACACTGAATTTTTGCCTTTGAGCACCTATAAAATGTATTGGTTACGTTGTTTAAATGGTGTGCATTCTACCACTCATATAAAGAGGTATACCTTGCCAGGTCAACATGGCAGTTTAAAACTGCACACACAGGCTGCAATGGCAAGCATGAGACATGTTTAAAGGGTTTCTTAAGTGGGTGGTACAATGAGTGCGGCAGGCCCACTAATAGCATTTAATTTACAGGCCCTGGGTACATAGTACCACTTTACCAGGGACTTACAAGTAAACTAAATATTCCATTTGGGCGTAAGCCAATGTTACCATGTTTAGCACTGGTTAGCAGTTGTAAAGTGCACAGAGTCCAAAAACGAGATCAGCAAAACATTGGAGGAGTAAGGCAAAATGTTTGGAGGAGGCTTGCTCTATGGCAGGACTAAGAGTAGTTTTTTTGGGGTGGTTAGAGATAGGTTTTTACAGTTTATGGATGGGTAGTTGTTTGGGGGTAAGGTTTTGTTAGAGTTCAGTCTGGGTAGTAATGTAGGGTAAGGGTTTAAGGGTTCATGGGCAAGTAGTGATGGGGAAATTGGTTTGGGATATATATGCATAAACCTAAATAGTTGCGTTATGATGGTCCATTAGAAGTAGAGACTCCTGTTGTAGTGGGTGTGTGCTAGCATGGTAATGACTTGAAGTATCCTGGGTGGTAGTGACCTACAACCCTCTCAAACTCCACACGGCCCCCCCTTAAGGCATCCTACAAGCCACAGCACGTCGCATCCAAGGTCTGAAAAAAAACAATCACTTCCCCCCATCCTGATGGAACACCACTGGCTCCCTTTACAGGCCTGCACCATCTTCAAAATCAGCTTCATCATTTACAAAGGCATCACTGCCTGCACCTCGGCAAATCTGACTACCAAGGTCATCATATCTGATGGCTCTAAGCACACCCACAACCAGGACAGCATCTGTCTAGAGACAAAGAAGTGTAAAAAATAAAGATAAAGGCAACAGGCTTTTTCTATCATTGCACCGAAGATCAGAAATAACATATCTGTGTCAATTGGGCTGAACCAACCATGCTGCAATTCAGGAAAGAATTGAAGACGCTCATCTTTAACAAACACAGCAGTGTGACGAAGTAATAATCCACTTCCATTCTCAGGATCCAACCTACGCTCCAATCGCTTGTGACTGTATCCTTGTCTTTTACCCTGTACAGTGCGCCTTTGCGCGATTTCTGCTATGCAACTACCACAAACTTTCATATATACATACTTACGGACATGCAGTTAAACGATGGCGGCATAATATTAACAACTCAAACCTATGGTAGCAAACACACTGTGATGTGGAAGGGTGGAGTAGCATACATTAGCTTCATAAACCTTATAAAAGTACACACTCAAAACATTCACCAATACAGGAGTTCCAAGCAGTGCAGGGATTCAGCTTTTTTGCTGAGATTCATAACTAAGTAGGGCCTATTGTCTGCGGGCAGCCAAGATGTATCACAGTTTGTAACCCGTTCACAAAATATTTGAATCCGTTTTTTTTTTTCTTTCCGAATGGTCTATGGTCTGTCCTGTGAGAAAATCAAAGATGTGTGTCCCTACTTGTGTATGACACTCTTGTAGACTGGCTGGTGAACGCTCCCCACTGTAGATGTTTGATGAGGTATTGAGGTATGCAGCTGAAGTAAATGATGACAGGAGAAATTCCGGTTTACTCCTTGTACTTTTATTCGTAGGTAAATGCACCCACGACCGGTGCCATCCGCTCACGGAGGATCCAGCAACCGTCTGGCGTTGCTAGGATTCCCAGCAAGCGAGCGGCAACGCTCGAGAATGCAAGGGAACAAAACAATAACAGTGACCATGAGTCTCGTGAGCCCACGAGACTCATGGTGAAGCCTAGAGAAATACACAGCGATACAGCATTGAAGGAATACAGCATTATGATATCATTACAACATCTTCCCCCTTAGAAAAACGAATGAAAATAACGAAAACTGAGCATAAGAAAATGAAAACATCTATGCTAATACTGTAAAACTAAAGAAACGAAAGGTTGTGAACCAGTGAACATTATTATTCTAAAACATAATCCCTTAGTTTACAAGAAAGTTGTCTTAAACGTGAGGCCCTCTTGAAGATAACATCTGGCGAATCACTAGTGACTGAAACCTGAGGTTGAGAAGTTTGCAATGTGTCAGGAACCAAAGGAAGTGTTTCTGGAACCAAAGAAACATCAGAACTCACCTCCTTTTCCTGACTGAAATCAAACCAGTCACAATGGTCAGACTCTGAAATGGTATGTTTACTGATCACATTAGCCTGAAATGGTGTCACTTTTACCAAAGCTCTTTTGTTCCACCATCCCTTGTTATCAAGAAGAGCGGAACCACTGCTCATTTGTATAACCAGTACCGGTGAGGAAAACTTTGAGCAACCTTTCTGGGATTTTTAATGAGCACCCAATTTCCTTTTCTTAAAGGTTGGTCAATAGAATGTTTACCAGAATCAAAATGTGTTTTCATGTACTTCTGTTTGACCTTTACCTGATCTTTGAAAGACTTTGGAACAAGTGTGGAAGAACAACCCTGTGAATTTTTCTCATCAAGCCAACTGGGATTTAAATGAGAGTGGATCTTTCTTTTTCTTAAAAGAGTGAAGGGTGCAACACCTGTAGTCATGTGTGGAGTAGAATTATAAGCCCACACTTTGTCATGCACAAAGACCAAAGGATCTTGCCTGGACGAGATCGCTGTTTGTATACCCTCCTTAATGATTCGGTTACCTCTTTCAACCAACCCATTAGAGGAGGGTGAGTACAAAGCTACCTTAAAATGGGAAATGTCATGCTTCTTGAGAAAAGAACACATTTTCTGAGAAACAAAATGCGTACTGTTATCCGTTACAATAATTTTGGGAAAACCTTCAACATCAAAAACAGTTTGCAAAAATGTAATTGCATTCTCAGTTGTAGCACCATTACAAAAGCGATAATATAGCCATTTTGAGTAGTAATCAACCAATAAAATTAAATATTTGTTTTCACCTGGCAAATTTTCATAGGGACCAGAAAAGTCCAATCCCACTTTATCCCAGGGATTTT
The DNA here is from genome assembly GCA_963921515.1 of Calotriton arnoldi. Classification (NCBI taxonomy): domain Eukaryota; kingdom Metazoa; phylum Chordata; class Amphibia; order Caudata; family Salamandridae; genus Calotriton; species Calotriton arnoldi. The sequence continues at coordinate 487,047 of CAWUFW010006272.1, forward strand.
CCGGAAGTGGAACAGGATGCAAGGGAGTAGAAAGAGTCTTCCAGTGTTTGTCCGATAAAAGACATTCATCACAATTGTCAATTAATTTCTTAACCTGAGCATCCATGGAGGGCCACCAATAAAATTGTTTAATTCTTTGGCAAGTTTTCGTGATACCTAGGTGTCCTTGATGAGCATTCTGAATAATAATATGGCGTAGAGATTCAGGTGGGATAAACAAATCATGTCGCATGACAAAATTTCCAACCACAGATAACTCATCAGATACATTTAAAAAGGATTGAAGAACAGAGGATAAAACTCTGCGCTCAGGCCATTTACCTGAAATAAAACTTTTCACCTTAGTAAGTGTGTTGTCATTGTCATACGCTAAGTTCCACTCATTTTCAGAAATAGGTAAACAATCAGAAATTGCATCAATAGCGGCAACTACACATTCAATATCATCAGCTGTATTATGAACTTCACTCAAGGACATTCTTGATAAACAGTCAGCCCTGAAGTTTTTACCTCCTGGAATATGTTTAATAATGAAATGAAATTCCTGCAGTTTGGAAAGAAGCCGGATTAATCTTGCAGACGCTTTATTTGAAGAGCTATTTGAGAGCATGTGCATGAGGGGCTTATGGTCAGTATAAATTTCAAACTCACGACCCCAAATATAGGACTTAAACTTGTCAATAGCCCAAACACATGCCAGGGCTTCCCTCTCAATAGTACTGTACCTAGTCTCAGCTGGAAGGAGAGACCTGGAGGCAAAGGCGATGGTATGCTCTTTACCTGAAACCCATTGTCCTAAAACAGCTCCTAATCCAGTAAGACTGGCATCAACAGTAAGAAAGCATTTAAAGCCATCTAAGAATGGATGCAAAGCTGGAGAATTTTCAATGAGTAACTTAACCTGATCAAAAACTTTCTGTAGGTCATCTGACCATGCAAACTTTACACCCTTTCTTAGAAGAGCTCTAAAGGGTTCAACAATTTGAGCATAACCCTGCACAAATCTAGCGTAATATTCCGCTAAACCTAGGAACGAACGCAAGGAATCTCTATCATTAGGAGGTGTGGCATCTCTAATCGCTTTTATGAGGGAAAATTTTGTTTTTATACCATTGGGTGAAAGTGTATGTCCTAGATAATCTAATTCTTGTACAGCAAATTTGCACTTGTCGTGCCTGACCGTCATGCCAACATTTTTCATTATATCAAAAACCTTAAAAAGGGTTTTATCATTCTCTGTTAGATTACTGGCGAAAACAAGGATGTCATCCTGATAGGCCTGTACTCCGGGAATGTCTTTCAATAAAGTGTCCATTAATTTTTGAAAGACACTAGCCGCGGAGGCCAGGCCAAAGGGTAATCTGCGATATTTATAAGCCCCAAACGGGGTTACAAATGTGGTCAATTCTTGAGACTTTTCTGACAAGGGAATCTGGTGATAGGCAGACTTGAGATCTAATAATGAAAAGTATTTAGCCTCACCCAAATTTGAAAGTAAATCGTGAATCTTGGGCAGGGGATGACAATCCACAATTATATTGTTATTTAAGGAGCGCAAGTCAGCGCATAATCTGACATCGCCTGATTTTTTGCGGACCAAAACAATTGGAGAAACCCACTCAGAAGAGTTGCAAGGTGTGATGATTCCCTCATCACATAACTCCTTGAGTGTTTTTTTAAAATCATTTCTTGCACTCAAAGGAAGGGGTCGAACCTTGTGAACAATGGGTTGTGCATTGGGTCTAAGGCGAATTTCATGTTCAAAACCTAGAACATTTCCAACCTTATTTTCAAAAACAGAGGGAAATTGACTAAGTAAGGTGTCAATATTGTAATTTGAGACAGAAAGATTGGAAACAATAACATCCTCAAAATCATGGTAACTGTAGTAATCAGGTGGAATGTCTCCCAAAGTGACAGGTTGATCTGTACCAGGTTTGAGATACAAACCCATCTTAGCCAAATCCAACCAACCCAGAATGTTCCTTCCCTTAAGGGCAACATAAACCTTGGTGAAAGTGCGTCTCTCAAGGCATTGAATCCTAGAATGGAAGTAACCCAACATATCGATGTCTTTTTCGCCATACGCTTTAAGGTTTACATCAGATTTAATAAGAGAAACATTACTGCCCCAGTTTGTATAGAACGTGGTGTCTGACAAGATAGTGATAGGAGAACCTGAGTCCGCTTTCACTTGTAAAGACACAGTTCCAACCAACAGCTCACACCATGGGCCTTTGACTTTTGAAAGATCAACAGAGTCACACTCAATGGATAGCATTACATTGTCAAGTTTTTCTGAACAAGATTCAAGGTTCTCATTAAACTCAATATTGTTGACTCTGGGAAACCTTTTTCCACCTCTGCATGAAGCTTGAAAATGACCAATTTTCTTGCAAGATGAGCATCTTTTGCCTAAAGCTGGGCAATTAGGAGAATTTCCAAGATGGTTCCTTGAACCACATCGGTAACAAAACGTTGGTTTACTAAGAAACTGATTAGACGATTTGTTGACAAGATTAACAGAGCAAGTAGAGGAAGATCGATCATCAACCAAATGAACGCTTGATTGTAACTGACTTTCTTGTAAAATTTTACTGGAAATGGTTGCACGTTCAATGCCTTTAGCAATATCTACAGTTTCTGCCAACGTGGGATTCTTGCAACTCAGTAAACGTTCCTGAATTTTCTTTGAAACGCATGAAAAAATAAATTGATCCCTTATGCACATATCTGTGCCTGCACCATACTCGCAAGTAGAAGCTAAAATTCTGAGTTCAGCAATGTAGTCTTCAACACTTTCTTCCAAAGACTGCTTTCGTTTGAAGAAATTATGGCATTCTAAAACGATGCTTGGCTCGTCGGAATATTGTTTATTCAAATGAGCAAGTGCTTCCTGGTAGATGTCCCAGTGATCACCTGCACCAGCAGGGGCAGGAATAACAGGAAGATTTTCAAAAACCTGTTGAGCTGCTACCCCTAAACATCCATATAAAATAGCTACTTTGCGTGGAGGAGAATATTTAACTGCATCGATGGCAACCAAATAATTCTCGAAACCTTTCAACCACTGGCGCCATTTAAGAGCCGGCTTACCAGGAGTCTGTAAAAATGGAAGAGGAGTTTGAAATTGTTGAGAGGAAGCCATAACTGTGTATGCTGAAATTTGTAATGCAAGTTTAAGTAAAACTTTTCACCCGAGATGTGCTCAGATTTTTGAGAAAATATACAATGGGCTCTGTATGCCACTATTTAAAGCGTGCCTATCACATGAAAGTAACCAGCGCAGTGAAAAATGGCAGTATAAATCAAAGCGTGCCTATCGCCGAGACCGCAATAGGCAATTTATATGTAAAAGCGTGCCTATCGCTGTGAAAAGAAATATGGCGGACTGACGCCGTAACCGTGGTAACGGTTGTGCGTCAGTTTCTGAGGCTGGTGGCTTGAGTTACTGCGGAGTCGCTTGCTGCGTCACTGCGTTCCCAAACAACAAAGGGAAGGCGCGCGGGCGCGTTTGAAAGTCGCGCTGAGGCAGGGTAGCTCGAGCGAAGGTAAACTGCCAGTTACAGAATGAATGGCAAAGCGGTGCAGGAAAGGTAAGAAAACGTTTTTGTCCAACCGTATTGTAGTGGATGATGAGCCCAAGACGCTTGAAAACGATCCACGCCGTGTGGATGATGTGGCAGGGTTGGTTGCTCCCAGGAGATGAAGCGGTGACTCGGCGGTGGGTACGGAAGGTGATCCCGATCGTCGCCAAATGAAGTAAATGATGACAGGAGAAATTCCGGTTTACTTCTTGTACTTTTATTCGTAGGTAAATGCACCCACGACCGGAGCCATCCGCTCACGGAGGATCCAGCAACCGTCTGGCATTGCTAGGATTCCCAGCAAGCGAGCGGCAACGCTCGAGAATGGAAGGGAACAAAACAATAACAGTGACCATGAGTCTCGTGAGCCCACGAGACTCATGGTGAAGCCTGGAGAAATACACAGCGATACAGCATTGAAGCAATACAGCATTATGATATCATTACAGCAGCATCACTTCTTTTACACAGGTTGGCGGGCAGGCATGTGTCAAACGTAATTTGGGTGGGCCTTACCACTGACAGCAGATGCAGACCCGCGTCATACTGGATATTGTAGCAAAGCATGGGCGTGTTGCCGAAAATGAAAAACGCGCTGTGTGTCATTCTACGACAATGTGGGTAAAGAAGTCCATGCATAAAGGGCAAGAGATCATGATTAAATTTGCAGACAAAGGGGAAGCCATTGTGATGATTCTAGATGACACTACATGCAGCGGGAATGCATGTGTTTACTCACTGATGCAGCGTATTCTAAGGTACTGTCAGCAGATCACACTAAGACTTTAAGGACCACAAATGGCTTGGTGGTGGAGGAAGCTACAATGGCAGCATGGATATCCAAACAAGAGGTTGACTTTCTAATTGCGTTTCATCAGATTACTCCCTATTTCTATACACTGTCCAAGATACATGAGAACAAGCACTCCACGACAAAGATGGCCCCCTTGTGTGGGCATGTTTGAAGACGCACAGGTGGCTATTTCTTTTTTTTTTTTTATAAAAAATTGCCACTTGTAGAGCTTGTATGTAAATGGATGTATGTGTGTACCCAAGCACTGGTTGGTGTTTTAATTGGTGGTATATGAACGTACATGCTGCTATGTGTGTTTTTATGTGCACACGGAAGCTTTTATATCTGTTGATCTGTATGTATTTGTGCTTGCATGAATGCTGATTGTGTTTATGGATAACTCTAGATGCTTTGCTGTGCATATTAGCGCGCATGTGTGTCTGTGTGTGCGCGCGCCCAACCTATTGTTTTGTCAGTATAGTATATAGCTAACAATTGCAGATCCTGGACTATTTGCAGGGACCATTTAAGTTTTTAAAAGAAGTGTTTATAACAAATTGAACTAAAAATCAGATGGAAGTGCTGTTCACCTGTCTACTTGGTGTAAAATATCACTGATGGTTACTGCACGTGGGGTAGAACACTTGGTGAAACTTGCAGGTCACAGACAGGGTGTGTTCTAATAGGACTGCTCAGTGTGATAATGTGTGTTAGAGTCAAATATATAGTTAGAGAAATAGAGAGACAATGAAAGAGAGAAATCGAGACAATGAAAGGGAGGAACGAAGAGACAGAGGGAGATTAAGATAAAATTAAGGGAGAAAAATGGGATCTAGAAAGAGGAGACAGATGAAAGAAAAATAGAGTCAAGAGTTACTTAGCGAGAAAGAGTGAACGTGAGTATGAGAGATAGTGGGTGACTGAAAATGTAGAGAGCAGACACTGCAAGAGATACTAAGAATGAGGAGAGAGAAATATAATTCAGATTGTGAGAGATGAGAGAGGAGCATGAAGTTAGTGTGAGCTTGTGTGTGTGTGTGTGAGAAAGAGAGAGAGAGAGAGAGAGAAAGAGTGCCTCCCTTAGCATATTCTTCTCTTGACTGGGATTCCCTGAGGAGACATTCCTTAGCTTTGAAGGACCTGGGACTCTTCAGGTGTAACCGCACTTCCTGAAACTTCCATGTGAGCTGTGTCTGTCAGTTCTATACCTCAGTTACACCTGCTGAGATGACATTATGCTGGGCTATATTTGCATTTGCAGGGAAATGATGTGCATACCGGATTGCCTTCATTGTATGTAGGCTAGTTGCTGCGGTTGAGTTAACCCCATAACATCCTATTTGTGCCAATCAGCATGTATTGGCAGGCTCTGAAGAGGGCATGTGTGATCTTTCCCTACCAGGCCAGTTAGCCAGTGGGATGTGTTATAATGGATCCCAGGGCTGTTCGCACACTGTCTCCAGACTAACACTGCAGTAAGAGCACAACTACGCACAGGCGTCCTTGGCAGACGCAACTGGATCTTCAGTCAATTTTCCATTTGATATAATCTGGTCTTAATGGAGTTTTTGTGCAGTGTTTGCCACTCTGCACAAAGACTTGCATGTCCTATTCTGCTGCTGTGAATGAGCAGCAAGTGTTTGTATGCCTGTGTGAGTGATTGCATGTGTGATGTGACTGAATGAGCATATGAGTGAATGCATGTGCGTGAGAATATATGTTGGAGCTGGATCTCTCTGCAAGGTCACCCCCAAACCTTTTGCCTTCACCCCTCCTGTTTTCTGAACCTGTTTTTTGGTGCTAAAGTGTGTGTGCTCTCTCCTCTTAGCATGGTCAAATTGGCTTACTCCCAATTGACCTATTTAATTCACTTATAGTTCCCTAGTAAATTGGTACTATAGGTACCCAGGGCATGTAAATTAATGCTATGAGTGGACCTGCAGCACTTATTGTGCCACTCACTTAAGAAGCCCTTTAAAACATATATCAAGGGTGCCATTGCAGTCTGTGTGTGCAATTTTAAACTGTCATTTCAACCTGGCAAAATAAACATTTTGCCTGGCTGAAACGTTCCTTGTTAATACATAAATCACCCCTAGGGTAAGCCCTAAGCAGCCCATATGGCTGGGTGCATTGTATTTAAAAACGTTGGACATGTACTTTTAGGTTTTAATAGTTCTGGTAGTGAAAAACTCTCAAATTTGTTTTTTACTATTGCAAGGCCTACCTCTCCCATAGGATAACATTTGGTTACCATACTGCATTTATTAGGTGATAACTTTTGTTTGGGAGCATATAGGAATGTTGATATCTGAGGAATTGTAATTTAAAACCCACTTCTGCTCAGACTCAACTGGACCTGCATGTGCCCAGCTACTGGCCTCTGATGGAGGGAGTATTGATCCCCAAGAGGTGCCCTCCAGGTCCTGGACACTTGGCGGGCATCAGAGTGTACTCCTCCTGAACCAACTGTGAGTTCTGTCAGAACCAGCGAAGTGCGACACAACTCAACACTGCCCGATGCAGGACCTCACATCACCATACATCCCATGGTGGCCTCTTCGGAACTGAATCAGCGCGATGCAGCTCTACGCAGGACCTTGCATCGCTATCCTCGCAGTTCCCCATCGGAACTGACACAGCGCGACGCTATGCCCTGCATCAAGGACAAGTGATACTATTCTCAGTGGGAGTAACCTGGTCCATGTATCCAGCCCGCACTCCATCATGGTCGACCTGAACTTTGTCCCGGTCCGGCATGACCAGATAAGCATGGTTGTCACTTTGAGCTTTTAGGCACTATACTTACCTTAAAAATTGCATATCTCCAGCTCTACTGGTTGCATTTTTGTCATATTGGTGTCAAATAATTTAGAACATTTTCCTCCATTTTCCTAAATTGGTGTGGGATTTTGTTTGTGTTATGTTTTCACATTATCGCTGTTTGTGTGCTACAGAAACACTTTACACATTGCCTCTAAGTTAAGCCTAACTGCTTTTGTGCCAAGGTACCAGAGGGTTAAGCATAGGTTATTTTGGGGTTTGCTTGTGTTGCATCAGAGTCTGCGCGCAGTTTTAAACTGCCATGTCGACCTACTTGCCAGACCCTAAACTTCCCTTTTCTTACATGTAAGACACCCCTATGGTAGGCCCAAGGTACTCCCATGGGCAGGGTGCAGTGTATGTGAAAGGTATGACATGTACTGGTATGTGTAACATGTCCTGATAGTGAAATACTGCCAATTTCGGTTTTCACTATTGAAAGGCTATCTGCCCCATAGGATAGAATGGGAGATACTTTGTAACATCTTACAAGTATAACTTCCCATTGGGACAAGATGGAGAAATAAAGTTTAGGCTCTCTGAACTCAGAATTTAATAACACATCTTTTAGTAAAGATGTTTTTTAAATTATGTGTTTGAAAATGCCACTTTTAGAAGTGGGCATTTTCTTGTTTAACCATTCTGTGTGCCTCTGCCTGTTCGTGGATTGACTGTCTGGTTTTGGAGTGACAGAGGCTGGGGATCTGCATTCACTGTAGACAGCCACTGGGGGGGTTGAGGTGTGCCTGGCCCTTCCTGGATGACTCAGAGCTGAGCTGAATGGGGCTTGGCTGCATTTAGAGTAGTGGGAGGAGAGTTCCTTGCACCTAAATAGGGCCTGTCTCCCTTGCGCAATGCTGTCTCCACCCCTTGTGGTCATACTGCACCAGTGAGGACAGAACGGTTGTATGACATTACCACGCCTTCCTTCACCACGCACGTCTTTCCTTCGCACATTTCACAATGCATACCACTACCACGCATTTACATTCATTCATATTAGAAACACCTTCACCACGCATTCCACTACCACACATACTTTTACCACGCTTACTGCCTCTGAAAAATTCTATCACAGTGTAACACTGCCACCTACTGTTCAAAATGTATACATTAACTCAATACATTTTTTTATTCTATTTGAACATGTTATATTTTTGGGGGGAGACCCCCCCAAGCCCCCTTTTTTTTAATTATCCTCAAATGCATGGTTTTGCTTGCGTTGTAAAGACTTGCGTGCCAACAGTCTTTACGATCTAAACAATGCGTGGAAAATGTACTACGAAGTTAAACCGTCAGGGTAAAGGCTGGATCCCGGACAGAACTGGTTTGGACTGGGCTCAGAGACACTTTCACATAGAGAACAAAGCCAAAATGAGGTATAAGTAGTGGATCTTAAACCCCAGAACTTTAAATCACTTCTGGCCTCAAGAGGAACCTTTGCCAAGAAGAAGAGCTGTGAGGAGGAGTACTGCCCCTTTGCTGTGTGCTGTGTGGAGTTGGCCTGCAGTTGCTGTTTCTGCCAAGGAAAGGACAAAGACTGGAACTTTACTGTGAACCTGCTTGAATAAGAATCTCCAAGGGCCTGAGTGTGCTGGCCTCCTGTTCGGAAGTCTCAGGGACACAAAGACTTCACCCCCAGCTCCCCTGAACTCTATTGCTGAGAGTTCTGACCAGCCAGGAGGTGCCTATTCCAGTTTTGAGGCCTCTGGAGGTTGTTCCTGCTGTTGGGAGCTGGAAGAAAGCGAAGAGAAGTAGGAAAACCTGTCGTCGATGATGTCAGCGATGCCGCTGTGACGCCGTGACCTGCAACGAGGCCCAAGGCACTGCTCGTGAACTGAACGGCGCACTGCCCGGCCTGCACCGCAGCTCCAACGCCATTCGACGCCTGCAGTTATTGGCATTTCCTGAAGCCAGCGCTCGCACCGACTCATTCATCGCCAGCGTCTGCATCCTGTTATCGCGGCGCCGATAACCGCCTAGGGTGACTCCACGAACTCGCCGGCTTTGCATCGTCACTGGAACCAATGCCTCTCCGCTGACGCAACCGACTTCCCCTGTCCTGGACACGACACGTCTCCTCCTTGCAGACACGATGCCTCGCCTCCCCCGTGGCAGCCAGGTAACTGACCTCGACCTTAGCACTGACCCCTCACCTCCACGATGCGATGCATCATCATAGACTTTGTTTCTAAGGTACTGTTTGTTTGGGGGTCCATGAGACTCCGTGCCCGGCGCCGCGCTCCTCGCGGTCGGCGCCGTACTTTGGATTTATTGCTGCCACGACGTCGTAATAGCCCCAGGTGGAGCTATTTGTTTTCTACAAGCTTTACTTTTGCAACAACTGTTCTAAAGTCATATTTTATTACCTGTATGTTGGAGTTTTGTTATTTTGGTCTTGTTGAGTATGAGATAAAGATACTTTATTTTTCTAAACTGGTGTGGTGTCCATTTGTGATGTTATCACTGTTTTTCTGTGTGTTTTGAGTACAAATACTTTACACATTGCCTTTGGGATAAGCCTGTCTGCTCGTACCAAGCTACCCAGGGGGTGAGCAGGGGTTATCCCCCTTACCCTGACTAGAAGCAAGGGTCCCTATTTGGACGAAGGTACCTACCTTTGTCAACTAGAGACCCCCATTTCTAACAAGGTGTCACGAAGAGTTATATAATTTATAGTGAGATACTTACAGAAAAATGCACAAGTGAAAGATCATTATAAAGCAGTGAACGGCTTGGAGAAGACCCTCCTGTTTTACGGTGCTGTGTGAGATCTGACACCATGCAAAATGCGCAATGAGGCCGATTGCAGACAATGCAGCATTTAGAATCACAACAGTGAGGATAGCTTGAAGGGCCCTGTACTTTACGTATGAAGTCTGATAGCTAATTGGACAAGACGTTCAATAATATGGCATGGGAGACCCAACCAATGTTTTGCTGCTGTCTTCTGAATCATGTACAGTTTCCTAGAGTGACAATATTTGTTGATAAATGATAATGGCATTAATCATGTTTGCTAGCACTATAACATATCTGAGTAAAGAACACAAGATATTAGTAGTGTATTTACATGGAATGTTAGTTGCTATCAGAGATAACACCCAGATGTTTACATTGAAACAACAGAGGTGGCTGGGTAACTATGAACGATTACTCACAGCATACCTAGCCAAGGACACAGGAGCAGCATCTGGATGCCGGCATGCTTGCGCGTGGAATGCAATGACAGAGCAAGTGCATTACAGGGAAGCTATCACTGAACTTCCAGTGATTGTGGTGGCCATGTCTTAAAAGACTTTAATCAGACGGAGATGCCAATAGGAGATACACAAATATGCAGTCAATCAGGCTAGCCGTTCATTAATTTAAATAATTGTGGGAAAGTATGTAATATTTGGTAATACGTACAAAAACATAACAAGAAAACCACATGTAAGAAAAATAGTGCTAGAATATATCAACCTGGGTGTAATCAAAGATATGATGTCTTACACTTTCAGTAATATTGGCTTTTAAATCTGCTCGGTGTTAATGCTGTTATAATAAACCTGCTTATGTTTGAAGATAAGTAGATATTAAAGGGACATAAATTCAACCAAAAACTAGGAGAGGGCCTAGATTTAGAAATAGGCCGACAATTTGTCAGTCATCATTGGACGTCATCCTGGTGTCGCCGGGTCCGCAGCTGTGACACCTGGCTTGCCCCTTGCGACCCCTGGCACTGCCTTTACACCCCTGACCTTAGAGGTGGCAAAATCAGTACCATTATTATTACACGAGTAGTGAGTAATGTTCCATTATTCACTACTAAATTAATAAAAAATTGGAGTACAATTAGCTGGATTATGACATTACCTGGTAGCTGAGGTAAGTAAAAAATAATTTTTTAATGTGTGTTGTGTGCGGGCTTGCGGGTGAGTGTGTCTTTACGTGGGAGAGAAGGTGTGTGTAAGTGTGAATGTGTGTCCATGTATTAAGCATGTGTGTGTGAGTGAAATTGAAGGTCAAAGAGCATGTGATGTCACTGCCGCTACCCCTGGCATTTTTGTGAATTGAGGTTCATGCAGCCATCATTCACAAATAAGAGAGAGGACAATAAAAGTACATCCAGCATTCTTTGCAGAGGACTAAAACCCAGATCCTGTACGCCTCAGGCTTCACTCTTCAGATCTCATACGTACTACAACACATAAAGATTCTCTGAATGCTGCGGCTAGGCTGGTTACATGTACCAAAAGAAACGCGCACATATCCCCAGTCCTAAAATCACCTTAAATGGTTGCCTTACGAAGCTCGAATTCAGCTAAAGATGGCTTGTCTGGTACACAAAGCCCTACATTTCAAAACCCCCAGTTACCTAGCGCAAAAACTTGAACTATCTGGGGGCGGTAGACCCTCAAGAAGTGCGAACTCTTTCCTCCTGAAACCACAAATCTATAGCAAAAGGAAAACCTGCCAAGGAGCCTTCTCCGGCGCTGCCCCGAAGATCTGGAACTCTCTTCCACCGGAAGTACGCAGAATCTCCTCCACGGCTGCTTTCAAACTGGAAGCCAAAAGATTCCTAATGAACAAGTTCTTACCTTAAATTGGTTATGATCATCCGCTCGAAGTCTCTGATCCTACAACCGTTAGACCTTCATTTGATGCCACTCTTCTTTACCTCATCGTTTGCCCCCTTCTTAGCCCGATATGTATTAGTTGTATTTTTCTCCTTTGACCCCTTTGTGCTGTAATTATTCATGTTTACTATGCTTTTTTTAATGTCAATATTGCATTTATTACCTTCCTTCCATCCTTTTGTAAAGCGCTCTGATATCCTTCAGGATCTTGTTCGCGCTATATAAAACTTTATAAATAAATAATAAATAAATAAATGGGTAACTGGGAGAGATTATATAACTGGTAGAATGCAGGAATATCCCAATTGGCCGGCAATCACAGAAATTGTGAAGATCTGAGTGAGAACTATGGGCTCCCAAAAGGGCATTTCTTGTTGTATGGAGCAATAGTCTCTGCTATATGCAGGACTAAACACAGAGGGATGCAATCAGTCTGCATCACAACTAGGAAGGGGGTCAGTAGATGAACTTAAGAGCGAATAGGAAAAAGACATTGGCAGAGAGCTAGATGATATAGCGTGGGAACGTATACTCAGGGCCGGCTTTATCGCTGGAGGCACCTGGTGCAACAGTCTTTTTGGCACCCCCGCCCCCCCTGAACTTCTTCTCCACGGATTCCCTCATTACCACTCTCCAACAGTGCCCCTCACCTCTCCAAAGCCCTTCTCTGACATACATTAAATTTTTTTAAAGCACTACTCATAGTTCACTCACACTCAGTTTTGTGATCTGCACGGTACACATTCTTTGCAACAGGCGCATTATCCCTCTGCGCTACTTTATGATTAGTAAAAACTGCCACTAGACAAAATTCTGATCTCTCACCAGCAGTAACATTAATCACCAGAGTTATCTTGACATTTTTATTGTTACCTGAAAACTGCTGAATGCACACTGAAGTTCACGTGCTTTTAAACCCATAAGTTATTTTTAAACACAGCGCCCCACACCAAAGTCAGTGCCAGGTGTGGCTGCACCAGTCTCATCGCCCTAAAGCCAACCATGCGTATACTATTCAATGCCCCCAAATTTAATAAAATGCCAGGTTTAAACTGATACACTTTGTCTATCGCATGACGTGAAAATGCCTCAATACTTTAGGACTATTGGCAAAAAAAAATCAAACCTAATTAATAGGTCTCTAGATAGGAACATAGACTGCTCGGTTGAGGTACATATTTTAGACCAGTGGTCAAAGTGGGGGGGATCTGAGGGGCACAACGTGCCCATACTTTCTTAATTTTAGGAAAACAGTTCCCTTACTTTTGGGAAAAGGCTATAGTTCCGGGGCGGTTAATGTCAGAGCTGAAATGCTTCAGCTGAACTGGAAGGCATGGAGCCTCCTTCGCTGTGAAACCGAGGGAGGGGCAGACAGCTAATCAAGTCCTCTTGCCAGGGTCCTTGCTTCCCTGAAAGAAATGTAAACATGCGCAACTGGTCAATCTGCAAATGTAAAGGGTGCTTGAAAGCCGGTATTGGCTTTAATTGATGGAATCACTTGAAGCTTCCTAATAAACAAATTTATCATATAAACCTACTTAAAAAATGGGTTGGGGCACCCCCAGTTTCAATACAGTACATACAACCAATGGGGAACACCACTAACCAAATCTCTTTAAGTGATACACTTACAGCCCAACAAAAAGACAAACTTTATCAGAGTTTATTACCATTTGCTCCAATTTTCTCAGAGGTTCCTGGGAGAACCCATCCAGCTTTCCATGGCATTTCTACAAAAGAAGAGACAGTAGTAAAGTAACGGCCCTATAGGATTCGCAAAGCTAGAAGAAAAGCCATACAGATAGAAATTGAACAAATGTTAAAACTAGGAGTGATTGAGCCCTTGAATAGTGATTGGTGCTCTCCCATCGTATTAGTTCCCAAACTGGAAGGAACCACACGCTTTTGTATTGACTTCTGAGCCGTGAATAACATATCAAAATTTGACAACTTCCCTTTACCACGAATAGATGAGTTAATTTAGATATCCCTCCTTCGAGGCTTTTGAGGCCTTCAAGTGACTCAAACAGATAATTGCATCAAAACCCATACTACTGTCTCCTGACTTCTCAAAACCCTTTTTACTCCAGACCGATGGGGCTGTTTTGTCTCAAGAAACAGAAGCCTGTGAAGAGAAGCCCATTCTCTTCATCAGCCGCAAATTATTTCCCCGGGAAATTTCATATCTATTAATTGAAAAGGAGTGCTTGGCCATCAAATAGGCTATTGAAAAGTTGAAGTATTATCTTAAAGGCAGACCTTTTATTCTGTTCACCGATCATGCTCCCCTAACCTGGTTAAGTAGAAACAAGGGTAACAATCCTAGGGTGCCCAGATGGTTTCATTCGCTCCAACCATTCCAATTTGAGGCTCAGCATTGAAAAGGTAAACAATAAGGAAATGTAGATTTCCTTTCCAGATATCCTCTTTTCCTTTTATCAGGAAAATCGTGGGGGGGGGGGAGGAAGGTATATCATAATGGAGGCTCCAGGGGTAAAACAATAGACTTACCCGTAAATTCCTTGATGGTCTCTTCAGTCCATGGACCCTATAAAACAACAGGAGAAAGGGGTCAAAACAACACAAAACTGACACAATTCAAATCCTAGAATAGAGACAGATATAGGACTATTGGTTTTGAATGGCAGAGCGGAATCCGATGTGGAAGAGGAGGAGAAAAAGAAGCCAAAAGCAGAGCATGGGGAGACAAGGAGAATGACACAAGGTCCGCTATGAGGAGGAAAGTGCACCGCACCCGAGGAATTAAACATAGAAGTCAAATTGAGCAAAGAAGAGGGGAAATAGCGTTCCCCGGAGAGACCACCGCAGGAGCAGCGCTCATCTTGGCCGAGCTCCTGGAGGAGCGTGGCTTGCTCAGGTGCGTTCCCGGGTAAAAGGGTGGAGGGTAGTTACAAGTAAATATATACATAGATAATAAAAGAAACTACGCTATCCTGACAATTTTAGAGGATGGGTCCAAGTTTTAGAGAATAAGACGGCTCAGGTAAACCAGAAAAAATAACGAGGAGAAAAAGTATTGAAACCAAGATCAGGTTTTGCCACTATTTTATTTTATTTTTCTCAGTGTCTGTCATTTAGGTACTAGAACCCTCGAGCATAAAATAGATGAAATTATCTGATATATATGAGAAGGAAGGTAGTTACGAATTAAAAGGGCCCCACCAGAGAAGGATCTTATTAGTGAAGATCCCTAATCAGAGAACGAAAGTTGAATCGGGGACACCCAAAAGAGAAGGGCTAATAAAATAGGGAAGATAAAGACTCGGAGAGAAAGAAAAGAATATAATAGATCAAATAGAAAAGAAAGGCAAGAAGGATTTAAGGTAGAGAACAGGAACACTTACCTGTGGTTTTCCTTCTTTTGCTGACAGGAAGGTCACCTATTTGGAGAACCTGAGGAAGAGGAGACAGTACATTATAAAAGGACTTGATCTATTACGGTTCTAGAGTATAATCATAGAGAAGACGGATTACCTAGAGGACTGAATGATAAAAGTTGAAACTTATGATAATAAATAAAATTGAGTCATGCCAACTTCTTGAAGCATCATCCTCCATTTGTTTAAAGGCCCAGGATCCCAATTGCCCAGATGACCACACCAGTTACTGCCACCAACCTAGAGGTACAATCCATGCACTTCAACATTAACCCCTTTCAGACCCGCCTAACAACCACAGAAGGGAGGCTGGCAAAGGTGGCATCTAGGCTGTATGATGCCCCGGACTGGAGTCAGGATATCTGTGCATCATGGACCATAGCCCAGAGGACGCAATTGGGTTAACTCTAGCCTCAAATAACCTTGTGCATGATTTAATTGCCTTAGAAGCCAGATCTTATCCCCATACAACAACAAAGATTAGATTGAGACTGACTGACTGTTCCCCCCCTGACCAGGCCTAGACAATAACGTGAGCCAAGTCCCTGTGGTCGCTCTCACTTCAACACTTTCGCAAATCGATTGACTCACCCCAAAATTTTCTAGGGAAGACAAGAGTATCACTAGTAAAGATCACATGACCCCTGTTGATCCTCTTCATCTTCACCATGTGGAGTGCTCGATCGAGCAAGATTGTATGTGTAGCCCTCTAGTAGAGTCCCAAGATCCCAATTCTCCACTGGCACTGATGGTTAGCACTCAGGATAGTGGACCAGTTATAAGGACCAATAGCCAAGATGTGCCTTTACCGAAAGCCCCATCTCTCCCCCAGGCCCTCCCACAAGAAGATAACGGGGAATTGATTAATATTTTGTCATGGAACTTGGCAGGTATAAACAGGAGGTGTAATTGCCCGTATTGGCTGGATTTGGTTTCCCGTCAAGATTTATGCTTGTTCCAGGAAACCTGGTGTCAGATGTCAACACACATACCTGGGTTTAAGACCTTCTTTAGGCCAGCGGTACCGGCCAAACAGGGTCGGGCTTCAGGGGGGTTGCTCACTTTAGTAAACCTTGCACTGAATTGTGAAGCAAAAGAGTTGGTCACTAACAGCCCAGACATTTTGGGGATCAGGCTTTCAAACGGGAAAGGTCAAATGGTTGACATTTATAATGTTTATGCTAGGAGTGCTAGAGGTGGTAGCTCGTTGACTCTTAATGCCTTGGATAATCTATTGGCAGACAGGAATGCTAGCCATCCACTAATAATCGGTGGTGATTTTAATATCACATTTGAACCACTTGACTGGGCTGAGTCCATTGATGTGACTGAGGAGGATAAAGCATGGAGAGTACCATCTTTGGAATTACCCCCAATTAAAAAATGGTCACAAGCCGCCCTCCAATTGAATGCAATATCCCTAGAACATAGGTTAAGGGCCACTAATGGGCGAACCAACTCAGATAGGGGTGGAGGTATGACCTTTATTGGAACAAAAGTGTCTAGCCGGATCGACTATATATTAGTGGACTTGACCCTGTGGCCTTTAGTACGGGATATGTTTATATCCCCGGTGTTAGACGTCCTGCCTCCTGCACCGTCCTTTGGAGTCCTGGGGGAACTTGAGTGCTTGCTTTGTAGAAAGTTGAACCCTTTTTAGCAGACCCCTCACGTCTCTGGTAGAGGTGGAGTTTGTAGACACTCCCTTCCTTTAAATATACCGGCTCGCCGAGGAACCGTTGCTTGGCTTTGATCCTGCACCACGCTCTGACCTATCCTGGAAACTCCGTGTCTGGCAACACTTCTCTTGCGAGTACGCTAGCTCTTTTCCCTACCTAGAGCGATTCCTGCTACCCGCCTCTAGAAGATCGCAAGGCGATTCCAGTTTGTTTTGTGCTTCTTATTTTGTGTCCCCTGCCTTACCTCCAAGCGGCGATTCCAAAGTACCCCGCTGATCCCTTGATTCGCGACTGCGTTCTTGGCAGTATTAACGCGCGGCCGCGTTCTGAAGCCCTCGCGGACTGAGAGGCTTTTTCACCTGTGTTCCTGATTCCTCCTAAACTTTTCCCGTCTTTGAAGAAATTGACGAGTGGCGGCGTTCTTTTACTGGAATAGACGTTGCCTTGTTTGTGAGTGGAAACTGACTTAAAGCTTGATACTTTGTATCTGTGTTTTATGCGCTTTGCACCTTTGATTGCTTTGTTTGTTTAAAACGCTGGAGAGGCATTTTTCTGACTATCCTGTCCTGTTATGCATATGCCCTCACAGTCCAGTCAGTTTGGAAGCTCTTCTCCGTAGAATCTGTTAGGAGTATTATACAGATTCTTTGTCGGTCCCCCTCTATTTTTTATTTTGTTTATTTTTTTTATTTTTTTGGACAAATCTCAGTGACACAAGTTACTGGCAAGGGTAAAGAAGTATTTGCCTACACTTCCGGAATACTGAGAGGATCCAATATTCTACACAAGGAGATGTCCAGCCGGTAAGGGAAAGTGTGTTTCTATAACGCAAGCACTGAATTTTTCCCTGTGGATATTTACTGTTAGAAGGGGGAAGGAAGGAAGTTTCTTATCACTGTCTATTCTTGTCTCCCTGTAGGTTTCACCTTATCTGTGGTCTGGTCAACCCTGAGGGAATCGGCTGGGGGGTTAAGCAGTTGTCTCATCTTGATTTCTAACCCCCACATCTCCGAGAATCAGTCTAGGGGTGCAAGTGTCTTAATTTCTTTCATCCATGGGCTGCCTTTAGGAGTGTGGGGGGATTTCTCGTCGCTCCTGTGGATTGAGCCTTGAAGTATACAACGGTTAGTGGCAACGGCAACAGAAAGCCAAGCCCACGACTTAAGTCCACCCGAGCGATGATAAATGCGGACGGGGCTTGCTCCTCTATGGAGAACCCCCTCCAGAGTCCCACTGTAGAAGAGCTGGCAGCTGCTATAATGGAACTTCAAAGCGAGGTAGGGAGACTTAGAGTAGAAAACCAACAACTCCATACAGAATTAGGTCAGGCCCGGCTCCAACCTATGTTTAGTAACCCTGCAAGTGACACTTCTCAAAAGACTAAGCGCACTTATATACAGCCTGCCCATTTTACCGCTCCCCCTTCCATCGTAGACACTGCAACTACAGGTCTTGTAAATCCACAAGCAGTTCAGGTTTCAGTACATACACATAATCCAGTACCTTTGGCAGTACCTGAGAGATTTTATGGAGATAGTACGAAGTATAGTGTTTTCATCAATCAGTGTCACTTACATTTTTTGTGTAAGGCTTCTGTTTTTCCCGACGACGCAGCCAAAGTGGCTTTCGTAATTTCTTATTTAGGGGGCAATGCTGCCAGATGGGCGGTTCCTTTGATTGAAAACAATGACCCTCTTCTATATGATTTTGTCCTGTTTAAAGACAAGTTGAAAAGCCTGTTTGCCCGCCACACATACGTGCAGGCCAGTGATAATGAGCTGTTAAACCTAAGACAAGGGTCCAAAGACCTGCTAAGTTACCTTACCGAATTCAACAGACTGGTAGTAGAGACACAATGGCCCGAGGAGAAAAGGACGTCTTTGTTTTATCGAGGATTAAATGATGAGATAAAAGACCTTCTTTCTCAAATTGTAGACCCCCTGAAGACTGTCACGCTTTTATAGACCTTGTTGTAAAACTGAATCATAGACTAACTGAGCGTAAAGGAGAAAAATCTCGTGGAAATTTGGCCCGTTTTTTAGTAGTCAGAGGGGATAAGAAAGAAAGCAAAGAAGTCAAAGATACTAGCGAACCTATGCAATTAGGGGGTATGAGATTACCTTTGTCGCTTGAGGAAAAGGAGAAACGCAGAAAGAACAATCTATGCCTTTATTATGGTAAAGGAGGACATTATGCGAGAGGTTGTCCCGCTAAAACCTCTATCACCCCCAAGACTGCTGCTATGAGTCAGTATTACGACCCCTTGTCGGAAAACTAGAATACTTGAGGAAGACGAAGACCGCTTCTTCAAGTTGTCATATGTTTCAGGTCTCTCAAGAGATAGCCAGTATTACGGCTCCTGTGGCGCGACATTTTACAATAGCTGTTACTCTCATTGTCTCCACTCAACGCAGAAAAGCGTTGTCTATCCTTCTTGATTCCGGGGCGACTGGAAATTTTCTAGATATCCATCTAGCTCATACCTTAGGAATTCCTTTTTGCCAAAAGCAAAACCTGAACCAGTGAGGGCGGTAGACGGGACTGAGCTATCTTCCGGATTAATAAAGTATCATACTCCGGCACTGATCATGGTATGTAGCAACGGACATTCGGAAACCCTTGTGTTTGATTTAATCGATACGCCGAACTTTGGGGCCATACTTGGGGTCCCATGGTTGCAAACCCACAATCCTCACATTGATTGGAACACACGCAAGGTCACATTAAAATCCCCTTACTGTTTGTTGCATTGCTATCGTGAAGCCAGTAAGTGGGAAACCCCGTTATGTTGTGCAATGGATGTGGAAAGAGAGAACCTTCCTCACATTTATAGCGAATATAGAGAAGTATTTGATGAAGACAAGGCCACGGTTTTACCCCTCACAGGAGTTATGATTGTCGAGTTGACTTAATTCCTGGGGCGGAATTGCCGGTAAGCCGAGTGTATGCATTGACTGAACCTGAAACGGAGTATCTCCAGAATTATATTACCGAGATGCTAAAGAAAGGGTTTATAAGGCATTCTACTTCCCCTGTGTCATCTCCCATCTTCTTCATTCCTAAACGCGAAGGTGGATTAAGAGCATGTCTAGACTATCGTGCCTTGAATAAAGTCACAATCAAAAACAAGTATCCCCTCCCGCTAATCTCAGTGCTGTTAGACCAAGTACGTGGAGCCAAAATGTTCACTAAATTGGATCTCCGAGGGGCCTACCATCTGATACGAATTAAGGAAGGAGACGAATGGAAGACTGCTTTCCGAACCAAATTCGGTTTGTTCGAATACTGCGTCATGCCATTCGGTCTCTGCAATGCCCCTGCGGCGTTCCAATTTTTTATTAATGACATCTTACGTGAATATCTAGATCTATTTGTGATCGTCTACATAGACGATATCTTGATTTTCTCAAAATCTGAGCAAGAACACGTAGAGCATGTGACGAAAATATTGCAGAGACTAAGTGACAACCAGTTATTTGCTAAACTGGATAAAAGCACCTTTCACACTACTAAAGTGGAATTTTTAGGATTTGTCATTTCACCTGAGGGGATACACATGGACCCAAAGAAGATAGACGCCCTTGTCAAGTGGCCCAGTCCTAGTAATGTAAAAGAAGTACAATCTTTTATTGGGTTTGCAAATTTTTACAGACGTTTTATTGATTATTTTTCAGACCTAATTATCCCCATTACTCGACTGCTCCGCAAAGGGGTCGTCTTTGTCTGGTCCACAGAAGCAGAACAGGCCTTCTCTCAACTCAAGAAAAAGTTCACCACCTCCCCCATCATACGTCATGCAGACAACTCACAACCATATTATGTGGAGGCGGATGCCTCCCAATATGCAGTGGGAGGGGTTTTGTCTCAACGAAATCCTACCACTGGTTGTTTACACCCTATAGCCTATTTTTCTAAGACTCTTCTTCCAGCTGAACAGAATTATACCATCGGAGAGCGAGAACTGTTAGCGATAAAACGCGCCTTCCAAGAATGGAGGCATTATTTATTGGGATCTCCTCACACTGTTACCATCTACACGGACCATAGGAATCTGCAATTTTTTAAATCAGCAAGGGCATTAACACCCAGACAGATGAGATGGGTCCTGTTTTTTAGTGAATTCGACTTTGTCATTACCTATCGTCCAGGAACCCAACAAGGAAAAGCCGATGCTTTGTCCAGGCTGGGTTCGAACAAAAGAATACAAGTGAATGAACATCCTCCTCTTGTTCCTTGTCATAAAATAATAGGACTAGGAGACATGGGTATACAGTCACCTCCCTTTTTGGACAGGTTAATAACCGCCTGTTCTGAGATTTCTCCCTCGAGTGGATGAAAGAGCCACAACACACTATCAAGGACGGGTTATATTTTCATAACAATAGAATATATGTGCCTCTAGTAGACCTGCAACAACACATAATTAGATGGTGTCATAACACCTCTTTAGCCGGTCATCCTGGTGGAGAAAAAACGGTACAAACATGCCAACGATGGTTTTGGTGGAGAGGCATGAATAAAGATATCTTGGCCTATGTCTTGGCATGTCCTGTCTGTGCTAGACAAAAGTCCTTGCACGCAGCCCCTGCTGGACTACTTCAACCTACAGACATTCCTTCTGTCCCCTGGCATTCAGTCAGTATGGACTTCATTACTAGACTTACCTCGAGCGCAAGGCTACAATACCATTTTAGTGGTTGTGGATATGTTCACTAAAATGGCTCACTTTATTCCGTTGAAAAAGCTACCCTCATCCAAAGAATTAGCACAGGTGTTCATAGAACATATCCGATTGCATGGCATTCCCTCTATAATAATAACTGATAGAGGAGCCCAATTCATCTCACGTTTTTGGCAGGGACTGTGTACATCCTTGGGAATAGACCATAGACTGTCTACTGCGTACCATCCGCAAAACAGACGGACAGACAGAGAGAACTAACCAGACTCTTGAACAATATCTGCGTTGTTTGTTATCAACCATGACCTCTGATTGGGTATATGCCTTGCCTATAGCTGAGTTCGCTTATAATAACACCACCCATTCATCCACTGGAGTTTCTCCTTTTTTTTTTGCCCATGCACATCATCCTAGATTCCTTCCCTTCCCCTTGCCTCTTCATTTAGTGCAAATCCCTGCAGTTCAAACGCACCATGCGGTTCTTTTAGACATTTGGGAAACAGCGAAACAGGAACTAGTGAAAACCAAAGAAGCAATGAAACAACAATCTGATAAACATCGTCGTCCTGCTCCTGTATATAAAGTGGGGGACAAGGTCTGGTTAGCTACCAAGAACTTGAGGTTGGAGGGCCCCCGCAAATTACAACCCCGTTACATAGGGCCTTATTCCATCACCAAGATTATAACTCCCGTTACACTAAAACTTGAGTTACCTGACGAGATGCGTATCCATCCAGTGTTCCATGCTTCCTTACTTAAAGAGTATAGACCCTCATTGGACCCTGAAGCACCTCCTCCCCCTGTCCAAGTGGGAGGTGAAACAGAATATGAGGTGAAAAGAATCATTGATTCCCGTAGATACAGGGGTAAGCTCCAATATTTGGTGGATTGGGTTGGTTATGCCCCGGAAGACAGATCATGGGAACCTGCTGAAAACGTACACGCCCCTGTTCTAGTTCGTAGATTTCATGCCTTATATCCCACAAAACCCCGTCCTGTGAATAGGCCTTTGGGTGGGAGAACTGTTAGACGTCCGGCCTCCTGCACCGTCCTTTGGAGTCCTGGGGGAACTTGAGTGCTTGCTTTGTAGAAAGTTGAACCCTTTTTAGCAGACCCCTCACCTCTCTGGTAGAGGTGGAGTTTGTAGACACCCCCTTCCTTTAAATATACCGGCTCGCTGAGGAACCGTTGCTTGGCTTTGATCCTGCTCCACGCTCTGACCTATCCTGGAAACTCCGTGTCTGGCAACACTTCTCTTGCGAGTACGCTAGCTCTTTTCCCTACCTAGAGCGATTCCTGCTACCCGCCTCTAGAAGATGCGCAAGGCGATTCCAGTTTGTTTTGTGCTTCTTTATTGTGTGTCCCCTGCCTTACCTACAAGCGGCGATTCCAAAGTACCCCGCTGATCCCTTGATTCGCGACCGCGTTCTTGGCAGTATTTACGCGCGGCCGCGTTCTGAAGCCCTCGCTGACTGAGAGGCTTTTTCACCTGTGTTCCTGATTCCTCCTAAACTTTTCCCGTCTTTGAAGAAATAGACGAGTGGCGGCATTCTTTTACTGGAATAGACGTTGCCTTGTTTGTGAGTGGAAACTGACTTAAAGTTTGATACTTTGTATCTGTGTTTATGCGCTTTGCGCGTTTGATTGCTTTGTTTGTTTAAAACGCTGGAGAGGCATTTTTCTGACTATCCTGTCCTGTTATGCATATACCCTCACAGTCCAGTCAGTTTGGAAGCTCTTCTCCGTAGAATCTGTTAGGAGTATTATACAGATTCTTTGTCGGTCCCCCTCTATTTTTTATTTTGTTTATTTATTTATTTTTTTTGGACAAATCTCAGTGACACAAGTTACTGGCAAGGGTAAAGAAGTATTTGCCTACACTTCCGGAATACTGAGAGGATCCAATATTCTACACAAGGAGATGTCCAGCCGGTAAGGGAAAGTGTGTTTCTATAACGCAAGCACTGAATTTTACCCTATGGATATTTACTGTTAGAAGGGGGAAGGAAGGAAGTTTCTTATCACTGTCTATTCTTGTCTCCCTGTAGGTTTCACCTTATCTGTGGTCTGGTCAACCCTGAGGGAATCGGCTGGGGGGTTAAGCAGTTGTCTCATCTTGATTTCTAACCCCCACATCTCCGAGAATCAGTCTAGGGGTGCAAGTGTCTTAATTCCTTTCATCCATGGGCTGCCTTTAGGAGTGTGGGGGGATTTCTCGTCGCTCCTGTGGATTGAGCCTTGAAGTATACAACGGTTAGTGGCAACGGCAACACCCGGCTTGTGACAGCGATCACAACTCTTTACATTTATCCATTAGTCATTTATGGGGGAGCCTTGGGAAGGATCACTATGCTCCACTGAGTACAAGGGAGTTACTTGTCACAAATGATATGCTTCGACTTAAATGGCCCACGGTATTGGCAGACGAAGCTAAAACTCAGAATATTAAAGAAGCTCTAGCTGAGCATCTAATAGTACTAGAAACAGCGAGTAAGGATCCGCTCTCTCAGACTACCTGTAGTATTCTCCATAGGGAATTTTTTGATCAATTGGCCTGCTTTTTTCTTATTCCTATTAATAAGATCAGATCTTCGCAGGGAAGTCCCTGGGGAACTAACTCATGGTATAATAAAGAATGTAGGGTAGCAAGAGCGAGATTGACAGTAGCTATCAAAAATAGGGATCCTATTAGTATCCGCAATACCAGAAGGGATTATAAACCGGTACAGGGTAAAGCAAAAAAACAATGGGATGAAAGGAGATGGGAAGATCTAGGGGAGGCCATTGGACACCCTGATTCCCGACAATTTTGGTCGCTTGTGGCAAAAACCAATTTTGAACGCACACCTCCCCTGGCCAATAATATTCCGGCAATAGAATGGCACAAACATTTCAGTGAGCTATACTCCATTGGTAACTCTACCGATAGATTCCAGATGCCCCATGATTTGGGTGCTCCAGCAGGTACCATTGTATTCACTAGGGAAGAGATCATGAGCTCCCTAGATGCCATCATACCTGAAAAAGCCCCTGGTCCGGATGGCATCCCGGGAGATCTCTTTCGCACAGATAGGGCAAACTGGACAACCTATTTCATGAATCTGGCCAATGATATTGCCGGAGGAGGAAGCATCCCGGACTCGTGGAAGGGGGCCGAAGTGATCCCAATTTTCAAAAAAGGGACAGGTCCAAGCCCGCCAACTACCGCCCAATAAGTTTGATAGACTGTGCCCAAAAGGTCTTCTGCCGATCGCTCCTATCTAAAATCCAGACCTGGATGGATGAGAATAATATCCCCTCTCCATTACAGGTGGGCTTCCGGCGGAAGACCAGCAGTATTGATCAGGCGTTTCGCCTTGTCATGCTGTTTTGGAAGGTGGTTGTGCTGGGCAAAGGCAGTTTATACCTCGCCTTCATAGACCTCAAAACAGCCTTCGACCTAGTCCCCAGGGATCTACTTTGGCAGGTCCTTATGAACATGGGAATGCCTCTGGGAATCCTAGAACTACTGGTTAGGCTACACAATGATAATTTTGCTCGTGTGAGGTGGGGAAACCAGGGGCAATTCTCTGACCCGATTAAGATCCGGCGGGGGGTACGCCAAGGGTGTGTTCTGGCCCCTACCCTTTTTTCCCTTTATGTTAATCAAATTGCTGACCTGTTATGTTCAATTCCGGCTGATGCTCCTTCTTTGGCGAACCAGAAAATTGCAACATTGCTGTTTGCCGACAATACTCTCTTGGTATCTAAAACTCCCATGGGCTTCCAAAGGCTTTTGGATCAGTTTAAGGCCTTTTGCGATATGAGGGGTTTGGTCATCAACACCGCTAAAACTAAGCTGATGATGTTGAATCCCCGCAAAACCTTTAAACGAAATCTGGTCTTGGATAATGTCCCATTGGAGAGGGTTAGCTCCTTTGAGTACCTGGGTATAAAGCTGTCTGACAGTATGACATGGAATAATCACTTAGATAAGGCGTCCCTGAAATTATCACAGCTAACCGGGGCCTTGCGGCGGGAGATTTGCCTATCGTACACCAAGCCTGTTGCTCCAGCTCTCAAACTCTATAGCACTGAGGTAGTGAGCAGTGTTCTTTATGGGGCAGAATTGTGGGGTGCAGTAGACGCATGCAAGCTAGCAATTATGGAAAACAAGTTCCTTAGGAGCCTGGTATCTCTCCCCCAAAGCACCCCCCTTTTCTCCTTGAAAATGGACCTGGGAGTTAGGTCAATCAGTGACCAAGCGAGATTGCGCCCTTTGCTCTTTTGGTATAGACTGGTTACTATCCCTGATTTGGCTCTTTATGCTGCTGCTTTTAATGAAGTTTCTGCCCTAGATAGAAATAAAAAAATTGGGTGGATTAAATATGTGAATACCACCCGGGCAGCAATTGGCCTCCCAAATGAGTTTGTTGGTCCCCAGCCCCTACATACAAAGGACCAAATAAAACTCCAATACTGGTCATGGGTAGAGCAGACTAATTATTTGAAAATCCATCAGGGTAGCCTAGCTGATGCTTTCTTAGACATTAAACCCGTTAAATGTCTTGAGAGCCACTTTGATATTATCAAGGAGCCTGGGGACAGGAAACTGTATAGCCAGTTTAGATACGGCTGTTTACCTATTAATGCTTTTTTCAATTCTTGGCAGAACAACAACAGCCAGCCTAAGGGCTGTCCCTCTTGCTCAAATCCAAATGAAACCATCGGCCATGTTTTTTTTTGCATGTCCTGCGTATGCAAGGCCAAGAAGGAACTGGTTGGCTCCTGTATGTAGACAGTTGGGGACCCATAGACATTATGAAGCCCTATGTATCTTAAAATCAGATGCGAGACCACTATTTGTGTGTGCAATCGCTAAATTTCTTGGCCAGTTTTGGGCTATTAGGCGAAGGTTACTGACTACCCCCTCAAGTGCTATGATCCAATTGTAGGAAAATATAATGACCTGAGGATGTTTCATTTCCCAAGATAACGTCTACAAAATCTGGCTTTAAGCACTTTTAATGTGTTCTATTATTTTTATTTTTAATGTACAAGGTGCAAAGGGCCCCCAATGAACTATATAGAGTTGTTGGGCCTTACAGATTAACAACTGCGACAATAGCTATTCTAACAATTGCACTTGCACTTTAGTCTTTGTCTTAGCCATTTTTAATAGTGATTTTAAATAGCGAGTTATGTTACCGATTGATCTTTATCGTGTTTATAAGACTGTATTTTAAGAAAATTGATTCCTTAGAATCTGGTGTACGGAATCTTTTTTTTTTGTTTTGTATAAACTCTATTTCGAGCACTATTGATAAGGAACTATATGTTTGTATCTTTTATGGTATTATAAACCGAAATAAAGATTTTATGATGATGATGATGATGATTTCGTGTATCTCTAGCAGACGGTCATCAACCTCAAAGACTGCAGTCGCCAGGACTGCATATAGATCATAGGCCTCATGGAACAAGATGAGAAGGAGAACATGTTCCAATTCTTGGACACAAAGATTCCCACCCTTCTGAACCTCATGTTTACTCCCCCACTTGAATTTCAAAGGGCCCACAGAGTCCACTCCAACCTCCTGGCGTGCTGTGTGAGGCACCAGCATGCTTGACAAATCCTACAAGAAGCTAAAAGACATGGTCTTTACTGCTAGGAGAAAACTCAACTCCTGTTTGTAGCTCTATATCTCTGAGCCTACTGACATCAAGGAGAAACAATTGCTGGTTCTCCACCCTCAACTCAAGGAGAAGGACATCAAATAAGGTCTGTTGGAACCGGCCACCATGATCCTTACCTTCCAAGGCAGAACATCCGAATATCATGACCCAAGGGACTTGGAATTGTTCTTAGATACACTCGAAGACACCACCATGGACATCACCCAGGCCAAAGGCGCCCTCGTCCTGCCTTCCACAAGCCAATGAGACATGGCTCATGCAGACGCATCTAAGCAAGAGGAACTGCAATGATGGGACTCAGTCACGCAAACATGGTCCTAGCTTGCCAGACTTCGGTCTGGAAAGGCTTCCCAGACTAGAGTCTGAAGATGATCTGCCTCTATGGATGTCTCGACACGCCCGTTCTGTAACATATAACAATGTTCATTATATGCCCCTTTCATTGCCCACCCTTACCCCCACACTGTATGCACCGAATTGTTGGGATCTGTTGCAAGCCAAGAGGCTCATCACTGAAATGGAGGTTCCTACCCCTCTCACTGTTTCCACCCTCTTAGGCTTTGTTACTCCTCCAACGCCTGATCAGAGAACCACACTCCATTCTACATTGGCAGGCAGCGCTGCCCCTCTAGGTATCAGTGCCCCTCTCGCACCCTGTCCACAGGTCTATCGGAACCCATACAAGGCCCTAAGACCTACTCCCCTTGCTAACGGGTACTCCCCGACTTCCATTAGGTGGCTCTGGTGCTGATCCTATAGCTCCTCCCGGTACACGCCCACCCACTCGCCCATGCCCCTCTCCCCCCCAGTGCCAGCTGGGGGGGGAGAGCCAGCTTGCTCATCTGACCACTCTCGACCCATCTGTGCTCGGCATCCCATGTCCCCGACTGGCCTTTACGCCCTGGCGATCTGACCACGCACAATGGCACAACCCTTGTACCAGAGGCTCTGGAAAGTGTTATCTCTCAATACCCATGGCCTGACTCACTTCATCAAACATAAGAACTTCCTCACCTTCCTGGGTCGGAATAAGCCTAACATCACGCTGCTCCAGGAACCCATCTCTTCACAGTAGAAAGCGACAAACTCCGGGTGGCCTGGAGGGACTGGGACTGGGTGGGCTAGCCATACACACTAGCATTCCACATATACCAAGGGGACGGATATCTCACCCAGGAAATGAGGGGTCATCATCCTCATACATAAACACCTTCCATATCGACTACTCCAAACCTGGACAGATACTGAAGGCAGATATGTGTTCTTGAAACTCAATACAGGGGACACACATTATAGTGGGCTCTGTATATGCACCTATGGTGGCTAAGGCTAGGTTACTCTCTTGGATCAGCAGATTACCCACATCCTTCGGCACCTCAAGGGTCATCATCGGCTGGAATGTGATGTTGGATGCCATACTGAACAAATCGGGCAGACCAGAAGTATACCATGGCGGAGATAGAAATGCCCTGCGTAACCCGATACAGTATTATGCCCTTTACTACCCTTGGAGGTTGGTGCGCCTCCGGGACAGAGATTATACTTTTACGTCATGCCCTCACAATGTTCGAACTCATATTGACTACTTTCTCTGTACCCCCCCCCCCCATGTGCCAACATCTGGTGGACTCAACCATCACCCCCCGTAGGGGTCTCAGATCATCATTGTCCAGAGTTACCCCTTAAGAGTTACTTTCAGGTCTGGGACAAGGGGGAACAACCAAAGAAAAATCACAAAAACCTCCCACACGACCTATATTGCTTTAGTGTAGGCTGACACCAGCTCTACGGGGCATCCACAGTACAAACTGCAATATCAATGTCCTTTTATTATTTTTTTTAAATTAAATTATTTTATACTTTTTTCTTTCATTTATATTCACATACAAACAAGATAAAAGATTGACATATTTTTAAGTAAAAAGATTTTTTATATGATTTTTCTTTTACAACAATTTTATCAGTTGTGACAAGTTAATATATACGTTATTTTCTCACTGCAGGCAATAATTTCATCATTTCATTATTATCACATATCCCATAAATTATGACCCCACTTGCATACTAACCTGACATACCAAACACTCTCACTCACTCTTCATACATAATCAATACCCAACCAGCTCACATACACCAAAGAAGTCACGGTAAAGACAGATCGCGACCAGTCTCCGTGGCTGGGTTGTAAGTTGGGTATCAAACATCCAGGTCAACGTACGTTTCAGTGGCACATAATTGCTTTAAAGCCAACTTCTTGAGGACCACCAATTTTAAACATGAAGGTAGGTAGAAGGGGAATCTGAAATAACGAGACACAATGTTATCTGGGGATGCCCCACGATCAATGATATTTGCAAAATACTTGAATTTGTAGTGCTCCATGGTTTGTTACAAAGTTAAAAGAAATTAAAGAATTACCTTCTCATGAAAAGAAAAGTCTCTACCACCAACACCACTCTAAAAGTGCCATCAGAGAAAAAGTGCCAAAAAAGAAAAAGATTTTTTTTTAACAAGATTCAGAATCCGTGACTTACGTTTGGGCCTAACATCCATATTCATGCTCAGAGGACTGCCCATGTTCTAGGAAGAAGAAAGTCCAAACAAATATAAGAGCCAAAAATCCGCTTATATCCATAAAGACTAGCAGGGAGAGAGAGTGTAGCTCAAAAAAGCTGTAAAACTTACAAATTCTTCAGCAAGGTTTAAATCTTTCTCAGTCCGTGGGAACTGACTCTCTATGTGATATTCACACTGCAACTTCCGGGTTCAAGAGGCAAACGCCTGCTCGGTCCACTCTGTGGATCATACACAAAGCATTCGGGCAAGAACTTTAAATGGAACCCCAGTGTTTCCGTTTTTAAACTAGGTCTAATAAAGCTGTAATAAAAAGTCTACTACCTGATGGATTAATATTCCATAAGATCCTCAGTAAATGATTTGTGATACTGTGCTTGAACGATACTTGAACAGTATGGCAAGGGATCTTTATGTGATCTGCGTTCAAAAGGTTCTTTCCATCTAATTACCCTATAGATGTGTAAGAAGAACATTGACAACATAAAAACAAAGGTCCAGACTTCTTATGAGAGAATATCCAAATACGATGGTCACTAACTTATAGGCATACGAATGTACTGATGACAATATGGCTTAAAATTGTTATAACTGTACTGTTCCTGGCATAAATCATATACAAGCCCGATATGGCTAATATCGAGTCTTGATATTTCCTTTTTACGCTCCCTTTCGCCTAGAAAGGCTCCCTGCTTTTCAGTATTATGTAATCATAGCCTTATGGTGTCTCTCTTACAATCAGAGCCCCTATTGCTAATAATATAATGGCTACAGAGCCGTTCCAAAATCTATTACAGGCACGGAGGCGAGGATTATGCTTCTCTTTCTTATTTATTGCCACTCACAGCAGCCAATCAAAAACTTTTGTATGTAAAAAACACTACACATCCCATGATGCTCTTGTTACACTTCACATCCTGTCTGACCCTATAAGAGCCACCATAGTCATTACGTGAGCCTCTTTCTTTGCTGCTCACGCAGGAAGTTAAGTGCTCAGAGATTTACTTATGCTTACTGTAATTACGAATGCCTTTGTAATGCCTACGCTAATATGAGAAATGTCGCAGGATGATTGCTTTGTACGCGTACATCGCGCTACCGTAATTGTTTAATTGCTTCCATTTTAGGCATATTTGTTCATGTGCTGAGTGCGCGACTCGCGCTGCGGCTCTAAGCTCCCTGGGTGCGCGACTCGCGCTGAGGCTTTAGGCTCTCTCTGTAAAGATAGCGCGTGCATCGCGCGAGTGTGTTTAACCCCGAGGCGCTGCATCGGCTTTCCGCATTCAGCGGTAACGCCGCGCTGCTACTCGGTAACTCTGCATGTGTGCGGGCGGCCCGAGCGGGCTTTGTGAACCGCCTTTAACCTTCCTGACGCCGCGCTGCTACCGGCAGCGATAAATGATTTTCCAACAGCGCGACAGGCTTCCCCTCATTGCCAGTGCGCTTTAAAAGAGAGCTTTCACTCGATTCGTCGTGCGTAGCCCAATTGGGCTACTTTTTGGTAGGATTGGGCTACACACAACGTTTTTCGCCCTGAATTGCTCTGGAGCTCATTTGGCTCGGAGCTATTTCCAAGAAGAGACCCTTCTTACGCCTGATGTGGCTGGAATAACTATCAGGCCTTGGAGTGTGCACAAACTCCCTCAAATCTTTGTTCTCTCTGCTTTCCCTACGCCCTGTGGGCTGTTAGAACTTTTATACAGCTTTTGCTGAGGAGCTAGGCGATTATTGGTGTGTGCTGTGGGTTGGCTCCCCCCTTACTCCTCTTCTGTCCATCACTTGAATTCTAGCTTACCATGGAGGATTGGGTCAGTTATGAGGATGATACCCTTTATGAGGAGGAAGTGGCCACCCCTTCCTTGGAAGATAATATTGTGGAGGCGCTGGACGCTACCGTCCAAGAGTCCGTCAATAAGGCCGTAGAGAAGGCAGTCCCTGGGACTGTGCAGCAAGCGTTGGCGGCTGCGTTGACACCAATAACTAAACAGCTGGAACGTTTTGCCAAGCGTCATGGCTTTACTACTCCTACTGAACCAGCTAAAGGTACCACTGATAGTGGCCCTCAGGCAAAATCCTGGCCTCACGCTAACGCCCTGTCTTCGCTTCCTCCTTCTGGTAAGGCCAAGCGTCCTGACACTGATACAGACACGGACACTGATACCACGGGGACTGACACCCCTGACGAGGCTCCCCCGAAGAAAAAATCTAGGAAAACTAAACACGTGGAGCAAGACCTATCCCAAACTATGTCCACTCCGTTCACCTTCAACCCTGCCGACATAGTCCACCCTAGGTCTTCGGACTGGGCTCCCGCGCCTGCAGTCGCGGCGTATCTGCATGATAATCTCCGCCGGAGCTTTGACAAGGAGGTGCGTAATAGATTATGTTCAGAATGCCCCAGGCCGAACATCCCGGACAAGGTTGCGGAAACCCCAGATATAGACGCGAGCTTGCTTACATTCCTCAAGAAGTTCGCAAAGGACCCTAAGAAAGGTATTGATCGGGCCTGGCGAGGCTGCCAGGACAAACTCCTGGATGTGGCAGGGCCTCTTGCTAAGATCCTCGAAATGGCCCTACAGGTGCAAGAGTCAGGAACTGCGGTGGACCCAGACGTACTGGCTGGGTGGACCCAGCGGGCCATATGCCTCTTGGGAAACGCGAATTGCGCTCTATCTACGGAACGGCGGAAGTCACTCCTCATGCGTATGGATTCCAACCTCACTGAATTGGCGGCAGCGGAACCGGGGCCCCTGGCGGAAGGCAATCTCTTCGGAGAACGGCTTGTCAAGGATGTTTCCAAATACGTGGGCACGTTCACCACGTTAGATAAAGCCCAAACCGGCATTAAACGTGTCTTTCAAGCTGGCCTTTTTCGACGGGCCGGGCGAGGCCGAGGACGCTCGCCAGGCCGTCAGTTCTCTCAAGGTCCTCATCGAGGAGACTACGGCAGGGGCCGCGGAGCGTGGGATTCCACTCGTGGGGGGACCTTCTACCCCACCAGACAACGCTTCAACCAGAGGCGTTTCCATAGAGGTGGACACCGAGGAGGCTTCCAAGCCCCAGACTCTGCAGATAAGTGCTCCTGACAACTTTCTAATACCTTTGGGGGGTCGCACTCAATTTTTCTATCACAATTGGTTTCGAATTTCTCAGGATGCATGGGTTTTACAAACAATTCAGGGCTTCCATTTAGACTTCTATCAAACTCCCTATCAGGACAAACAGCCCAGACAGCTTTCTTTTTCCCAACTAGAATGCGATTTTATCGATTCCGAACTAGACGCATTGCTGCAGAAACACGCGATAGCGCATTGCAACGAGGGCCCTCACGGTTTTTGCAGCAATATTTTCTTAGTGCAGAAGAAAGGCGGAGGCCACAGGTTAGTGTTGAATTTAAAGGAGTTCAATCAGTTCATGACATACAAACACTTCAAGATGGAGGGTATCCATCTTTTGGCGGATCTTCTCAAGGAAGGAGACTGGATGGTCCGGTTGGACCTGAAAGACGCCTATCTGTCAATACCTATTTTTCACCCTCATCGCCGTTTCCTTCAATTTCAATGGCGGAACCAGTGGTTCGAGTATTTGGTCCTTCCTTTCGGGCTCTCCTCAGCACCATGGTGCTTCACAAAGGTGATGAAACCGGTGATAGCCCACCTACGAGAGCAGGGTATTCGCATGATTGTGTATCTAGACGACATACTCATCATGGCGCAATCTCCACTGGTAGCTACACAGCATTTACAAATGACCATAACTACCTTGCAAAACCTGGGATTCGTGATCAACGAATCCAAATCAGCCCTTTCGGCCTCGCAGACCGTGGATTTTCTGGGGTTCGTCATAGATTCTCGGTCGGCCCAGTTAAGTCTTCCCCGCTCTAAACTGAAAATCATCAGGAAGGAGCTCTCGACGTTGTTGTCCAATAAAACAGTCTCGCTCAGAGTAATTGCCAGGATCGTGGGTCTTCTGGCTTCCTCCATACAGGCAATCTTCCCGGGTCCGCTTCATTATCGGGCCCTTCAGAGGTTGAAGATACAGCATCTTCAAAGAGGTCTCTCTTACACGGACGTTGTACCTCTTACTCAGGAAGTACGAGAGGAAATTCAGTGGTGGCTAAGCCATGTGGAGGCATGGAACGGCAGAGCCATTTTCGGGGCTCAACCGGAGGTAGTTATAGAATCCGACGCCAGCCGTTGGGGCTGGGGTGCGCGTTGCGGAGATATTTCCACAGGCGGGCGATGGTCCCTGCGCGAACTCGACCTTCACATCAACTGCCTGGAACTCGTAGCAGGATCGTTCGCGATCCGAACACTGTCACCCAAGCGAATCTCATGTTGCATCCTTCTGCGAATGGACAACATCTCGGCAGTACGGTACATCAACAAATTGGGAGGCACGAGGTCCTCCCTGCTTGCGGAAATAGCGAAGGACTTTTGGCATTACTGCCTAAGTCGTCAGATATCGGTGATTGCCGAATATATCCCAGGACAGTCAAACATAGTAGCGGACTGGAACTCCCGGCACCTCAAGGATTACAGCGATTGGCAACTTCAACCACAGATTGTCAGTTGGTTGCAAGCGATCTGGGGCAACTGCGAGATCGACCTATTTGCGTCCAGACTGAATCGACAGTTGGAGAAGTTCTTCAGCTGGAGACCGGATCCGTTGGCATTGGCGACGGATGCGTTTTCTCAGGACTGGTCCAAGGGCCTGAATTACGCCTTTCCCCAGTTCATATTGATTCCCAGAGTGACTACCCAAGTGTCTCGCCATCTGGCAGAAGTGATTTTGATAACCCCCATGTGGAAGTCACAGCCTTGGTTCCCAATATTATTGGAAATGAGCTGCGACTCCCCCAGGATGATTCCGTCATCCTCGACGACGCTCCAGGGCCCTCATGGAGAAATGCACCCGATGATGTTAGCGGGACAGTTGTCTCTGATGGCCTGGAGACTTTCAGGCAAAGATGGCAAATGCTGGGACTTTCGGACGCAGCTGCGTCTTTCATCAACCAAGCCTGGGCTCCCTCCACCAAGAAATTATATTCTTCAGCCTGGAAAGGCTGGGTTCATTGGTGCGTGGAACACGTGGGGGCTGAGCTACCCCATGTTGTAAATTTTCTGTCTGAAAAAACTTCGGAGGGGCTTGCGTACTGTTCGGTTAACAATTTTCGGTCGGCCATTTCAGCGGGCCATTCTCAGATAGATGGCAAACCAATAGGTATGCATCCAGTAATTTGTAAGTTATTAAAGGGTATTAGGGTAGCGAATCCACCTAAACCAAAGTATTCCTCTCTGTGGGATGTTTCTCTAGTTATTTCCTTATTCGACAGATGGCCACATAATGACATGTTGATGCGGAAACAACTATCGTGCAAGTTAGCTATGCTTTTATGCCTATCTGCCTGTCGACGCTCTTCCGATGTGAAAGCCCTGGATCTTACAGGTAGAGTATTTACTCCGGAAGGAGTTTCCTTTAACATTACAGCCAGAACTAAGACTTTGTCATGATGTGTTGAATACCATGCTTTTCCTGGTAATGCTAAATTATGTGTGGTTCAATGTCTAAAGGCTTATGAAGAATGTACTAGATCAATACGACCTGATGGTGTGGTTCAACTGTTAATTGCCCTGCAAAAACCTTACAAACCGGTATCTGCAGCTACTATAGCCAGATGGTTAAAATCTGTCATGAAAGAGGCGGGTATTGATACCCAAGTGTATGGTGCGCATTCTGTGCGTGGAGCTATGGCCTCCAAAACCTTTATGTTAGGTTCTACTGTTCAGGATATCATGCGGTCTGCTGACTGGTTTTCTGACTCAACATTTAAACAATTTTATTATAAGCCGGTGGGTGATATAGCCTCAGTTGTATTTGATAAGCGTTAAACTAGCATAATCTGAAGCCTCCGGTCCTGTAATAGAATAAAAATTAGCTAGCATTCGCGCCAAGAATTTTCAATTCTATTAAGGACACGGAGGCGAGGATTATCCCACCTGGTTGTATTACAATATTTGTAATGTTTACCCACCCGTATGTATTGATTCTTCTGTTTAAGCAGAAATTACGGTTTTCTTGTATTCCTTTCTTTCCAGGTTCGGAGAAGAAGATGGAGTAGCAGTACTTCTCGTTAAGAAGATGTTCATGTTCCCGTTTGGTTCTTCCACATTGGGGGATTTGTTTGGACTTTAGTTATTCTTGGGACTTTATCGTTCGAGCAAAGAAAGAGGCTCACGTAATGACTATGGTGGCTCTTATAAGGTCAGACAGGAAGTGATGTGTAACAAGAGCATCATGGGATGTGTAGTGTTTTTTACATACAAACGTTTTTGATTGGCTGCTGTGAGTGGCAATAAATAAGAAAGATAAGCATAATCCTCGCCTCCGTGTCCTTAATAGAATTGAAAATTCTTGGCGCGAATGCTAGCTAAATTTTTATTCCCCCGTTGAGTGCTAGTGTGATAGCCTAATGTGACTCCAAAAGCACGCTTACCTTCCCGTCCGGGTTCCGGCATCAGAGTGGCTGCTGGTTACTTACGCAAAGGACACGTGAGTTATGCGAGATGACTAAATAGTACGTCCCTGTTCTCGGGCAGGACGATCCAGCGAGAACTGGCATATCCAATGGTCCTATACTTACGGATATACGGCAGTAACGGCACCATCTTAAAGTGCATTTGAGCGCTGGATTTATTAAATCTTTACGTTCTATTGCTACAGATATTATTATCTCTGTAAAAACGATGAATATAATATTGAACGAGGAGTTACTTATGTTCTATATTTATGAGCTACTGGTTCTAGATATGTGATGTTCAAAAATATCAGTACAAAATACCGGAGATAGCAATAGTGGACACCATATTGTAAAAGGTTTTACTTTATAGACTTTGCCTCATGTGCTCCACATATTAATGGAGGAAGTAACACATCTAGGCTATTTACAGGAGGTAAGATATGTGTCGTCGCAATACAGTCGGCGAGCTACCTATATGACAAGTGAAATTGATGTTCAATTACACCATGGTGTCATAAAGTAGGCTTAGTGTTCTCACCATAATAGTCCACTACGGTGAAATATAGGGTGTTGACAAAATACAACCCATTTTGACTACAGACATACAATATTATTGCAATATACTGCAGATAAAAAGGAAGTTCACTGAATAGAAACACAAGCTGGAATGTCTTTTTAGGACTCTGACCTCTATCTTATTATTCTTATTTTATTATTCCCCCAACCCAACACTCGTCAGGGAGCTCCTAATGGCTAAATATCAACTGAGTACTCCATGGAGAGGATAGGCATAAGCCATGATTTTCTCACCCTTACTAAAGGCTTCTACCACACACCCACCACGTCCAACTCGGTCACTTGCGTAGGGTTTCCCGCCCTGTACTTCGCCATACATCGCCGGACGCGGCAGGGATGTCTCATATCCAAGCTGCTATTCCTACCGGGACTGGAGCCTCTGGTGATTGCCATTCGCTCTAATGATGACATCAAGGCATAAACACAAGGGCAAGGGAGGTCAAGTATATACACCTAAACATGCAAAAGTCCAGGGTTTTGTTCCTGTCTATATTCCATGCCACATCCTACAGGAATATTAATAATACTAAGAAAAAAAGTCTCACCCAACAAAAGGTGGCATGCTTCATCATTGGTGTTTTTTTCCACCCTGGTAGATCAATACCACTAGGGTAGGCTCAACCGCTCTCAGGAGCTCTTAGATATTCACTTTTTCTGTACATTTCCGGAGGCCCAGTAAAATTCAAAATAGTTACAGATTTCCCAAGTATCTTTATTCAGTGGGACGCCATACCATGATCAAATATAAGCTATAGATGCCTATTAGGAATCCAATGGTTCCGACATCCTTAATATGCCAACATGTTTCGGACAATTTTATTATGCGTAAACAGTCACTCTGCCTTCTTCAGGGCACCTAGACCTCCCTACCTACCCCTCATCTAATTCTAAGGGAATAGTCAATGTAGGGAGGCATAAGGCTCTCCTAGCTGTATATATTCACAAAACCTGTAGGACACCATTAACAAGATACTCATTATTAAACATTTATAAATATTAATAGTCTGCTCAGTTGGGCACAACACACCCACTCATATTTACATCAAAACATGCACACTCATGTGCGTAATTAAGTGAGACCCCACTCCAGTTTAGCAGCATACTGCACACCAAGAAGGCCACTCCTTACTCATAAAGACACACAGCCTCAGGGAAACCACCTATAGGACTGGGACATACGGTTTCAAATGTGCATGGATCTAAAGCTAGCTTACCTAATTTAGGTTCTTAAGTAAGCACTATCGGCTCAGAGGGAGTGGACGCTTCCCTGTAGTCACACTCTTGGGAATAATGTGCATAGTTTATCATTATATCATCTATACGTAGCCTCCCCTATTTGTTTTGCCTGGAAAATTTATATTGTATGTTTTGGCATAAGGAAAGCGACAAAATGTACTCATGACCAATGTAGCACGTCTTGTGGTCTTCAATATTTATTTTCCCTCATTGAGGCATGCATATACACACATTACTGATGCTGTTCCATGACAAATAGACAATACACAACATCTATCTTGGTGGTCAGTACCTTCTTAGCAACTTCATGGACCATAATTCTAGGAAGCTGGAGTTCTTTGCAGATGCCCTCCCCCCCCCACTTTTTGCCCCCATTTGAACTGCTGGATGCTTGTTTTTCGACTCAGACAGTGCACTGAAGCCTGCTAACCAGGCTCCAGTGAACAAAACACATGTCTAATTGTAACCCAACTGGCAAGGACTTTAGCATCCCTGATGGTCCCTAGTAAATGGTACCTCTGATTTCCAGGGCAAGGCTACTAAAGAGGGGCCCTGTGGGCTGCAGCATGTATCAAACCACCCAAAGGGACCCACACAAAAAGTGCATGCAGCATGCCACTGCAGGATGCGTGAAATGGTGCACACCATTTTGAAAACATAACATGACACACTGCTTGTGTGCCATGCCCATGCACACAGCATATACTATATGTAAGTCACCCCTACAGCAGGCCTTAGAGCCGTAAGGCTGAGTGCCTTATATTATATGTGAGGACGTACATGCATGAACAGAAATGCCCCTGTGATGTCTGGTTCCATTGCTACAACATTGCAAGTGATCAGGAAGCCATTTTAAGCATATGTACTGGGCACTGGTCATTATGAGTTAACCAGCTACATATTGGCTTCACTGAAAATAATGGTGTTTGGTATCAAGCACCTTGTCTTAATAAATCCGCACTGATGCCAGTATTGGATTTACTAGGACATGCACCCAGAGAGCACCTTAGGGTACCCCCTGAAACCTACCAGTCTTTTTGTGTGCTGGCTGTCTAGACTTCTCCAGCCTGCCACCACAGACGAGTTTCTAACCCTCTACTTGGGAAAGCCAACACTTTCCGAATTCAGCAACAATGCCTGCTCTGGAGGAAGGTGATCACACCTCCTCCAGCAGGATGACTAGTGAATTAGCATACCAAGGCCAGAGGCTTCAAAGCCTCTGCTGCCTTTGATATGTGACCCCAGCTGTCTCCAGACCTGGAGAATGCCACCCCCTGCCCAGGGGCCCATTTTGTACCAGGGCAGGCAGGAAAATGAGCTAGTCAGTCGACGTGTCGCACTGTCAGGCTAGGCACACCCTAAAGGTGGGCCACCTGAAGTGGACACTCGAAGAAGGGTTTCACCATCTTGTTTTTTATGAAACTAGGAACTCTGGGTCAGGTTTATGCCCACTCTCCTCAGGTAGTGATCACGTAGGGGGTGTAGTTACCCCAGGGGGAGATAGCCCATTGGCTTCTACCTCACACACCCTTAACTCCCCATAATTCAGTATTTAGGTGTCCCCCTGACACTAGGAACTCACATTTGTCTACCTGGGAACAGAAGGACAGAGGAGAGCAGTCACTACGAGAACTGAGGACTTACCCTGAACTTGGCGCCAAACCCTGCCTTGCTGCTGGTACCTCGACAAT
Source organism: Calotriton arnoldi (assembly GCA_963921515.1). Taxonomy (NCBI): domain Eukaryota; kingdom Metazoa; phylum Chordata; class Amphibia; order Caudata; family Salamandridae; genus Calotriton; species Calotriton arnoldi. Next base: position 526,903 of record CAWUFW010006272.1, read on the forward strand.
TGCACCGACCAATCTCGTCCAAAAGCTGTGCATCCTCCCAAGCCCGTGGAGGACTGCCAAGCACTTCAACAACCAAGCAGCAGCTCCCTTTGGGCGGAGGAGCCATCCCCCTGCAGCTGCAGGTATCGACCGCACTTGTCCTGTACCTCGACTTGCTGACCATCAGGTCTACTGATGGAGCATCTCGCCAGGAAGAAGTCTTTGCTGCTCCAGGAGGTCAGATCCGTCTCCCTGCCGAGTTTGGAGATGCTAGGCCTTCCACGAGTCGCCCAGCACCAATACTCTGGGTGCTGGAGCCTTTGCCGCAACCAAGGCTTGTTGTGTATCCAGTCCGGACACCACTGACGCCGAAGCCAACCTGCTGACGAGGGACTTCAGGATCACCAAGGCCAACAACAAGAGTGTCTCTGCTGTCCTGTTTGTTGGTGAAAGCCTCTAACCTCAGCGACCCGCCGGCCAAAACACCTCTGCACCCGAGCCCCCCAGCCCGGGTACATGGAAACCGACTGTGTCCCTGTGCTTCCGAGACCGTCAAGAGCCGAGCCCCACTTTGGGTTCTGCTGGGCTTGTCCCCAAGTCCCCACTTGCAGCCTTTCTTTTGCAGGTACTTTTGCCATTGACTTTACCACATAGCGCTCAAGACTACCATCGTGACCAGCACCTCTGCACCCAGTCTCACCAAGGCAGGTAAACCCAAACTGTTGGTGGTTTCTTGGACCTTGCCCCCTAAGCACCTTAAGTCCCTCAAGGTATCCTCCAAAACCGTTCGTAAGCGTATCTATGCAGTGTATGTTTCTCCCATAGGGTAACATTACCGTGTTCGAGGCTCATACCTCAAAATCGTTATTTGACTATATTTTTCTAATACTGCAAAATTGATATCTTCAAAAGTACTTACCCATTTCCAATGATCTTGGTGTCTAAAATTATATAAAAATCTGTTTTATTTTTCTATATTGGTCTCAGATTTCTTTTTGAGTGTGTGTCTCATTTATTGACTCTGTGTGTTACTTGTTTGGACTGCACTGAGCACTTTCTCCTCTGTCCCTGCCCCTGGAGTATCGCACGGAGCACTTTGTTGCTGCTCCCTGGCTCTTGGCTGGTGAGGGGAGGGGCCCACAGCAGCTTCGGAGATCGAGCGCAGGAGCGCTACTAAAGCCGCCGAGGCGTCACGCAGTGCCCGGCTTAGCCCGTCATAGACCGGATGAGGCCAGGCCGGGCTAACCCCTTGATCAATCGTTATTGGGATCTGCAGTATTCGAGGGTGAGTTCCCTTTTGGTTGCTGGTAGTTTGGGACGCATTCTCTGCAGCGATTATTACTACACGTGAAAAGCTTAATTGGATCATGTGAAGGCGGTTATTAGGACTTATGGACTAACATATCTGGACCTGCAGAGAACGTTAAGAGAGATTGCCGCACTGAGTTATTGAGGGACCGAGTAGGAAACATTGTAACTTTTTTATGAACTTGAGACTATCCCCAGAATAGTGCTGTCTCGAGGGGATCCTTATTTACAGTACCTTTAGCTCTGGGATCATATAGCATCCAGATCTCAGCAGGATAATTGACCTAAGATCAGAAATTGTATAGAGCCTTAAGTACTGTAATTCGTGCACTTTAGAACTGGGTGAAAGAGAAAAGTTGGGAGTGTGTTAAAGCCAGTTGGGGGGCCACAGCAATCATTAATGAAATATTTATCGGGGCAATGGGGGCCATCGAAAAACAAATACATTCAGTGGAGGAGTCACTAAATCAAGGAAAAAAGGTTGGAGGGGCAGTTTCGAGCTCCAAAACCCTGAGTGTACTGCTTCCCAAGAATCACAACCTGAGATCATAACTGGTCCATGGTACGAATGGCTGTGTACAGAATGTGTCAGACCATATATACCTGTCTGACCAGGAACGCAAATCACAACCCCCTTCAAAGCGCCCCAGAAACCCTGAGATTGTATTAGATACCCCTGACGAAAATCCTCCAGGCCTCAGGTCTGATTTCCTAACAAAAAAGCGTAAAAAAACTATTAAACACACTAAGTCCGATATTGGGAGAAGGGGTCAGCCCCCATCTAACACTCGAACAAATAGTCACATTGTGGACTCCAATAAGATATCACTTAAAATAGATGGTTTACAAAAAATAATTAGTGATGCCTTATCAAATCTTACGGCTAGGGTGGTAGCAATTGAAGATATGCTGAACAAGCAGCTAGGAGTGCAACACGATCTTACTAAGACCAATACACCTAATGTAGCAAGGTGCCCAGCTAGCAACCTACCGCCCCGGCATGCTGAACAAAAACGAGGGGGGTTCACCCCAATGAGCCACAAATGAAGACAGGGCCAACAATCACATCCAACCCCAACCCTAGTCTTACAGTTAAGGGTCCAACCCCTTTTAAGAGAAATATAAATAACATGACACAAAATACAGATAATAAACTAAGGGTACCGGCTAGCTTTAGTATAGGGACAAATCGCTCAAATTGTCCTTTATACTCAAGCAACCAAGATGCAGAAGGTACTAGACTGCACTTGCCTCCTGCGGCCACACCCTATACAATAGTTCTGGCCAATGTACCAGGCCTGTCATCCCAGGCGAAAGAATCATGGGATTCGCTGAGAAATAAAGCTCTTTTCTGGTTGGATACAAAAACTGGGCTAACAGAGGCCCTATTTGGCGAATTTAAGATGGCAAGAAGGGTTGGGTGGGTTGGTAGAGACTACAAAACGCTCTTAGGCGATTGTCTAGTACTGACATTTAAATCACTGCAGCAACTGATACAAGAGATTCTTACTAGAGCCGGCAATGAATTCATTACGACTACGGATATTAATGTAGTGCCCTTGGGATATTTCTATCAACCATCCAACCAGAAGCAGTTAAGAACCTGCGGGAGGGGCCTCTCTGGTACTTTACCACATATCTATAGCATCCCCACGCAGAATCGCTTCGACATTCTGCCCTCTTTAGAGGACATTGATTGACTTAAAATATCAGAAACAAGTGTAATCCAAAAGAGGTACGAGGTCCTGCATTATACTACTGCGAAATTGATCCACCCGACACTAGGGTATCACCTCCTGATGGTGGTACCAATTTAACTCAAGATACAAATTCGCCCGTCCATAGCCAGAGCCCACTGACATTCACAGAACAGCATCTTAATACAGTAACTGACCACACAAACAAAGAGCGTAGTAATTGTGATCATGGAAGGACATCAACATGTGATATACTATTCTGTCATGTGGCAGGCTTGAGTGCTAAACTCTCTAATCCCTTGTGGATAGCTTTCGTAGAGGACTTCGATATATTATGTCTACAAGAAACCTGGGCGGAGGGTATCCTTTCTGCGGCGGTTCCATCATCCCATGGGAGGAATAAGGGCAGCTTCTGCACATACGTCTCCCACAGAGTGAATGTTAAAAAGATAGAATTTCTGATGTCAGATATTTTTTATCAGGTTTTGATGTTATATATTGATAATATGCATTGCACTGCCCTGTTGAACTTTTATAATAATATTCCAAAAGACCAGGCTGAGGGGGTTATGAGAAAACTACAGAGGGATTTGAATATTATGCAGAATGAGATGAATAAGGATATGTGTGCTATTTGGGGGGGGGGAGGTGGATTTTAATTCTGCTCTGTGTCCGCACGCCATGGGAGGTATATGCGGTTTAATGTCTGACGACGGAACAGATTCTGCCCATTTTCTTCATTCAACACTTGGGGACCACCTAAATACAATTCAGTTTTCATCTGACCTTGGATTTGCAAATGAACTCTGTTCCCCCATAGTTCCATTTAGTTTTACTTTCAATGGTCGAGGGATGCGCTCTATTATTGATTACGTCCTGGTTTGAAATAGACACTATAGCAAACTACACAACTTTGCAACCCACCCTGTTGTTTTTAGCGATCATTTTCCCATAAGTATTACCCTTGACTTTCCTCGCAATGTGTTAAATATAAAAGGTTTATCCGAACACCTTGTCAAGGATATTGTCTTAAATAAAATCAATGGATACTCACTCCGCTGGGCAAGAGTGGATTCAACAGAATTTACAAAGACACTCCTTAATAATTGTGAATCAGATTTTGCAGTTTGTCTCGATGAGACTGCTGCAAACGCTGTTATTCTGAAATCCTTTATTGCAACATCTTCCGAAGCCAAGAGGAATCTATTTGTGGAAAATTCAAAACTCTATATTGAAAAGCATGGATGGTTTGACATAAAATGTTCTAAAGCTCATATGGTCTTGAAAAGTGCTTTACATAAACCGGCTAGAAACCAGTCTGAAATTAAGATGGCCAGAAAGGCATATAGATGTGCCCTTAAAGAACGAAAGGACGCCATAAGAGATGAATCATGGCAGGCTCTTCAAGAAGCATCCAGCACAATACATGCTTCTGGAAAGCAGTAAACACACCTTTTTAAGCCCTGAGAGACCTACCAACAATCGAGATAACTATCGGGGAGGACCAATGGGTGGATCATTTCTCAAATATGTACAACGATAACGCACAGGTGACACCGCCGGCAATGCCTAGACAAGCCATGGAGTCAGAATTACCCAATTTTTATCCACTGGACGTTGATATCATTGTGGATGAAGTTATCCACGCAATAAAGGCAAGTGCGTGAGGTAAAGCCCCAGGCCCCGATAGGGCGCAATATGGTTTCCGACAGGGCCTTGGTACTATCAAACAAGGGCTAAATCTGAATATTATCTGGGGCAAATGTACGCGAGCCCAAAGTGGGAACCTCTTTTTGGCATTCGTAGGTCTAGTTCCGCGTTCGATTGTGTTAGACATCATAAACTTTGGAGCCTTTTAGAGGACCTGGGCATGGATATGCAACTTATAAACTTCTTGAGGCAGCTATACCAAGACGCACACGCCAGGGTCCGCTATGGAGGCTTAGGAGAGTGTACTGCCAAGTTTCCAGTTAGGAAGGGGTGAGACAAGGGTGCGTGTTAGCCCTTTTCCTTTTTAGGTCGAGCCTCGAGTAGCGCGCAAGCGCTGCTTAGAGGCGAAGACTTAATGTAAGCGAGTTTGAAAAGCAGTCCAACAAATGCTCGTGCGTCGTGGCTGGCCTTTTTGAGATGGGTACGCGCGGCAAACATATGTTTCCAATTATCGTGCCCAGACGCGGGCGCGATAAGTGGAAACACATGTCTGCCGCGCGTACACATCCAAAGGCCAGCCACGACGCACGAGCGTCTGGTCAGCTGAGCGTCTCGTCAGCTGAGCAGGCTGCCGCGCTCGCTCGCCCCCGCTCCTCTGTGGTGCGCGCGCACCACTCGCGGGCTTGTTGTCATTCCGATCTCTCTTTCTCAGTCACTTAGCTCCTCTTTAACACTTCCTTCCGCTTATTTCTTTCCTTCATTGTTTACAATTCTATAAACAATTGGCTGTGATTGGGGCTGCATTATTATCGCCAATATCATAAAACATCGTGAACCTAGTCTCCACACTCCGTCTGTAGCAGTAAATGTTAATTCCTGGCTGTCAAAGACAGAAGCACAAGCAAATACATTGTATTCTGTAATACTGATAACTGGAAAGAGAAATCGTTTGAAATAGAGTACCATACCTTCAAAACATCGTTGCAGCCATTCACGTCTGCAGGACCGGAGTGAATATACACCGCTGCTATATTTAAGCAGCTCCTTAAGTTTCGGTTTCGTTCCATCACTGCGGCACTCGTGATAACGTGTCAAGCTAGAGGGACAAAACAGCTGCCATATGATCATTGACTTTGTTCTTCAGGCAGGCAGTTGCTAACGCAAGAAGATATAGCGACGGGGAGAGGATGAGGCCAAACGGTCAGAACTACCGGCTTTGGGCCGACAGAGCCAACTTCCTCTCTCGCTGTTTGCTCAAGATCCTGCAGGTTTGGTGCTTGTAGCTGAGCTAAGACTGCTGCTGGCAGGCAGCTCACTGCTACATTGTATCTAATTATTTCCTGTGGCGCCACTCTCAGATAGCTTGACTTCATTGTTAGGCCAAATGGCTACTACCGTCACAGCCGGGGCGGGACAGACCGGTCAGATTAAGTTGATTTATTTTATAACGTCTTGCGCCGCAACGGGGGAGACGTGACGTCCTGCTGCCAAAGGCGGGGAGTTTGTTATGGGAGAATTTGCGGTGGGGCTTTAATTATGGCGCGTGCAGCGCTGTCTCCTTCTGCTTCTCGCACCGGCCCGGGCTGCTGTGTGCAGTCAAAAATGTAATGTGACCGGCGCCGCGCCTAATTCAGTTACAGCCGAGCTTCACGTCACAGCAGTGATCGGCGATTGCAGCGGACGGCGGTCGGAACACAACACAAAGAAAGAGGTAACTGTGTTTTACTCTTTGGATTACTTGTAAACTGTGCCCCTCCTAACTTAAACGTTGTTGCTTCTGATAGCCCTAACTGCTGCCTTTGTTGGTGCTGCTCCATTGTGGGGTTCAGCGGGCAGAGTCTTCGGGATGTCTGAGGGCATCAGGATGCCAGAAAGATGTTTCTGCACATAAAATGCGTACTGTTGGTTCAACTATGGGGCGAGGTACAGCATGCCCTGTTACAGCTGAAGTTAGTCTCTCTAAGTCACGTGACATAAAGCCCACCAACTCGTGTTGGGACGGTCGGAGTCACTGAGTCACTCTGTGACTAACTATATGTGGTGCTGCTGCCTGTCCAATTACTTTCAGTGCCAGTGGTGTCACCAAAGTCAGCAGAGCCTCTGTGATAGCCGGTGGGTCATGTTGATGTGTGCCGATGCCTGCAGGGTTGGGCAGGTAGCAGCGCAGCAACGGGGCGGCCGCTCGGGGTTAATGATTTTATTAGTGTTTGAGTGGAGTTCATTTGTGATATTTACAGTTTTGTTAACAAGACGCTGTACTCATTTGCGTAAAGTCTTATTTATTCAGCCTATACCTATTTCCCTCATTTTCATTGCTTGATTTTGCGCGCAGAAAGTGTCACTCATAGTCATTAAATGTCACTCATAATTCAACTAAAATTATGAAAATGTCACACATAGCAATCTGAAACCTTGGCAGCTGTGTAAACCATTCTATATATTCACACCTTTCATCTTCTCCCTCATTATCTTTCATTCTTTCCAAATCTGAATTCATAGTTCATAGACGAGCACTTTAGATTGAAGGCTCCCTGCTCATTAGAGACAAGCATTGGCATAGCCAATAGGTCTGCTTTAGGACCTTATAAGTGTTTAGCCATGCAACAGTTGATGTTGTTGCACCAAGGATATTGTGCTGCATAACTAAATACTTATAAGGTCCCAAAAGCGAGACCTATTGGCTATGCCAATGCTTGTTACTTTGTATATTAATGGCTTAGGTCCAGTTTTAACTAGCGAATGCCAGGACTTCCCATACATTGACAACAGTCCAATCCCAGCATTGTTGTACGCAGACAATGCTGTTCTAATGTCACGCACTCAACTTGGGCTACAAAGAGTTGTCTCCAGTTTCTCAACCTTTATGTCTAATTTAGGCCTTCAAGTAAACACCACCAAAACATACATCATGAAATGTGGAAACAATAGTGTAAAATGCCGAGACATCTTTATCAACAAAAGCAAGGTTGAGTCCACCAATAGATTTTCATATTTGGGGATTCTCTTCGAACAAAAGAGGTCCTGGTCACACGCTATTTTAGCAAGAAAACTGTTATTTTCAAAAGCTATGGCAGGATTAGTCAACTTTGCTAGAAAACTGGGTAAAAGACCGATTGTGGAGTTAATGAAGATTTACAAAGCAAAGTGTGTTTCAACGGCCATGTATGGTGCTGGTATCTGGGGCTATTCTGACCCACAACCTCTACAATCATTTGAGAATGCTTTTTTGAGGTATCTACTAGCGGTCCCGAATAGCACTGCTACCTATATCTGCCATGCAGCACTTGAGGTGCTTACCTATCAGATTTAATTAAGATTCAACCAATCTTGCTATGACATAAGATATGGTCAACAACTTTCACCAGTTTTAATCGGGACGTGCTAAATGATTGTTTTAAGCTACAGAGGGTGCTTCATATTCCCTGGATAAAATATGTTAAGAATTTCATGACAGATCTCGGGCATCCTGAATACTTCGACGACCCGGGTAGCATCACTATAATTTCAAGAAAATCACTAAAGACTGATTGTTTAGAGCTTTTGGAGACAATCAGATTCTCCTCCGAAATAGTAAAACCCACAGTTAGGGAAAATCAAACACTACTTCTTCAATTTGGTGTGCAACTGTACCTTGTAACTGTAAAAGAGGGGTATGATAGGATGCTGTTGACTCGTTTACGTTTAGGAAACTTACATAGACGAATAACCTTTCCAGTTATGAACGATTGGTCGAAAACCATATGCCCGTGCCCATGCGACGATATATCTATGCAATCCACAATGCATATGTTACTATTTTGTAAATGTTATCCTATGTTAAGAAAAAGATGGATTGTTAGGGCCTTGTGTTAAGTCCCAAGTCCTTCTGTATCAGACATTTTTAAAGTGTACTAGTCAGGCCTTAAAAGTCTGTTTAGAATTTTTTTGATTTTCTAAAAAGGTCCTAACTGTACTGAAATAATGTCTTCCTCAGAGAATAGAGTTTAGGAACTTGACCTGACCCCTTATCTGCCTCTTAAGGTGAGGCAGTTAAGGCTCCACTGTAGGGATTATAACATTAAGACTGGCTAAAACCTTACCAAGACCAAGCTCCAGAATCTCCTTGCAGAGTTTGAAGCAGCTAATGTAATAGAAGATCTTGACATCCCTCTAGAGGAGGAGGTGAACACTGACCCTGACAATGGGGACAGTACTCCAGGAGACTGTCCCCCGAAACTCACCAGAGAAGGTGATGAGATACCCTCTCACGTCTACCCTAGAACTGTACCTCGAGTGCCTTCCTCTAATGGGGATGGGTCAGACAACGAAAGACTAAGAGAAGATGATGAAGAAGCAATTCTTGAGAGACTATCCAAATGAGCAGCCCTTGAAGCCAAAATCGTGACTATAGAAAAAGAAAGGGCTGAGATGGGTCTAGTACCCATGATCGATGGCAGCAACAAACTAAATAGGGACAGGAAACTTTTGATCCCAAAATCCCCAAAGGGATTGTTCCCAAATATGTTGAGGGTGATGGCATCACAAAGTGGTCTACAGCCTAGAGAGGGCTTGTAAAATGAGAAAATTACACCAGAGACTCTGGGGCTCTCTGCTCTGGGAGATATTCTCAGGAAAGTGCAGGAATAGACTCCTGACACTTAATGAGGTAGATGCTGAGTCTTATGACCTCATGAAGGATACCCTGATTGAGGGCTTTGGACTCACCACTGAGGAGTACAGAATTAAGTTCAGGGAGACTCATAAAACTTTGAGTCAGACCTGGGTAGACTTTGTGGACTTCTCACTAGGTGGTTGAAAAGTAATCAGGTGCAGGATTATGATGGGCTTTATAATTTGATCATGAAAGAACACATTTCGACAAGCTGTACCTCGGACAGCATCTGGTAGATTCATCTCTTTCTAGTCCCAGAGAGCTGGCTAAGAAAGCTGATGAGTGGATAACAATCAGGATACGCAAAAGGTCCCAGGAGGGTGACCCGAAAAAGAAGGGTTCAGGCCTACAATAGTCATAGGAGGGAGGTGGTAAACCCACCAAAGAGACTCCCTCAGGACCCCAGATCCCTAACAAGGAGGAAAAAAACCAATCCCAACCCCAATCTGACATACAGAGGCAGGGGGACCCAGGGCATAAAATGTTTGTGGAGACAACTCAGTTCCTCCCTGAGCAGGGCTCACCAGACGGATTGGGGTACATTACCCCCACACCATGCCCCGTGATAGTTCTTGCGGACGGGGTCTTCATCAGGCTATGACATAGCGATGGGGAAGCACCAAGAACAGCGAGATTGCTTCAGGCTGGTGATAAGAAGAGTGGGCCTCACAGGCTCTCAGGTTATTTGACAGTTGTATTGATTCGTGCATGAATGGGCCAAGGTTGATGAGTAACCTGTGGCTTGCGGTTGCTGGTGCGGATCCGATCTGACAGCTAACTGTTAGCTGTCAGATCGGATAGATTCCCAATCGCTATGTCATAGTCCTGATGAAGACCCCGTCCGCAAGAATCAAAGTTCCCTGCTACCCATGGGCTCGAAACATTGACAACTGTTTGTTTTTCTATCAAACGTGGATGACAGAGATTGTTTATCTGCATCCCTTAATTGTGTTGTTATGATTTACCATATATGTAGAAGCCAGTCGTCTGGCTGGATAGGTTGTAAATATTGACTGTTGATGTCCACATGCACACTACCTTTCCCTTTCACATCACGCACTTATCACAACCCTCCCTCTTTTTTCCCAGGTTGCACCAATTTTAAAACCACTAAGATTTTCAAGCATTGTATTTTATATGAATTGATTGATTCCAAATGGTGATGAAATAAAATCATAACCATTAATGGTATGATTCAATGGTGGTGTCGTTAAATGCTTTAGCAACATAGATCATTTGTGTACATTGTTGCATATTGTGTTGAATTATCCTCCACTGTGACATTTCGTTTCTGTACCACATTTCACCTGAGTCCAGTGGATTTACGGGTTACCCCATTGATATTTAACTCTTTGAACAAGGCAGGTTAGAACACCAGACAGGTTATGCAGTAGTATGACTAGAAATGCTCCCCAGGATGGGACTGTACTGCTGAAGTTGCAAGGGAAGACTTGCAGTATATTGCACACTTTGTTTTGTAAACGCACTACATTCTTTAAAATAGGTCATACATCATTTTGAAACACAGCCTCCAAAAAAACATCTTCTCTTAAGAAAATAAATCTATTTTATTCACAAAGGGAGCTCCACCGTACACTGCATTACCCAAGGGACTATGTTTCCCATGGTCCTGTGGCGCAGATGTATAGTGTGATTGTTCCATTCAGTACTGCGCAAGGGGCTATGTTTCCCATGAACACGCAATGCGGATAAGAAGCATGACCTCATCATGCTCGGCAACAGAATCTGCGTAGGAGAAGCAGGTGTTTGCTTGACTATAAAAGTGGCTGCCCTTGCTACCACATATGTCTGGCGTGGCAAGGAAGATAGGTTTTGAGATGAGACACTGAACCGTTGGACTAGTGAGTTGTTAAAAAGCTGTTATGTTCTTTTTCCACATCAGACGTTCAGTAGACTCATGCTCACAAGACTAGCATGATCAGATTGGGCTGAAAGGTTCTGCTACAATTATTTGATCACCAAGATATATGTTGAGTGTGTCTGTTTTGTGATGTGACAGCAGCAACAAAGGGTGATTACGGTCTGACAGTTTACCACGCGGCGGGATTCCACCAGGATATATGTTGTGTATTGTCGATTTAACATGTGACTGCGTTAACAATGGGGGATTACAGTCCATGGGATTGCTAAGAAGCTTTGCACCACTAAGATAGATGGTGTGTTTTGTCTATTTGTCATGCGACAGCATCAATGTGTGTGTGTGTGTGTGCCTCACTGAAGGAATATACATATTGAAGACCACAAGATGTGATACATTGGTCATGAGTACCTTTATCGCTATTCTTGTGCCAAAACATGCAATATATACTTTCTAGGTGAAACAAATGGGGTGACTACGTATAGATGATATGATGTGTATTATTGCCAAGAGTGTGACTACAGGGTAGCGTCCACTCCCTCTCAGCCGATGGGGCTTGCTTAAAAACCTAAATTAGGTGACTATAGCTTGTGCCCTGAGGTAACTATAACTCACACCCACAACATGCACAGTCTTGTCATCAATTATGTAATTTCAAATGTTGTAGTCATGTTAACAAAGATGTCATAGATCATGTCATGAGTGATGTTATATGTGGGGTAACTAGGAGTGCATGTCAATAGAGCAAGTTATAGTTACTTTAGGGCATGAGTTATAGTTACTAGAGATAACTATAACTGTTCAAGTTCAGTGTTTTTAATTTAAAAAGTTACATTGTCTCTGAAATTTGCACCCATCTATTACGTTACTTTAGCCTTTGATTTTTTTGTGTGAATTTCTACTTTTTTTAATGTAAAGTAAGACATAATTGCAATTCCTAACTATAACATCACCTTAACCTTTGGTCTTTTTCAGTGAATTTCTAGGGTTTTTAATGTAAAGTAATATTTTATTACCATACGTAAAGCCAAATCAAGCCCCGCATGGCCTTCTTGCATGCGCTGCGTGAGGTTGGTCTTGCAGGTCTTGGCTGCAATCAGGCAGCCTTTCTGACTTTGTCAAAGAGCCACAACACCAAAATATAAAAAGTGGACCTATTGGCTTTACCAAGGGGTGAGTATATCAATATATATAAAGCAGTTCTATCATCTGTCTCCAAAAATCACCAATATTTTTAATCAAATTCGTATTTCAGTAATTCACACAATATAATGTTTAATAATAGTGATTATTATTAAAACGTTTAATAAAATATTAATAAAATGAAATCAACATGCCTGTCTTTTTTTAACATACTTTTTATTATTACATTTTGTGGGTTGAAAAATGTTAAAAGAAAGACTCAGAGACATTGTTTTTAATAAAAAATAAAACAAACAAATCTGAGTCTTTCTTTTAATAGTTTTTAAGCCCTCAACGTACAATCATAAAAACAACCCTAATAGGGCTTTGGACTCCAGCTGAAGAGCATAGACTTCTAGCTAGGAGTCTTTTTTTAAAAATATGGTAAGTTCTCTTGGGGTCATGGATCTAATGACCCAAGAGACTTAATGTTTTTTTATGTTGCTGGAAGTCTGCTGCACTACCTGCAGCCCCTCACAACATAAAAAAAGTTTGATGGTGTCCCTGCCTCTTATAGGGACACCACAAGCATGAAAATATATTATATTAAAATGGCCTCACGCATTATGAGGCACTCCTTGCTAGGAGCATGAAATAATAAATGTGACGCTCCTGTTGCTCATTTATTATTAAACTTTTTTATTACTTATTTTGTGTGTCTCGGTGCCCACCCAGGACACTCAGATCCTTTTTACTGCGGGGGAGACCCAAGGCCCTTGCCTGCTCCCCCGCCAGTACCCATCACTGTGGGAGCCAGCAATTCTTTTTCTTATATATATATTGGGGAGGGGCACGCACCCCCTCCCCCACCCTGAACCTTTAAAGGTCCTGGAGAGCCCATCCCCTAGGGCCGTATTCATTTAAGGGTAGCCTTCCCCAAGCATTCACAGGCCACTGGGCAGTTATAGTTAGGTCTGCATTTCCATAGGAAATGCATTTTTAGGTCGAGCTTTCGAGACCTCTTGTATATACTTTAGCATATACTTCTTGTGGGCTTACAGCCCGCTCACTGCTTTTCATTAGTTTGTTTCAGTGTTCTTAAAAAACGTTGATTGCTAGTTGTCAGTGTTTCCTGTTTATCCCTTCTTTTCGTCAGTTGTTCACTCCCACAGAGCAGTGCCCCAGTACTTGTACCCTTCCACTTGTGCCGTTGTCGGATTTGTTTAGGAACTAATTTTACCTTTCTCTAAGAGCATTAGACACGAGCACTAGATGTTGTCACTTGCTCTGAGGTCCGTTTCTGTAAACAGTGCTGTAAATCATATTCCTATATTGTTACATTGCTGTGCATTCAAAGACAGAGGTCAAATGTTAGAGGCTGCTTTCTGAGGGCGCCTGCTTTAGCCCCCTCTCCCCCCCGCAGCCACTTTCAAGTAGCGAGCTGCAGCCCTGCTATGTGCCATGCGCAGTGCCTGCCCGGACATGCCGTTCCTCGTAACATGCAGGAGACTGCTGCTTGCAAGCAAATGCAGGTACAGCATTATTTGTCCCAGCGTTGGCAAACTGGACCATGCCAAACCACAGCGCTCCACAGCTGCTTCTTCTCACCCACCCCCTAGAGCTTCTCGCTTGACTCCCTCGATAAACTGTCCCACTCAATGCAGCTGTGCATGCACAGTTAGAGCCTGCAATGAGATGGGCACTGAGCTCCACCAAACACAGCAGAATGCCCGCATAGAGGATGGCAAGAACAGCTTTGGGTGGAGCTGAATCAACCTGTCTGTCTGGCGCTCTACTCTCATTGGGCAGAGGAGACCCGGGAGCACGCCATTGACAGGCATCGGGTCCAGACCTGTCCAACTGGAATATCATTCCTTTGTGTCATCACAGTTGTGGAGATTAGGAAGGATTCAGGCACAGCACGCATAATTTAGTTGCCGTCTGTTGGCAGGAGTTCCTGTTTTAAACGTTTTGCCTCACTTACTACAGCGCACAGGTACTATAATCGTGCCCTAGATGGGATTGTATGCCTTCTATATTGCACTTCTTGATTCATTATGCACCCTTTATGTGTTTCTCCTTTAACTAAAATTTTCGTTTGATTTTCATTTGTTTTCTACTTGCTGGTTATTAAACTTTTTATTGCATCTATGGCCTGCGTACAGGAATAACAATACAAGTTACATATGCCTTAATGTCTTTGGTTTATTCCTTGGGGCTTGTTCTTCTGTTGATTCTTCAAACCAGCGGTCTGTCTCTTTATACTCATTTCCACATGCCTTTACTATTTCTTGTTGAGCCTGTCCTTTCTTCACGAGTTGACGTTCATTTTATTATTGACAACCTGTGTCTAAGCTGAATTGTGGTATTTATAGGGCAACTATTTATTAGCATTATGTGCCCTAGCAAAATATATATAGACATCCTGACGTTGATACTTTGAGTATTTTTAATATATTGTTATTGATTGTTTTAGATACGTCCCTTTGATATCTGTACTTCAAACCATCGCCCTGAGGAAGGTGAGACCGTATCGGGTCTGTGTTGTATATGTGTCTTTAATTGAATAAGCTAGTTTTGGAATGTATTGTTGGTTACCCTGTTTCCTGTAGGAGAAATAAAGGATACTTTACTGCTACCTTCTCCTGATTGATTTACACTACAATTTGTGGCGACGAGCTGGAGGACATCAACCCAACCTTGGACTACAAGAATTTCGTGAATCCTTCGCGGAGGATACAATTTCGGACTACAGTGTCTAAAACCGTTAATAGGAAAATAAAAGATTTGAGCACTGCGGGAAGCTGTCAACGACGGAAACTCAAGAAAAAGGTAAAACCTTCTTACCGAAGGATTATTTATTGTGGTTATTCAGCGTGGGATTTCCGATCCGCTGCAACTCTGAAACCGTTGAGGGAGCCGGCATCTTTTGGATGTAGCGCAAGATTCTATCGGCGCTCGCGCTCCCTGCACTCTCGCTGTAGGCAGTGACGTGAGTGTGTGATTGTGCGCACAAGAAGGAGCGTCCCTCTACGTGCGTACGCGACGCGACGTAATTAACGAGGTCACACAGCGTGACCCACAACGGAGGCCATTTTACAACTTGAGAGTCAGTTTCAAGTCGAGTGAAAGCGTGAAGTCAGTTTCAAGTCGAGTGAGAGCGTACTTTACACGCTTAAGAGCGAGCAACCTCTTTAGGGATCGCTTTTCAACAGGAAACAGGTGGGAAAGTCTATTACCTATGTGAATACGTATATTTTAACTAATTAACGTATTTTTATGTGAAAGTTTTTTTTTATTGTTTTTCTTTTTCCTGCATAAAAAAAAAAAAAAAGGGAAGAGATACAATGGCACAGCAAAATTTCACGATTAATCCACCTCACAATTTTTGGATTTCTGGTCGTGAACCATCAATGAACTGGTCTGAGTGGAAAGAATACTTTGAAAATTACATTGCAGCAATAGATGAAAATAAAAAAATGTCTGCAGACCAGAAAAAAAGAATTCTTTTACTTTCCTTAGGACCCATAGGGCTAAAAACATATAATAGAATGCCGAAAAGCACTATTACAGGTGACGCAAATGCATTTTTAATAGCCTTACAAGATCTTGACAAATACTTCACACCCAAAGTGTGCATTGGTATCACAAGATATAAATTTTTCCAACGTAAACAACTCAAAGGAGAAGCTGTTGATGATTATATTGCAGAACTAAAAAAATTGGCCATTGATTGTAAATTCGGAACTAACCATGATGACTTTATTAGGGATCAATTAGTTATGCACAGTAATAATAGCACGATTCAAGATCGACTGTGGATTAATGGTGACTCACCTCTAGAAGAAGTTGTCAACATAGTAAGGAAAGCAGAAATGTCGGGAAGATGCGCAACAGAGTTACAACATCCTGAAAAAGAGAATTCATGTGTTTGCAAGGTTAATAGTAAAAAAGTTGATTACAGTAAAAAAGCTGAGCAAAAAGGGAAATCATATAACACTGATTGGAAAAATAATAAATCTGATTGGAAATGCTATCGATGTGGCAGTAAGGACCATTTAGCCTACAGCAAAACTTGTCCTGCCATCAGACAAAAGTGCATGATCTGTGGATTAATAGGTCACTTTTCAAAGTTCTGCCGGAGAAAGAACGTTAAAGTCAAATGCGTTCATGATAATAAAAGTTCAGATAGTAGTGAAGAAGAAGAAAACAAAGATGAACATGGGAGTGTTTTAAATCTTACTGAAAAGAAAAGATTAGTACTCAATATTGTCGATGAGAACTGTAGAGGGAAACCAGAGTGCAATATGTCCATTGGTGGAGTTAGAGTAAAAATGTATGCAGATTCTGGTTCACCCTTTACCATCGTAAATGAAGGAATCTGGAGAGATAATGTCATACCAAAAATAGGAGAACTTTTATCACCTCCTGACATTAATCCAGAAAGTTTTACAGGTGAAAAGATTGACATTATTGGCTACAGATGGTTATCTTTTGCATTCAAGGGTAGACGTGCAAGAGGAAAGTTATATGTAGCAAAAAATGGACCATCAGTGCTAGGCTGGCATGACCAAGGAAATTTACATATTATTTTAGACCCAAATGGTGTAGACCAAGTTCTATTGATGGATGAAGGTATCTCTATGGGCAAAGAAATGGAAAAGAAATGTCCAAATGTTTTTAAAGAACAGTTAGGTGCATTGGATGGTTTTGAACATAAGATCGTTCTGAAACAAGATGCTAAACCTAAAATACATAAAATGAGGATGGTACCTATGATGATACGAGAGGACGTTTCAAAAGAACTAGAGCGATTGAGAAGCATGGATGTTATAGAACCAGTGGAGAGCTCGGACTGGATTTCTCCGGTCGTAGTAGCAAGACGGAGCAACGGGAAGATCTGTTTGTGTGTTGACTTACGTTATGTAAATAACAATATACTTATTGACCGTTTTCCCTTGCCCAAAATCACAGAAATGGTTTCATCCCTTAAAGGTGCTTCTTGGTTCTCAACTATAGACCTTTCAAATGCATACCACCAGATACTTTTAGCAGAAGAGTCCAGAAGATTCACAGCTTTTATTACACCATTTGGGTGCTTCCAGTACAAACGCATGCCTTTTGGTTTGGCCTCAGCCGCGGCCGTATTTCAAAGGCTGATGCATAATTTATTTGGCAAAGAAAAAGGGGTGTTATTCTTCCAAGACGATATTTTGATTTTTGGGAATGAAAGGGATCAGCATGACGAGAGGTTACAGAATGTCTTAGAAATCTTAAACAAGAAAGGTTTGACAATTGAATTGAGTAAATGCAAATTTGCAGAAAGAAATGTGTCATATTTAGGCCACATTATAAGTGGAGAAGGTGTTAAACCAAAACCAGCTTTAATTGACACTATTGCAGGTCTTCCGTCTCCCACCAGTAAAGATGAAGTACGATCTTTTTTGGGAATGGCGGAATACTGTGCAAAATTTATTCCAAGTTTTGCGGGTAAGGTTTTTAACATTAGACAACTTTTAAAAAAACATGTCAAGTTTTGCTGGGATTTACTATGTGAAGAGGAATTCCAATACATTAAGGAATCTCTAGAAAAAGTACCTCATTTAAAAAGTTTTGATCCTAATTTGAATTCCTATGTTACCGTAGATGCAAGTAATAAAGGCCTAGGAGCAGTTCTTTCTCAAAAAGATAGCCAGGGAAAAGAGAACATTGTTTTATTTGCATCAAGGTCGATTTCTCCCACTGAGGAAAAATACCCCATAATAGAAAGGGAAGCTTTAGCGTGTGCCTGGGCACTAGACCACTTTAGAGCATTTATCTGGGGAAAACCAGTTGTGGTTTGTAGTGATCACAAACCATTGATTAAATTACTCTCCACAGAAGGTATTTCATCTGCATCATCCAGATTAGCGAGATTGTCCATGAGAATGAAGGATTATATATACACAATGGTTTATCTTCCGGGTAAAGAAAATTTAATTGCGGATTGTCTTTCTAGGTTACCCAATCCATTAGAGACATGTGAGGATGATACGTGGAGTGATTATAAAATTGCTTTAATACATGATTCTGGTTTCTCTGCCTTAGACCGTAAGGATTGGAGTGAGAAACACTTGTTAGACAAAGTATTATTAGACGTTGTCAAATTCATGTCCGAAGGATGGCCTAAAAAGAATTTCTATCCAAAGATTGTAGAGCATTTTGGGATGTTAGGTCAGAGCTATCTTTAGATAACAACATAGTTTTCAGAGGTTATAAAGTTATTCCACCTGCGGGCATGAGGAATTGGGTTTTGAGTTTATGCCATGAGGGACATTTTGGAGTGGTAAGGACAAAGAACATAGTAAAAGAAAAGTTTTGGTGGCCTTCCATAGACAAAGCTGTAGAAACTTTTGTAGATAACTGTGTTGTATGTTCTGCAGCAGATAAAACTTTCAACACTTTGAGACCTCCCATGCAGGGCCGGTCCTAGAACTTCTAGGGCCCCGGGCGAAAGGGAAGATGTGAGGCCCCTCTAATTTGCATGTAACATCCAGTCGCGGGTGGAGGGTCTCGCGGGGGTTCACGCGCGGGGGGGTTAATTTAAAAATAAAATAAACTTACCTTCCCGGGCCTCGCGTCGTCTCTGCTCCTGACCTGCTCTCCTGCAGGAACAGGAAGCAGGCAGCCTCCCTCCCCTAAGCCAATCACAACGCTGCAATGGCAGCATTGTGATTGGTCGGGACGCCGACCAGCCAGGCGCCTATGGGGAGGCCATTTTCTCCATGTAGGCTGCATTGCAGGCTACATGGAGAAAGGCCAGAGTGCGCATGACTGGTTTGGTCGGCCCCGGAGGACCGACCAAACAGTCAGCGCCCTTAGCAGTGGGCAAGGCACTCCTCCCCTGCCCTAAAGCAGACCCGCCCGCCCCCAACCAAACACTTCTGCTTTCTCGCAGTGCGAGAAGCAGAAACATAAAATGGTAGTTTTAGCATTTTGTGTTTCTGCTTCTCGCACTGCGAACAGCAGTGAGGTGACGCTCCTCCGCCCTAGTGGAGGAGCCGCCCTTAGTAACATCACAAGAAGTGACATCACAGAAAGTGACATCGCAGGACTATTGATCTTATTTGGCATCACTGAAGAGACCTAACGTGGATATCAGTAACATGGACAAAAATATAAATATACAAATGAAATAAGTCCATATATTTTAAAACTGTATTAAATGGATTACATTTGTCACATTGGATGGAAAAGCTAGGTGCATGTCTCACAAAGATGTATATTATTTACTCCTCGTTAACTGATTGTTTCCAGATGAGTGCATGATACAATTTCCAGTTCTGCCTCATAAAGGGGGAGATCCTGTTGAGGTAATGAGGGCGGATCATTCAAAATATAAAATGACACAAGAGAAAACCTCTCACACCATGGATATAATTGCAAATTTCAAAAGGCTCCCTTATCTTTCTGTGCCATTATTGTGCTACCTTAGGATTACATTAATACTTTGCAATTTGTTTTAACGTAAATCCTCTCACCAGTATCCCACACGCACATGCTAAGAGACGTAGGACAATCTTTTTTGTGTGTGGGCTCTTTACTCGGCAGAATTATGTTAAGTGCAAAAACACAACACATATAGTACAAAAATACAAGACACCATTGCAAACAAATAAAGATTGTACATAAATAAAAAAGACTTAGAACAACCGAGACCACTGCTAAATCATACATTGACTTGAAGGTATGCTTCAGATTCAAGGGGTTTTCAAATCAACGTTTTTGATTTGGTGTTAGAACTGTAGGAAGTAGAAGTGGCCGCCTTTAGCGCTGGTGAAGCCCTGTGCGACAATGTTGGTGCCCCCAATGACTCGCTCTGCCACGGATTCCCTCACTACCACCCTTTAACAGTGCTCCTCAAGTCTCCATAACCACATTCTCGCTCAGATGCATTTAATTTGATTTACAGCGCCACTGATACCAGTGTAGGGTGTCAGAGAACTTTATATCACACATTACACAGAGACAATCAATCATACGTGTGTAAATCACAAGAGGTAATGTTACATAAGACAAAGGACTAGGAGTCACATGACAATCATACTAGTAGGCAGTATAGTTTAATAGTGATTGATCTGGAGAAACACAAACTCTGAATTTAGAACGTAATACCATGGTTGGGGGTTCTCTTTAATAACCAGAATTGATTTCTGTCCAAATGAACCCTTTTTGCAACATTAGGATAATCAAAGGCTGGGGAAAAAACCATAATGCTGTAATTTATACCTTGCAGTTTGCATGCAGCTCTTAGATGACAATTAATAGCTCATTGTTCTATGTTAGGATTTTGACTTATAAACTGCAAGTAACAATAGGATCTCTCTGACAAAAGCAGTAACCCACTGGCCTTTTTACATTATGTGGACTTAGTGATCTGCATGGTACATGTTCTTTGCAGCAGGCACATTAACCCTCTGTGCTACCTTTCCACAAGTCAACACTTCCACTTGACAAAACTCCATCTCTCTCTAGGAAGAACATTAATCACCGGAGTTATCATGACATTTTTATTGTTGCCGATAATTGCTGGAGGCCAGGAAGGAGGCAGCAAGGGCTTTTAGAAACATAATATACTTGCAAACATGACGCCCCCACCCGAAGTCAGCGCCTCAGTGCGATCTCATCGGTCGCACCGCCCTAGAGCCTTCTTCCTCAAGGGTCCTGTGACCTCAATGACAGAGTCACTGTTGCTCTAGGGTGTGCTGCTTCGTAGGCCTGCCCAAAAGACTCGAGGTGAGCTTCAATAGGGGTTGTAGTGGACAGGCCTTCAAGGTTAACCCACGCTTGCCACTGCTATGGTCCGCCTGCTGGTGCTCAGACACCACTCTTCTAAGGTCTTTCGGGGCCTTCTAAGGTCTAGCATGGAAATGTGCTCTCTCAGGAGAGTGGCCTGGTGGACTGGTCATGAAGGCTGAACCTGGTTCCCCAGTTCCAAATTCGGCAGCTCTGACCATAGTGCCACATCCTCTCCCCCACTGAACACCATACTGCCCCATTGAGAGAAACTCACACTGCCTTCAACTACAACCCAATTGCACCCCGCTATAAACACCTGGAGGCGACTCAATTCAAATTATGCACTAGACAAGAGCAATATGCTGCGTAAAAAAAAGGTGACAACATCCTGGAAAAAGCAAACACTCATAAGGAATGCAAGATTAAGTAAAAGCATGTGAAATGTAAGCAGGAACAACATGGTTACCTTAACGCTTTTGCACTTATTATTCAGAAATCAATGAGTGCTTTTGCATGAAAAGTTAAGGCCATGACTACAGTTTCAATGTCCATTGCTTATCTCCTTACAAAACGTAAGCAGTATGGTTTAAAAAGACCACATTCGTGAATACAGAGCACCGGTATGCATTTTGTTTTCGAATCCGCCCATCAAACAGGTATTGCAGTACATCCAGGAATGGTGCACTTCCCCACCCGGGGAAAACAAAAAAGTGGCGCTTCACTGGCAAACTCTGTAAAGTGGCGCTAATGTGTTTTGGGTGTGAATAAAATCAGTCTGGCCACTTTTCGACCCACTCTGTCTTGCTTTAGTTATTTTTTACATTTTGAACCTTTTATTTCTCTCCATCCCAAGGCTGCACTTTGAAAGTGAAAAATGTCAGAAAAAAGACGACCTTTCCAGCAAAAGCGTTTTTATATTTTGGATTAATTTCACAGGGGAACAAATAAAGGAAAGAAAAGAGGGAGTACTGGCTACAAGGCCCAGGGAAGGGGGCCCCCACACCTGGACCTCGCAGCTTGCTCTAGTGCTTAGAGGCCCAGGGAAAGGGGCCCCCCTCCCCTGGGCCTTCGAAGCAGTAACGAGGCATTTTGTAAAACACTGCCCTAGCACCGGCAGTACTACATACATTTTAAATACACATTCCCATAAAAAAATGGGTGATGTAAAAGTTAAAAAAAGCCAGTTGATCTGGCTACTCCCTCCTCCCCTCACCCACCTCTCCTTACCTGTGTCTGGCTGGTCCTGGAAACAAAGGGGCCTTCTGTCACCTAGCAACAAAATGCAGAAAGGGAATGGCCGGTACTTAACAGAGGTGCTGCCCCTCCTCTGACACTGTGAGCCATAATTGCTGGCCTAGCTGCTGTCTGTGCCTTCCCCACTCTGTTTGTACCTCCCCCCACCCCTGCACCCCCAGGAATGCCACGACGACGCCCTGACCAGCAAGGTCGATTCAAGATGTGTATTGTGATAGTGTGGGGCAGGGGGCCTCGTAGGAGCAGGTGGGCTAACTGTGAAAGTGTGGCCTTTCACACGGAAGCGGGGCCCCCTGTCTTTAAGCTGAGCGCGAGGCCCTGGGCAGCTGCCCACACTGCCCATGCCTAGCGCCGGCCCTGCTCCCATGTCTATAGGTGACGTGCCCAATCAACCGTGGGATAATGTTGCAATTGACATAATGGGTCCTATTGGTGAGTTAAAGGAATATATTATTGTCTTAATGGATCTTTTCACCAAATGGCCTATTATAGAAATTGTGAGTAGGGCTGATACAGATACTGTTTTAGAATTCCTTGATAGTTCATTTTTATCAGAGGGTATCCCTATCACACTGTTAAGTGATAATGGGGTACAATTCATGTCTTCTTCAGCCAAAACAAATTTTTTCTAGAATTGGTTTGAGACATAAAACAACTGCACTTTACAACCCAAGTGGAAATGGAACTGTTGAAAGATTCAACAGAGTGTTAAAAGGAGCCATTCAGGGTGCAATATCAGAAGGAACTGTTTGGAAGTTAGCTATCCAAAAAGCTTTGTGGGCATATAGAATTACAAAAAATGATGTGGCTGGATTATCCCCTTTTATAATGATGAGAGGAAGATCGCCCAGATGTAAATTTAGTCCAGATTGGTTAACTGATAGTACAGTTTTAGAGTGGTCCCCTATTGTTGTCAAGGAAAGGCTTCTTGATAATCAAAGAAAAAGTAAAACGTATTATGATGCACGCAATAATGTGAAAATGGTGTATGTTAAAGTGGGTGATTGGGTAAGAATAAAAAAAACTACTACGGTTAAAAAAGGTATGAGCAAATATTACGAACCTGAGAGAGTTATTAAAGTTTTTAGGAATGCAGTACAATTATCAAATGGTAAAGTATGGAATTTAAAACGAGTTGTACTATGTAAAAAAGGACATTCAAATGTAAAAAGCAACAGTAAATCTGTAGTGGACCCATTATGGTCTACTGATATTAGTACTTCAAGTTACCAGGAGTTAGATGCATCTAGTAGCCATAATGCTAGTAATGAGAGATCTGAAATGGTTGAGGAAAAGGGTGGAAGGAAAAGGAATTTACCTTCTTGGTTGAAGGATTTTGTTGTTGGTTAAATTGGAATCTTGCAAAATGTGTACACTGTTTTTTTTTATTAATTATTATTTATTTTTTTGTTATTTTTTTTTTTTTCTTCTTGTAGGGAAGAGTGGTGGTAAGTTTGTATCTATTGTTATTCAATATACAAAATAGGGGGATGTGTTGTATATGTGTCTTTAATTGAATAAGCTAGTTTTGGAATGTATTGTTGGTTACCCTAGAGATAGAATGTAGGGGATGTTTCCAGGTGATGTGAGTATTCCAGCCAGTACTGTTGCTGCTGCTGGAAGAGACACACCTGTTTCCTGTAGGAGAAATAAAGGATACTTTACTGCTACCTTCTCCTGATTGATTTACACTACAGTCTGTCACCGAAACGCGCGTCGGCGCTGATACACCTCTGTGGACCTACATCTATGTAGCAAATCCTATACTGAACTGTAACTTTGCCTTTGGATTGCTTCCTTTCATCTTACAAACTTAACTGTGTATTATAGACTTAAATCGCATATAGAAAATGAATCCTCTTTTTTTGCTTGATTTAATTGATATAACTGTATATATGATGCACAACGCACTTTATTAATGAATTTTGCATTTGGTCCACATTTTATGTTTTCTGTTAGGAGAGAGAATGTATGATGTTCTTTTTGGACTGTATGAGGTACGAACGAGTTTCAGTATGAATCAGATTTAAGGTATGTTTGTTTGTCTGGTTTGTGGGACGTATATTGTTTGTTTACGAAACCTATCATGCTCATTACGTAAATTCTAATAAATTTTGATATGTTTTGATACATATTTGGTCAGCTTTTCAGGTGTTGTTATTTATATATGATGCATTGCACACTCTGCAATTGGCCACCACATGTATGTATGTGCTGCATGGCTAAACACTTATAAGGTCCCAAAGGCGATGCTTGTTTGGTTAGCTAATAACTTTGGCCATTACTATAATTGTAGTAACATCAAAAGTTCTTGCTAATGCAGGCCTAAAAATGAGGAAGATCGTTAAAATTCGGTATTTTCCATTGTTAAGAATAAACTTAAAGCGAGAAATATAAGATGAAAATATGACAAAAGGATTAGAATTTACTTATAGAAGAATACGCAAAGGTACCCAGGTTATCCCTTCCTTTAAACCTGGTAGTGACAGCCAAACAGAAGAACTCACTTAATTTCCCTGTGCCTACAAAATAAAATGAATGTATGTGTCCATCTGCATGCAACATGGCAATAGAATAAAGAATGTTACATACATTCTACTACCACACTGGTGCTCATGTAAAGCGCTCTGATACCTTCGGGCCGAGTTCGCGCTATATAAAACTGCAAAAAGAAGAAAAAAACGTGATGTCCCCTGAACTGCACAGAAGTGAAGGGCGATACTGTTGTTTCGTCTCGCAGCATGGAGCTAACAGCGCGCATATTGGCACTCCGGTACTTTAACACATATAAGCAGCTCAAAATTATAACTACAGTTGCCCTGATCTATTTCTATGGGACACCCTCGTCTTATCAATGCTGAACGGGCCACCATAAGCTTCCAATGACGCTGACACCAAGCTTGAAACAGGTTGTTGACGTCATCGTACAGTCAGCTCTTCTCGGCAATTTTATAGGCTAGCTGATCTGGTGCAGGCCAATAGGTACTTCCGGGCTGTATATGGGAGTGGTTCAAAAGGCTGGAAGTTACGCTGTGCGCTGATGGGAAGTTGATTGCTTGTGTGTTGACACCGGTCGAGGTGGCTGCTCGGTGCTCTGGCCTGCTGCCTCCGCGCACATCTGCAGGAAAAGAGCATGGGTACTGAGTAATAGCCAATAAAGAACAGCCAAATCCCATTTTTTGCTGGCTAACAATTTAGAACTCCCGTGGAGCAGTATCGCAACTAGCCTCGAAAATGCACAGTCTTCCCACATCGGTCCTGCTCTTCCTCCTCCTGCTACTCCCGACACTGCCTGGGCCGGCGATCGCCATCCAAGAAGATGACGGCGGAGGACACGGGAATAAGGAGCCACAACCACCCCCTGCCCGACCGCAACACAAACCCGAGGCACCCCCGCAAGGCCCCGCAGAGGTGAGTCCAGGGGAGGAAGATAAAGTATACATTTAAGTCGCTGCACTAAACCGGAACTTCAAAGGGGGGGGGAGGTTAGAGGAAATAATCACGCAGTGGAGGCGGAGCTAATACTTCAAACAATTAGTGGGCAGAGTTATCCTCAGAAACCAATACATCAAAACATAGTGATCAGTTGTGCATTTTAAACCTATTGGATAAGCCCAATACTATTAGAACGAACATGTTTTTTGTGGAGTTGTCAATGTTTATAAGCTGACCACTGAGATCTTTAAGCGGAGTGGTTTGAGATAGCTGAAGCAGTATGCAGTTTAATCAGATTTCAGTACAGAGAGAATTGCACCAGTTTTTGCAAAGTTATTTCAAGATGACGGCTCTCTCTGAAATTCCTACTATGGCAGGGTAATGTGCTCATTTAGTTTTTACGTTGAAGGGCGCTCCTGCCGGATTGTTGATGCAAGGCCTGTTTCAAGTTTGCGCATTAGAACTTTTCAACATATGCTTGTTTGAGATTGCACTCATGCACAGGTCTCAAAAAAGCTGACGTTGGCCTGGTATATGATGTCCGCTAATGTAAGTGGGCGCCTTCCACCAGTCCAGACAACCCTTATGGTGATTTAAGAGGTCTTAGACAACCTTAGAAAGCTCTCCTAAGTGGTAGCTTTGAAGAGCAGGCTTCAGGCTTAGTCCAGAAAGAGTGTAAAGCAGCTTGTTTCACCAGAATGCAATCTTATAGTATAGATTAAGTGAAAAAGAACCACACCAAGTATTTATAAAAATATGTATTTATTATATAATACTCTCTAGTACGTTTCAATATCTCCAACACGGAGATAAACACAATGCACACAATACTTTAGCAATGAAACACAGTAAATAGCACGAAATACACAGTGGCCCCGGGGGAAAGGGGTGGGGACCAAACCATATACTAAGAAAGTGGTATAAGAACCACGACTCGAGTCAAGACGGTGTCTAGAGGACATAGAAGTGCTGGGACTAGGGTGACCAACCGTCCGTAATTTTCACAGACTGTTCGTAAATTAGCCCTTAAGTCCGTTGTCCGTGATGAATGTCTTCACGGACAGCATTTGTCTGTAATTTCAGCCTCTCAGCTTAAGTACAAAAGTGTATTTACACAATTTAGATTCCCCAGCAACAGTGCAAGGGTCAGGGAGTCTCCTGTGCTCATTTCGGAGGGAGGGGCAGACTGCTGAAAAGAAATAAGCCCAGGGTGTCTGCTTACCCAAATAAATGCAAATGTGTGAAAGGCTGCTTGGCACCGGTTAATTGCTGCAATCCTTGGAGCTTCCTGATGACACCATATTTTGTTTTTGCGAGGTACACTTAGTAGACAGAGATCATGAACTTGAAAATCTATTATAAGACCAAGAGACTAGGACAGAGCAAGCTGTGAAAAGGAGTTCAAGCGACAGAGAGAAGCATAAAGCAAACTTGAGAAATAAAAAGGTACAGAGATCGAACTGCTAACTACCAGCTGATGTGAGATTTATTTTCAACTGTTGTATTGCAAGTGGTGGAATAGCCACCTAGGAGTTTGGCAAAGAGAATATGGTCCTCTAAGTATACATTTTCGACTTTATGAAATAGTGTGCAAAAGCGTGCAATAGCACTGTAAACTGTAAGATGACTCAGTGAGTCAAATTCCTGTTGCTGACTTCTGGATATCCTACAGCACACAGGTCTGAATCCTGTCAGGGCTCGCATCAGCTGTTCATCCTTCCAAGTCGGATAAACTGTTTACAACTCAGTTCGGCAAAAAAAGAAACCCTGTAAATAGGAAGTTATTCTTGTTCTCAATTCCTCTGGGACATAAAAAGCTTATTTTGGTTGTCTATTTACTTATGTACTATTGCACGACCTCCTATGATGTGTGTGTAAAACGTACCTTTTACCCTTAATTTTTGTCCTGAATTTTGACCTTCTGTCCTAAATTATTGTCCTGAATTTTGACCCTTTGTCCTGAATTTTTACACTCACCGTCCTGAATTTGCACCCATGCCAGTTGGTCACACTTGCTGGCACCCCAAGGAACCACCCAAGGTGAGTAGATAGGGACCACACGGAGAGGGTGTGCAGTGTGGAAGCCCGGCATGTGCTCCGTACAAGTCTATGTGCAAGTCGCGGTTGGATTTTTAAAGATTAAGGACTCTTTCCAGTAGACCCTGAAGAAACCCCGTGGAAGACAGAAGGTTGGAGAGCCACCCCACCCGTGGATACCCTAGTACCCACGTTACCTACACCAGGGAAGCCGGGTGCATAAGTGTGAAGTGGTGTTGGAAACCGCCGTTGAACCCACTGGAGGACTTCAGGAAAGTGCCGCTGCTGGAAGAGGAGAAAGTGTCAGTGGGAATTCAAACGTGGATCATTGAAGAGGAGTACCTGAAAGCAGAGGGGACAGAGTCTGTCACTTAGGAGTGACCAGGAGAATTGGAAGCTGAATGCCCTCCGATGTCGGGTGCTTCAGGGAAAATGACGATGACCTTGATTTTGCAGCTGTGAGGACCAGGCGACGCAGAGGAAGACCAGGACCCGGATAAGAGCTGTCCCACGAAGAATGTCGAGTGCTGAGGGGTCGGTGTTGGCGGGAGCACCAACAAGCCTTGGCAAAGGCAAGCCACTCAGGAGTCAAAGGAGGAGCATCGCTGGGACCAGCAAAGTCCAGGGGACTCACCAAAGACAGGGGAGTCAGGACAGGCCCGAGCAATCTGGGGAGCCCTAAAGAAACATATGTGACCCTCAAGTGGACCCACAGGCCGGAGGCACTTGAGTTTCGAGAGTACCTCAACAGCTCACCAAAAGACGCAGGCCACAATGTGGTGTGGCAGAATATTCTGGTCACTGGAGGTGCTCGAGGTTTGGGCTACTTGGAGCCGAAGATCTTCTTGCAAAGAAGCCAACAAGCCTTTGCTACTGCAAGTTGGACACGGTGCACAGGGATTCGGTTATTGCAACTCCCACGAGGGATACTGGCCTCAAACTTGGTGAGAGGGTAGAGCAGGCCTCGGGAGCTGTGGAAAGCCACTACCTGTGTTGCAGAGCCCACGGAGTCCGGAGGAGCTCAGGATCTGCAGACCGGTCTACTTAGTTGCGGTGCCTGCAAATGCAGGGGAGTGACTCCAAGGGAGATTACTTCAGGTGTCTTTGATGCTTCACAGGCCTTGGAAGGTTCCTGTATGATGCACAGGTACAGACGATGCAGCAGACTGGAAGGGAGACGAAGTCCGGCCCAAACGAAGTCCAGCGATGTCCAGAGTGCCCAGACAGTAGAAGTGCAGTGTTGTCTGATCTGAATCTTATCCCACGACGAATCTAGGGACCTACACCCAAGTAAGCCCTTAAGAACCCTAGGGAAAGGGTTGGGAAGATTCAGGGGACCCTCCAAGGGGAGGGTCTGGACAGGGGGGAGGTTACTCCCATGTCCTTTGTCCAGTTTCGTCCCAGAACCGGACTATGCACATGGACACCAAGTTTGCCCCTCATGCAGACTTTCTGGTTCTGGCAAGCGTACCCACCCGGTCCCAATACACTAAATCCTGTCTAGGAGGTGGTCACACCTCCCTGTGACAGGATGCCTATTGTTCCACCTTCCTCTGCTCGAGCTTGGCTCAGCAGCAGTAGGGCAGAAATGTGTCTCTGGTCGGCAGCAACTGTTTTGTGCTGTCTGGGTCTGGAAGACTGTTACTGGGAACACTGAGAGCCTAACGAAGGGCTCTTGCAGTTGATACCAAACATGATGGGATTCGTTGCAGCCGTTTTCGAGCTGGTCATCGCGTAATTACGCGGTGCCCCTCTATATAGTATATGGCTGCTTCACTGACAACCCGGGAGAATGGACTCTGTAGGCTGCAGGGGTGTCCTGCTCATGCTGTGGCACCCTCTCACTTAGAACCACGCACCCTGCCTTCAGGATTGCCAAGGCCTGCTATAGTGGTGACTTATAAGTTTTAAGTGCAGTGACCCTTCGATATATTAAACCTATATCTTAAGTAAGTGGTGCAATCACCAACTTACACAGGCTGCAATGGCAGGCCGGTAGATCCATTTTGCATGGTCTCCCATGGGTGGCATAATGCATGCTTCAGCCCATGGGAGACCTCTGGGCTACCTATGCCCTGGGTACCTTAGTACCATATACTAGGGACTGATAAGGGTACCCCAGTATCCAATCTGGAGTGTACCTAAGTACTCAACACAACAGTTTAGGGAGAAAGCAGATAGACTGGAGTCCTGATTAGCAGGATCCCAGTCAGACTAGTCAAAATACAGCTTAGCACCAGGCAAAAAGTGGGGGTAACTATAGAAGTAGATCCTACTTTCCTACACTGAGTAATAGCCGTCGAAGACCAGCCAAATCACAATTTTTCCCGGCTAACAATTGAGAACTCTCATGGAGCAGTCTCGCAACTGGCCTCGAAAATGCACAGTCTTCTCACATCGGTCCTGCTCTTTCTCCTCCTGCTACTTCCGACACTGCCTGGGCCGGCGATCGCCATCCAACAAGATGACAGCAGGGGACACGGAAATAAGGAGCCACAACCACCCCCTGCCCGACCGCAACACAAACCTGAGCCACCCCCTCAAGGCCCCGCAGAGGTGAGTCCCGGACGAAGAAGATAAAGTATACATTTAAGTCGCTGCACACGGGTATAACTAAGCCGGAACTTCAAAGGGGGTGGGGGGGGGGGAGAAATAATCACGCAATGGAGGCGGAGCTAATACTTCAAACAATTAGTGGGCAGAGTTCTCCTCAGAAACCAATACATCAAAACATAGTGATCAGTTGTGCATTTTAAACATATTGGATAAGCCCAATACTATTAGAACAAACATGTTTTCTGTGGAGTTGTCAATCTTTATAAGCTGACCACTGAGATCTTTAAGTGGAGTGGTTTGAGATAGCCGAAGCTGCATGCAGTTTAATCAGATTTCAGTACAGAGCACATTGCACTGGTTTTTGCAAAGTTATTTCAAGATGACAGCTCTTTCGTCAATTCTCTGAAATTCCTACCATGGCAGGGTAATCTGCTCATTAAGTTTTTACGTTGAAAGGCGCTCCTGCCGGATTGTTGATGCAAGGCCTGTTTCTAGTTTGCGCATTAGTACTTTTCAACATATGCTTGTTTGAGATTTCACTCATGCACAGGTCTCAAAAAGCTGAGCTTAGTTTAGTGGGTTATTGGTCGGAGTGCGTGGCTGGCAAGTGACAGGTTTGATTCTGATTCATCCTTCATTCCTTCAGAGATAGACTGAATACCCTCAATTGGCAAAATTAATACTTGTTAATTTCTCTACAATGACTGTGTGCAGTCTTAAAAATTACATAGTTGTTGTTAGCACCCCATATTGAGCAGTTCTTATATGCAATCCATAATTGTGCTGCATACATGCAGGAAGCCACCAAACCTAAAAAAAAAAACTGTTGCTTTGCCCTGTGAGAACATTATTTCAAATGAAACAGAAATAGTATCTTTTTGCAACCTACTTTGTAGGAGATAGCTTTCAATTATTGTATAAGACCCACAGCATATACAGTATCAAAACCACTAAACATATCAATGTTAAATCCTGGATGGGCAATGTGCTTTATAAAATACATATTTTGATACTAATTTCTTAACGCTTTCCTGGAGAATGACCATGTTCTCTGTAATTATGGTTCCTAAATATCCATACTAATTATAGGAAAAAGTGTGATGCACTTGTACATTGCTTTTGTACTGGTAACTTTATGCTCAAAATCATGCTGCATTTGACAGTCACTGGTTTAGTTTGACAGCAGAGTCAGGGTTCACAAGTATTTTACTGTTAAACTACACAAGTTTGAAAAGGCAGGACACAGTGACGCAGTGCATATATATACATGGGAGTGCTGCTGTTACTGTATTGCCTTTCCATAGACAATGAGTAAACAATCGTAGAGATTCTTGCTTTTGGCAGTAGCGATGTTGTTTAGGTTGTACATAAATGATATGTACAGCATCCATAGAGCTGGACATCCATCTATCCTGAGTATAGACACCAGAGCTATCCCTCGGGTGACAATGCTCCTTCCAATGTACACAAACTCGATTAGTCACCAAACAGTGTCTGATCAGGAAGGGGAGAGTGAATTTTAAGGACATAGGATATTATCTCTCAGTTTAAATATAATCACACCGAAGGGTATCCTATCCCCTCTAGTCCGTGGTTATGCTGCATGTATCTAGTGGATGGTGATTGGTTTTGTTTGAAGATTCTCACTCACTCTTAGTGGCATGCTTCATCATCGGGTCTCATGCTGGTCCCTAAAAACCAGGATGGGATCACCCATTTTCCATGGAGCACATTGAGAAATTCTATCTGCCAGGCTCGTTGGAACACCCAGGTATCCCTGTTTTTAGGTCTCAGCTCTAAGACTGCGCCCATGCGCTGTCTCGAACCGAGACATGGTGTATCTACAACCTGGGCTTCTGCCCACCCATAGGCTTGCCATTGGCTGCAACCTTCCTCGCTCCATTTTGCGGCCTCACCATTTGCCAAGGCATGCATAGGTCGTGCCTCTTCCGGTTTTTAGCCCTGCCCAGGCGACCGCCCCAACTACTGTTGAACTTACGCAGTGGTCATTGTGGGCATTGTTTTGGGACTACTTTAAAAAAATCTCCAGCCCGAATCAAAAAGCGCGATCCCCCTTCCACCCGGCTCCCATCCTAATGGGGCCTCGGTTACATGTTACCTTTGATCTGAAGCTCCATTCACGTTCTTCTGGTTATGAGTGTTTATTGACAGTTGCACTTCCTCCCGGAAAGAGTGCATGCCTGTTTCTAACCCATGAGTCCCTTCATCGGACTGATGCGTAAGTACTGGTAACACGCACACTCGCCCATCTGCGACCCCGCGGGTGACCATCACTCTGCACAGACTTCATGCAAAAAGTCCTGTTGATTATGTCCTAGACTGAATAAAATGTCTCACAGGAGTGATACTGCCTCGTGTACTGGCCAGCTTAGCTCATAGGGCTTGGCTTGAGAACTGTAGCCAGCTCCCTTCTGCAGCCTCTTGATTTCTTTCAAAAGCTGCCACTGAGATGGGAGGCACGGCAGCCCATGAGGTTACGTTTCCTGTTGCAGAAACAGGCTAGGCTCACAAGGGTTTAGGTCTAAAGTGCAACCCTTCGAGTAGTGCACTCTGAAGCATCACCCCCCCCCCCCCTCCGAGATAAAGAAACAGACATGCTTTGATAAACTTTGTTTTTAATCAAATACGCTCCGCTGGGAGGGCATTCTTTAGACTTTGGGTAAGTTTCTTTAGAGGTCTGCACCACAAAATCCTTTCCTGCAGCGATTTCATCCCACAGACAACACAAAGAGCAGGAGGTTGTTATTGGACCAGAGCCAGTTGTAGCTTCTTGATCTAGCTTCTAGATAATGGGCGATAGCTCAGAATAATGCCATAATTTAAAAACATTACTAGCCAATTGGAAGGCCGCTGTGGATGTTTCTAACATTGATTCGTTGATGATGTTTGAAAATAGACTACGCTTTGACCAATCGGGAGTCTGCCAGTGAGAGAGAATTCAGTTTCTGGCTGGATTAGAACAACAGCTCAAGCTGATCTCGCTATTGGGACATTGACTTCAATTTGTCAGAGCAAAATGTCAGCTATACTGCTGGGTATAAGTGACCTAAGGAAATAATGCAGTTGCAATAATTAACATATTGAAAGTTAGTGAGCTCACTACCAATATCAATGTGGCTCCTTCATCTGAGGCTTTTAAGTTGAGTAGTGAGTTTATAAATGACACACCAGAGCACACAATCCCACACCACCTAATTCTATACTCAGTAAATACCACATAATTACTAGCCACATAATTCCAATTCACACCATGCTACAAATTTCCACTGCACATAACTCCACTCAATGCCACACAATTCCACAACAAACATTTGCACTCCAACCCACATAATTCCACTCCACACCACATAGATTCACTCCACTCCATAACACATAGCTAAAAAACCTTAACGCCTATAGCTTTTGGGTTGCCAAGACCTATTGGCTTTGCCAATGCTTGTTGTTTAATAGTGGGTGTATATGGCTTGCTCGCTAGTGGTTGAACCTTCTTCTGTGTCCCACCTTCTTGTCATATGTATCCTCCTTCGGAGCAGCGACTAACTCCCGTATCTTTAAGCTGTCGTCTTTGTGTTGTTTTTCAGGAACCCTTTTTTTTGCACTCTGAGCTCCGTTGGGTTATGTTCCCGCTTCAGTGCGGCACAACAGTTGGTCATCACCACTGCAGTGATTCCTGCTCATGTCAAACGACTGTTCGTATTGCGCACAGGTCTTTCCGCAGACCACCCCTCCCCCCGGCCACATGGAGCGGCCTACATAAAGCTTATCTTTATTTATTCATTCAGCAAATCCCCTGGGTTTTGATTGTGCTGTTGCTTTACTTGTGTTTTCAATACACAGGTTATAGCGAGTCCGGAGTAGGCGGCGTTGCATGTTTTTTGTTTCTGCTTGAAACGAGCAACAAGCTGGGACAGTCTCCCGGCACAGTGAGGATGGCCGCTCCGATGCTTTACAAACATGACAGGGTGTTCTGAGGAAATAGAGGGAACTATTCCTTCCGAGTCCTAAAACATTTTATTACAATTTCTGTCGTTTTTATTTTAAATATCCGAGATGCTATGCATATGGTTGTACAATCTGTTTCCCCACGTTTTACGCCCAGCACTGTATATTCCTATCCGGGAACCTTTAGTCACACCTGTGGTAGTGACCCATAGTTCACCCTGCACTGACACTGGCTCTACAGGAACGTCTAACTATCTGTTGAACTGCACCTTTGATCTTCCATGATAATGTGCTGCATAACTAAGCACTTATAAGGTCCCAAAGGCGAGGCCTATTAGCTGTGCTAATGCTTGTTGTCAACATACTTCAGCCTTTACTGGAGGGCTCCTATGGGTCAGAGACATTTGTCAGGACAGTCATAAGTTCCCCGAAATTCAAATTGTGTCATCAGTTAAGTAACGTTTGTTGTGCTATTCCCTTTCAGCATGGAAGTACAGCTCAAGACTTATACAGGGTTACTTGCCCATTGATTTTATAATTTTATCTATGTTCCTGTAATGGAAATAATCAGTGCATTCATGCCTAATTTTTCTAACAGCATATGTTGTTATACATATCGTATGTAACCTCAGGACAAGTGGCATAGCACACTAGAAAACATGTAAAAGCGATTGCACTGCCATGTTCCATCAGGAGCAGACAATTATTCATAGGTGCAGGATGTGGAACATGGAACATATTGACAAATGTGACAATCTTTGGTGTAAGTGTCAGCAAAACAGCTCTGCATACTGTGAATAAAAGTGATTGAATGATAAACACATTGGCCTAACTTCTTAACCCATTTGGGGATCGCGTTGTGCAACATAGGAGGGGGACATTCCCCTGAAGTCACACACGGCTAGATTTCAGTTGTAATGTTAAGGATTCGTAATATATTGTAGTAATAGGAGGCAAAAAAGGCATACATACAGGCTATGAAAACCAGTAGTAGTAAAGTTAGAGCCTTGTAACTGGAGGTAAGGTCAAACTCACGTTATTAAGGGTGCCATGTCATAGTTCGACACCTATCAAGCACCCCGGTCTCCTCTTATCCGGTGATGTAAAACGGTGCGTAAAGACCATATTAATGGCAGACCTTGCTGCCTCTGTGCCACCCTGCTGCTCATGATCGTGTCATCATGTGATAAGTGTTGTCATTGCATCCCGTCCTCCTGTACATGATCATGTGGAAACAGCATTGGTGCTTCATAACATAGCACCTTCAGTCCCCATGTGTGAGTCAAGGGAGTTGTAGTCCTAGTATGGCTGTAATCAATGTAGAGTGTGCATCATAGTTCTCAAGTTAGTAAGGAAGAACAAAAATAAATTAATCCTTGAAACCAAGTCTGATGGTCTTCAGAGTCATATTATACTCCTTTTGAGAAGAGAGTAAGTGCTACCCTATCTATATACATGGCAGGATCGATGTGACCACCTTAATTAGTCCTGTATATACAGTTAAAATATGAAATTATTTCTTTGCATTCAATTTGTTCCATGAGATGTCGTCATTTTGCCTTGACTCTTGGGATTTTAATCTACACACTCCACACTGTTCGCGCTCTAGCAATATTTTTGTTATTTTGGTGCTGGTTGTTACTCTTTTTATCACAGTCAATCGTAAATCATTCACTGTCTGATCTTTTGCTAGAAATGGGCTGTCATTCGGGTTGAGTTCCTGAGGCATCTGATGGTACTCCGGTGTTCACTGATTCTTATCTTCACTTTGCTGGTGGTCATCCCAAAGTATTTTAGTTTACAAGGGTATTTAGTCATGTAAACATTAGCCGAATTGCAATTGGTGAGTTGTCTTTTTATACCCAAGGTGTTTTTAAACCCAGATCCAAACTTGTGCTTTGGGTGTAGATTTAGCACACGGTACACTGTCTGAAGGGAAAATGCCCAGTTATTTATAGGGTGGTCTCATAATGTTCTCTGGTCATTGCCTGAATTCACTTTTAGTCTACCTCCTTCAAGCTGTTCTTTCTTTTTTTACAGTTTAGAATACACCAGCATTTTCTAATGATTTGTTTGACATCGTTTGAGACATTCCTGATCGTGCTAACACAAATCTACTGTTTTTTGTCATCTTTCATTTTGTCCTCTTTCATTTTGTCCTCAAGTAAAGCCTATCTGTGGTTGTTCAGGCCCTTTTACTGGATCTCTTTATTAGACTCTTGGGATACTGTCTCACGGTCAGTTTGGTGGTATGCTTGGGGTGAAAGTACTGCCCATAGCGGTACTGTGTTCTTGAAGGTATATTGATTGGCTCATATGTACTAACACATTTTCCCATAGACGTAGAATGGGTAAAACCCTTTGATACATTAGGCCCATTGTCCTTTCATACCCCAAGACCTTTCTAGCGAGCGCTAATCCTAGCAAGTTACATGACTCATTCCAAAAGGGTCTTGTGTGGCCATTCTTCCCACCCTTAAGTAGTTCTTCATTGACGCGTAGCCTCTCTTCCGGTGGATTGCTCGTGTACAGTGTCTACATCTAGAGCTATCGTGCTCTTTTTTTGGATCAAACGCAATATCAGTAAGTATAGTAAGTTGTCAGCGAATATTGACAAGGGTCTGTGAACCTATGGCTTACAAGAGCCACTTCCCTCTATTTATGCTTTATTTCTTCCAAAATTGCTACCAACCCTGTATTTGACACCTATATGCAACTACTGAACCCATTGAAAACCTATACATGTCACATATCCCTACAAAGGAGATAAAGTGGAACACAGGCATTTTTTGTTTGCATCGGTTTATTGAAATTTCCATTTTGTAGTACAACAGAATGGCAATAAAAGTGTTGAATAGCACGGTATACAGAGGAAGACAGAGTAGCATATGAAATAATCAAGATATAGTTATAATCATGCCATGTCGATAATGCAATCAGGTTATAACAGTGGGCCAACATCAGCACGCCTGAGCAAATAGAAGAAATGTGAAGCCTTAGCTTCAAAGTAGGACATAGGACCAAAAGGTGCATAGTTGCATGAGTATTAAAATGTCTGTATGGCAACTCCTGTAATGAAAAATGAATAAATAAAAATAAAGGAGGCAGTACTCCAGGCGAATAATAGCTGTCATCAAGTACAGATCTACACGTTAGAACAAAACATTGAACAGTAAAACCAAAAGGAAACCACTGAACAGACCACACGACTAGGCAGTTCTTTGCCACTCCTCCCCTCTTCACCAAATACTGTATGAAGCACCTACCTCCAACAACAGGGAAAATTGTGGTGTGTGAGGGGCACCGCGTTGAACCAACCTAGTAACAGCGGTTATCTACAACCTTTGTCTATGTGTCTGGTGCCACTGACAATATATCTGCAGTGCCATCCGTGTTGTGCGGGAGATTGGATTGCAAATCAGATAAAATAGTGTTGCAGTGGGGTTCTTCCTCAAGCCCAGCGTGTCCTCCCGATACAGTATCACACTTTCAGCCTGTGCCTAGTTGAGAATTGAGCACTCTCAAGCCTCGATCGGCGGGGGTTTACAGGGGAACACAGTCATATGTTGAACTTTACCACACACATGTTCCAGTGTTACCGATGCTATATGGTAGTGTTACCATTTTAACAATTCTCAAAATGGCCAGTTCTGCATAGTCTTCAAGACAATAAATCATGACTGGAGACACCTTCTGCTTTCTAATCAATTTCTCAGTTTGTAAAATATACAAATTTAGGTTTTGTAACATTTCCTCTGAGTCCTGGGACTCCAGTATTTGCTGCCAACCTATACAAGTCCATAGTACAGGGATATTGTTACCAAGAGATATGAACTTCAGAGCTATTTTGCACAACTTAATTCTAAAATTATCCGCCTGTGCCTCATCCACGGAGTGTGGATGGGCACCATAAGCCAATAAAAACAATAAATGTCAAGTGTTGTCAAAAAATAATGGGGTAAGGAAATCTGTCACCTCCACCTACATGTACTCTTGGGAGAGACTTGGAAGACACATGCGACCTGTTTCTGAATCAACACTTTATAGAGTTTCAATAAGACAATTAAATTAACTGATGTGCTAAATTCTGACAATCACACTTTGTGCCCAGTAATACGTTCATACGAAGTTGCAATGCATAGTGTGAAGTAATATAGGTCAAGATTAATATCCCTACCTCCATTGTCTCACCCCCTTTCTCTCGGGTGCACGCTCATGGTAATGGCCATTTATATCATCCATAAAGTAAAAGTCTGTTCCTCTGCAAGACACAGTGTTAAATACAGTAATATCCTGTGCCCTTTCTTCAAACAAATAAATGCTGTATACTGTGATGGTGGGGATAATGCCCCAAGTTCTTCATCCCAAATAGCTATTCAACAAGGGATTCCAAATCTTACAAAATTATCTATCCTTCTAAACCAGAATACGTTTCTGCTGTCATTTTTTAAAGTAGTTTATAATGTTTACATGCTTATTTGTGTTTAAAAAAGATAACACCCAAACGAGGATGCAAGGGGTTACATTAGTACTGTAAGTGCTGTGGTCGAAGTGATGTTTTCTCCCTGCAATTTTTCGTGCCTTCAGCCCACCGTCTCAAGAGCCAGCAAGTAGATCTTCTTTAATGCACCAACCTCATCTTCCCCTATTTGATTATTTGATGATTTCAGATCGTACGTAGTGGAGACTGGTTTTATTAGGTCGAGCCTAGCGCACATGCGCTGCTCTAGGAGAAGGGCTCTTGGAATCACTTCAGACTTTCTGCAAACTTGTGCATGTGGTGTTCGATTTTCCACACATGCTATTGGCGTTTGCGTGTGGCTTTCAAAAATGAAAGCACGCAATTGGCCAAAGGCGGGTGCATGTTCCACCTTTTCTGAAAATGTTTACTCCCACAGCGTTTAGCTGTTGGGAGCGAGCAGTGGCGCGCAGTGTGCCATCTGTTGTGGATCATGTTTCATTTCAAGACCTTGTAGCTTTCCTTACAAGGCGCGTCCCCTCCACCCCGGCCAAGGGACAGACCCCACCGCCACAAGAGTGCGCGCTTCTTTTTCCAGCACTCGCATTTCATCTATGTCAGCACTCTC
Organism: Calotriton arnoldi; assembly: GCA_963921515.1. Taxonomy (NCBI): domain Eukaryota; kingdom Metazoa; phylum Chordata; class Amphibia; order Caudata; family Salamandridae; genus Calotriton; species Calotriton arnoldi. The sequence goes on from CAWUFW010006272.1 coordinate 566,299, forward strand.
TTCCTGCACCGTTATCTTTGTATTAGTATGTTATTGTCAAGACATTTGCTGTACTCTGTAGTTGGCCTCTATAGTCGCCTCTTTTTCGGTACCATCTTAAAAATTGACCGCACCTTTTAACATTAGCGTTTTTTCATCACCGTGGTGCGCGCTTCCTTTCACACCTCTGCGCAGCTGTGGTGCGTGCTACCCTTGACATCTCTGCATAGTGCACAGTTGTGGTGCGTGTTTCCTTTCCCCACATTGCTTTTGGTGCTCGCTCGATCCAGGGGCTCTCTACAGTGCACAGCTGTGGTGCGTGCTTCCTTTCCCCCCATTGCACAGTACACAGCTTCAAAATTGACCGCACCCTTTAACATTTGCGTTTTTTCAGCACTGTGGTGTGCACTTCCTTTTACACCTCTGCGCAGCTGTGGTGCGTGCTACCTTTGACATCTCTGCACAGTGCACAGCTGTGGTGCGTGCTTCCTTTCCCCACATTGCTTTTCGGACTCTCTCGATCCAGGGGCTTAATTTGAGCCGGTCTCTGCCGGTGCGCACATGGGCACTTAATTATTAGCACTTGCTTTTTGTGCGTGCTTGCTGGCACCGGCTGCTAAATAATGCCTCTGCGCAGCTGTGGTGCGTGCTACCTTTCACACCTCAGCGCAGCTGTGGTGCGTGCTACCTTTGACATCTCTGCACAGTACACAGCTGTGGTGCGTGCTTCTTTTTCCCCCATTGCACAGTACACAGCTTAAAAATGGACCGCACCTTTTAACATTCACGTTTTTTCATCACCGTGGTGCGTGCTTCCTTTCACATCTCTGCGCAGCTGTGGTGCGTGCTACCTTTGACATCTCTGCACAATACACAGCTGTGGTGCGGGCTTCCTTTCCCCCATTGCACAGTACACAGCTGTGGCGAGTGCTTCCTTTCACCCCACTGCACAGTAGTGGCGCGTGCTTCCTTTCACAACACTGCACAGTGCAGATATGTGGTGTGTGCCTTCTTTCACCCCAGTGCACAGCTGTGGTGTGTGCTTCCTTTCACCTTATTGCACAGCTGTGGTGCGTGCTTCCTTTCACCCCACTGCACAGTGCACAGCTGTGGTGCGTGTTTCCTTCACCCCACTGCACGTGCCCCCTCCATCACACCCACGTGGTTCTCTCGTTTTCTGTTTAATAAACACATTTCACACACAGATGCCCAGGTTTCCGATGTTAGCGTTTGTGAACTCACTGGACCTCGCAGCTTTTCTTACAAGGCGCGTCCCCTCCACCCCGACCGAGGGACAGACCCCACCGCCATAAGCTGGATTATAAAGCGCCCTGACAGAAGCACCAAAGCGCTGGACCTTGCAGCTTTCCTTACAAGGCGCGTCCTGTCCACCCCGGCCGAGGGACAAACTCCTCCGCCACAAGCTGCTGTGATAGTATAATAATATTATTAATTATTATTATTCCTACCAACTTTGGCATTGACATTATTGCCCTTTATTATACTATTTGTTCGTTTTTAAATCATCTCCGCCACTACTCACAACCACCTCAGCATCACTCCACACTACTTCAGTTTGGCATAAAAATTTGACATCTATTAATTCTCCACAAATAACTCTCCACTACTCCTATCTAATTAAAATACTATTTCACAACATCCACCCTCCCGTTGTTTATATCCCACACCTAACAATAAAAACTATAACAAAAATTAATTACAACAAGCAAGGAAAAATTGACAGCATTGCATAAACAAATAATCTAGAACACATTTTTTGTATTAATTTTGGTTTTTAGTACAATACTTCAGTTGTATATAATGTTTTTTCGGTTAGATATAAGGTGACAAATAGTTATACCACTCTTTTTTTTATTATAACTTTTTTCATCACCGTGGTGCGCGCTTCCTTTCACACCTCTGCGCAGCTGTGGTGCGTGCTACCCTTGACATCTCTGCATAGTGCACAGTTGTGGTGCGTGTTTCCTTTCCCCACATTGCTTTTGGTGTTCGCTCGATCCAGGGGCTCTCTACAGTGCACAGCTGTGGTGCGTGCTTCCTTTCCCCCCCATTGCACAGTACACAGCTTCAAAATTGACCGCACCCTTTAACATTTGCGTTTTTTAAGCACTGTGGTGTGCGCTTCCTTTTACACCTCTGCGCAGCTGTGGTGCGTGCTACCTTTGACATCTCTGCACAGTGCACAGCTGTGGTGCGTGCTTCCTTTCCCCACATTGCTTTTCGGACTCTCTCGATCCAGGGGCTTAATTTGAGCCGGTCTCTGCCGGTGCGCACATGGGCACTTAATTATTAGCACTTGCTTTTTGTGCGTGCTTGCTGGCACCGGCTGCTAAATAATGCCTCTGCGCAGCTGTGGTGCGTGCTACCTTTCACACCTCAGCGCAGCTGTGGTGCGTGCTACCTTTGACATCTCTGCACAGTACACAGCTGTGGTGCGTGCTTCTTTTCCCCCATTGCACAGTACACAGCTTAAAAATGGACCGCACCTTTTAACATTCACGTTTTTCATCACCGTGGTGCGTGCTTCCTTTCACATCTCTGCGCAGCTGTGGTGCGTGCTACCTTTGACATCTCTGCACAATACACAGCTGTGGTGCGGGCTTCCTTTCCCCCATTGCACAGTACACAGCTGTGGCGAGTGCTTCCTTTCACCCCACTGCACAGTAGTGGCGCGTGCTTCCTTTCACAACACTGCACAGTGCAGATATGTGGTGTGTGCCTTCTTTCACCCCAGTGCACAGCTGTGGTGTGTGCCTTCTTTCACCCCAGTGCACAGCTGTGGTGTGTGCTTCCTTTCACCTTATTGCACAGCTGTGGTGCGTGCTTCCTTTCACCCCACTGCACAGTGCACATCTGTGGTGCGTGTTTCCTTCACCCCACTGCACGTGCCCCCTCCATCACACCCACGTGGTTCTCTCGTTTTCTGTTTAATAAACACATTTCACACACAGATGCCCAGGTTTCCGATGTTAGCGTTTGTGAACTCACTGGACCTCGCAGCTTTTCTTACAAGGCGCGTCCCCTCCACCCCGACCGAGGGACAGACCCCACCGCCATAAGCTGGATTATAAAGCGCCCTGACAGAAGCACCAAAGCGCTGGACCTTGCAGCTTTCCTTACAAGGCGCGTCCTGTCCACCCCGGCTGAGGGACAAACTCCTCCGCCACAAGCTGCTGTGATAGTATAATAATATTATTAATTATTATTATTCCTACCAACTTTGGCATTGACATTATTGCCCTTTATTATACTATTTGTTCGTTTTTAAATCATCTCCGCCACTACTCACAACCACCTCAGCATCACTCCACACTACTTCAGTTTGGCATAAAAATTTGACATCTATTAATTCTCCACAAATAACTCTCCACTACTCCTATCTAATTAAAATACTATTTCACAACATCCACCCTCCCGTTGTTTATATCCCACACCTAACAATAAAAACTATAACAAAAATTAATTACAACAAGCAAGGAAAAATTGACAGCATTGCATAAACAAATAATCTAGAACACATTTTTGTATTAATTTTGGTTTTTAGTACAATACTTCAGTTGTATATAATGTTTTTTCGGTTAGATATAAGGTGACAAATAGTTATACCACTCTTTTTTTTATTATAACTTATACATTTTCAACATGCTGCACAACATTCACAATGCTCTACAACACATATTAAAAACATTAACAAAGCCAATAGCTCTGTCTAAACACTTATAACGCCCCAAAGGCGAGACCTCTTGGCTATGCCAATGCTTGTTTGAAGATAGTGGTCAGCTTTGTGAAACACTTGGTGTTCTACCACCCTATGCTTTATATAAAGTGGGTCTGCCCAATCTCAATAGACCAGTTGCTGTTACCGTTGTACATCGCATCCGAGTCAGCCAGGGTACTATTTATTATCCTTCTCCACCTCTTCATACAGGTCATCTGTTAAATGTAATGTTCTGCCATGTCCGTATTGGGTATGCTACAACTAAGCTCCTAGCATAGAAGTGCACCAAGGCTATCTGAGCCTGTGGTGATGGCTCTCAACAACTGGGTGGCACTCAATCCTCGAAGGATATTCTTGGCCCTACTGCAGTGGTCTTCCCAGCAAGTCAAAACAGAAGTCCGTATGATAAGGGTGTTTGGTGTGGGCAGTGATTGGTGGGAGTGGGGGGCAGTCAGCCTGAAGGGTGAATTCCGTTTTCTAAATTTGCTAAATGTACAGTACTCCCCATGCCTCCGCCTCCCCACCCTCTCCTATTTAGCACCAGAGCTTCCTCAAGAGAAAAACGTTTCACAGTAGAGATGCGGGTAGAAAGAGTCTCATAAGCCAAAAACCAAACAGGCAGTCTCTTTTTTTTTTTTTTAAATTTGATTTTAGCAAAGAAAAACACTAAAATGAATGTGCATTAAAGAAACCAGTGGTGCATGGTTTCCTCCAAGCTTATGACCTCTGAATGGTGAATGCTCATTGGCTGTTAATTTGGATATTGCTTCTAAATTCCTGGACTAATGGAAATGTAGCTTAGAAGGCTTTCTGTTGATGGTTACTGCATATGTGTTTTCGTGTGGCTTCTGATTAGTTTAAAAAAAAAAAAAAAAAAAGCAGATGGAAAATGGACAGTTAACTCCTTCAGTTCTGACGTATGAACTATTATGTGATGTTGGAGCTTTTATTGTTAATTTGACTGTAACCAACTGTGGATTTGGGGGGGGGGAATTCTTTTGAAGCAAATAGAAAGAAAAATATATCCAATGGCCTTAAAGGCAGTAATTCCGTGGCCAAATGCTGGAAAGGTGATTTTTGGTGATGAGGGACATCTCCAAGAAGAGTGCCTGTGAGTGCCTTAAAATGTATTGTAAGTGCTGAACAATTGAATTGGTTACCTCCAACGCAGTCTTGCGTCCTATGAATAACTTTTAGTAACAGGTGTGGACTCTTGCGATGCATCTATTGCACATGTAAGATTTCCAGAAACAAGTATGCCTTATTGCCTCTTCTTTTTAACTGAGCTAATGTTGGAAAACGAGGCGGTATCTGTGAGGCCTGCACAAATAACATGACTACGTTTGTCCTTCACTGGGAACCAAACGCCCAATTGTAGCGCCTGACTCTCAGAGGGTAGCGTTGCAGAGCAGTCTGAGGCGTACTCCAGGGAGGTGGTGTGGGCTAGTAATCGCCATTTGCAGGTGCGCAGAAATAACACTCAATAATTGATTGTCCAGTCTGTACTTTGCTTTATAAAAGTAAGAGTACATTTATTAAACACACACACTACTCAATACTATGCACCAATTTACAAATATACATAAGCTGTTGGAATTACTTTGTGACATTGCATAACATCTCCACCCCTCCCGCAGAGGGATGGGGTCTAGTACCACCACTCCCATGTATGCACATCATCTTGCCCCCAATGCCGGTAGTTGAAAATAACCTGGAGCGAGGGCCCGGCACACTGGCACCATCCCAGTGGCGACCCACCCCATTACCTCAACACGCATTAAAAATAGGTTCACCTGCCCTAGTGACACATAACCCTGACTGAGCATCTTATATTGACCATACAGTATGCACCCCTACATATTCAGGGCTAACAGTCTGGGTTGTTCCTCACTTCAGCGCAGCAGCAAGAATACATGTTTAAGCACACTTTAGAATGACAGTACTCAGCACATTTGTGGATCATTAGAATGCATTGCAATTACAGCCCCTAAAGGCATCACAGATGAAATCACAGGATTACGCATATACAGCCAGACACCCTAGCAGGAAGGTCTGGCAACATAACCCCACTTTGCTTATGACATCACCTTACACAGGTACTGCACATTACACATGTGACCTTCAGTCCCTCTAAAAAGAAATAACCGTTAGTAAATGCATTTCTGGTGCAATTACACCTCTTCACCTCCAGGGGCTGCCCTTCTCCAGACATCCCCAACTCAGCCCTTCACTCCGTGAGGCACTTCTCCTTACACCCTCAGCTGTAGAACAAAAGTTCCAGCCTAGAAGGTGTTAAATGTTGGTTGAGCCCTTGAGGGGTTATCCTTTTTAAGTCCCCAAGACACTTATGGTGGGACTTTTCTTCTTTGGGCTGGGGGAGGCTGCGTTGCTCCTGCAGCTCCCCCTGCCCCTCCTTTCCCAAATGAGGTTGACCCCCCGCCCCCCCCTCCTCTGGAGGCCACCAGGCACAAAGACTATCAATTACCATATGCCTTGCAAGGCATTGTGGGGCGCTTCGTGCTCCTCTTTCCTGCATATTATAGCAGCGGCTCTCCCGCTGCTTCGGGGAGAGCCGCGATTGCCCCGCTGGCGGCTTCGCCGCATCCCGACCTTGTTGGGGGTCCGGTCCCACCCGGACCCCGGCTGCTCACGAGGTGGAGAGCCACCTGGGGAGCTCACCCCGGTGGCTCCCGCCGGCTCCCGCTCGGCCCGCACCCTCTGGTGCGTCCGCGGGAGCCGGAGACTTCCTTTCGTCTGCCCGCTCCAGCGGGCAGACACGGAGGTGGCCTCCTGGCCGCGGGTCTTCGGGGAGTGCGGAGGCACTCCCCGCCTTCCTGCCACCACGGGGAGTGCGACGGCACTCCCCTCTTCCATCTCCATTAGGGGCCCGGAGATGGGGTCCCGCGCCCGACCATTTCTTCACGGGGAGTGCGACGGCGCTCCCCGACTTGACTTCTCCCGCTGGGGCCCAGAGATGGGGTCCCGGGCCCCCGAAGATTCTTCGGGGGGGGGGGGGCGCGACGGTGCTCCCCTCCATCCCACGTCCACGGGGGCCAGGGTGGGCTCCTGGCACCCCGCTGGGGATCTTCTTCACGGGGAGTGCGACGACGCTCCCCGCCTTTGCTTCGGGGCCCGGGGATGGGGTCCCGGGCCCCTGGGTCATCTTCGCAGGAGCGCGACAGCGCTCCCTGCCCCCCTGCACTTTTCACGGGGAGCTCAACGGCGCTCCCCAGCTTCGTTTTCAGCGGGGGCCAGGGTGGGATCCTGCCACCCCGCGGGGGCACTTTCCTTCTTTGGGGGGCAGCCCCCGGGACCTGACCCACCCCGGGGGCAGTTTCCAAACCGGCGGAGCCCCACGTGCTTCGTCGTCGGTCCCCTCAAAGGTCGCGTACCTTCTGGGGGGCATATCTCAGCCCCCAGGGGTCCGATCTTCTCCATTTTCGCGTCTTCTTGCTCCGGGTGGCGCTCCCCAGCCACGGGGAGCACTCTCCTTCGCCCTCCGGGTCTCCAAGAGGGTACATTCTGCAGGGAGCGGTTTTCACTGGCTCCCTGCGCCAGCCTTTCGCCTGCTCTCTTCCTGGGCCTCTCTTCTCCCTGCGCAGAGGCCCCTGCTTCTGCGCACCGGTCCTGGGCTCTTCTTCTGGCGCTGTTAGGGGCCTGGGGGGCAGTCTGGGGGTACCTCCCAACTGCCCATTGCCAGGCTCCAGCACCTTCCGCCTCAGCAGACCACACCCCAGAGAGAGCTTCTCTTCCTGTGCAAGCACTTTTTAAAAGTTGAGTAGGGGGCTGGCAGGAAGTCTCTGTTTGTCCTATCAAACAGCGACACATCACTTCCCTGCCCCTGCTTCCTCCTTGTCCAGCCTCTGGGCTGGTTTAAAATGGCGTCGTCCAGGGTCTCTGGCCACATGGTCTCTGAAACACGAGCCCTTCCCTCCTTGGTGCAGCCTGGTGCCTGGCACCAGTGATAGCTGCTGATGGATGAGCCTGTAGCCCCACCCATCTTCTTCTTCGTGGAGAGGAGGCCTTAGCTTGTGGAAAAAAAGGTTATCAATCCATCCAGCTGAGGTCAGCCCTCAGCCTGGCCCTGGTTATGACTGACTCAGAGAAATGTGACATTTCTGGATGACCCAAAAGCAGTACAAATATGACTTTGGACTCTGCAGAATACTTCTTCTCACACCCGTTACAGTGGACTTTAGTGCGTGTCTGGAATCTGTAGGCTTTAGGAAAGTGACACTAGCCCATGGGCTCCACTTCCCCATAGGGGAATAATGAAGTGAAAAACACAGTAAAGCACACTGACTTTCCCTGGCATGTTTCTTCCCAGTGTATAAAGCCTATTCCATGTCACCACCCAATTCTGCATAAGTCCTGCCACACCATTCACTCTGTAGCTGCTCCTGGACTGCGCACGCCAGGAATCTCCCCTGCGCAGCCCCTACACGTGTGCACACGCAGGTAACCAGCCCGGTGCCCCGTACTCCAGCTGCTGCGCAGCGGCCTAGTCAAGCCAGGGGGACACCAGTAAAATCCACATGCAGTCTCTTTCATCATGAGTTCACTGTGGATGAGTCCCAATTTATGAGGCTCTCCCACAGTAAAAGCTCAACACACAGGTGCTCAAAAAGCGAAAAATCCGGGCGGCCCATAGTGTCAGAACCACCTTCTAACAGCTAACTTTTAGGAGTCCAAAACTGAAGAAGATTCCTTTCCTGGGACTGGAAGGAAAAAGATGTGCCTAAAACAATGTAGTGTATGTTAATATCTAGCCTGGAGGGAAAATGTAAGGGAAAACTAAACACTGAGATAAGAATACTGAGACCAACTAGAGCAGTTAAATTGAATGATTTACAGTGTGGGAGATATCTTATATTAGACCTTTCTTCTCCTTGACTCAATGCATAATTTTAAAAAAAATGCAGGTTCATTGAAAGTTAAATCCTGCAGCTAATAATTTTAGGCGAGTCCAAACAGTTGAGTTGGTGTCCCAAAACCATCCCCAATAATGGCTGCTAATGTAGTCTCAAATACTGCTAATGTGTCTCAGGGTTCAGAAATTAGGGACCTGGTATTAGCATATTCATTAGTTTCCGTTTGTGCCCCTGCCTACTCTGACTCTACGGAAAAGTCAAAAGAGTTCCAGTGGCAAAGCGCTGTCTACTAAGCAAGTTCCCCTGGGGCCGATTTGGCCCGAATTCAGTATCGCACTGCAGGATCAGTGTGTCTGGAGTTCCTGAGTGCGCCCCCTCTGCGGGCGCCTGACTGGCAGCGGCTGGTTCAGGTTAGTTCACTGCACACGGCCCAGACTTACTGCACTCGGTGATGCCCAAATTGCACGCAGTCACACTCTCGCAGCTGCCGGAGATTCCTTGCAGATCCTTCTGGCAGTGTACTTCTTTTAGTCCATCCCTCAATGGAGATAAGGTGATGCAAAGTTTCTGGTGCTGGTCCTTCGTCCTGATGCAAGTCCGTGGGGGAAATCCCACAACAGCCTCACTCCTCTGGAAACGTTCCAGGTGTGGTTGCACTTCTTGCTAGTTCCCATGACCCCCTCTGGCATAGGGGGTCACCATACCTCTGCTATACATGGGCATTGACCTGAACGACACAGCAGATGCCTTCGCGGCAGTCCCTTCTACCATACTGTGTCGCTGGCTCGTCACCGCGCTGGTGCTACGGCCCACCCCACATGGCAATCCATCTATGGCGGCTCCTCCTGACATAAAGGATCGCTGAATCCTCACTGTACATGGGCTCCAGCCTGATCAGCACAGCGATAAGCGTAGTTCAATTTGTGGCTGCCCCTCCTGGCCTATGGGGTTACCGAATGCCTCTCTGTAATGGGCTCCGGCCCGATCGGTACATCGATATCCACTTCTCACTTCACTGCGGCCCTCCCCTGGCATATGAGGGTCACCGACTTCGTCTTGTACACGGGCAAAGACCCGATTGGTGCAGCAGCCGTTCCTTACACCTCGCTCTGGTCTGGTAAGCCACTTGACAGGCTTCCCCGCTGGACCTTGCTCCCTCCAATGCTCTCCTCTTCCTCACAGGACAACCTGGTGTTGGCAAGCAGACAGGCGCTGGGGCTCTTGGGTCCCCATGCAGGTGCTCTGTGAATCCCTGGGTGATGTCCCCTCACCCAGCTGGCAGACTAGCAGGCCTTAGCCCCCCTGTCCTGGTCACAGGCAGAACACTTGCAGAATTTCTCCACCTTGCACAGCCTAACTAGCTGCTTGACATGGACATTTTTGGGGGTCTCAAGCTCCCCTTCTTGTAGTCCATTTCCAGACATCAACTGTGACTTGGAGTCTGAGACTTTGAAGTGTATGTTGGGGGGCTGATTCTTTTGAACTATCCACTCCCTGCCCTCTCTTCCTCTTGAAAGCAGCCTGTTGCAGCAGGAGCTACTCCAAAGCTGATAGACCCTCAACAAAGGCCATGGGAGTGACTAGAGTTCATACCTGGATGTCGGCCACAGTGATATGTGTATCAAAAGGTTAGCACAGGGCCTCAGCCCTACACTTCATGATTCCCATATCAGCCCCATCTCTTTCTGGAGATGCGCCCAGGCTCCTCCCTCTGACCTCTCTAAGAGCACCCTTTGAAGTGTATGGAGGAAGCCTGGCTCTCCCTTCTTCAGTGTGTCCCACCCAGCTTGTAGGAATGCAGCAATACACAAACCTGTCTGGGGGGATTGCTCTACCTCCTCATGTTTCACCATGCAGGCCTAGCTTGTAAAATGGAGCCCATAGTATGTCATGTATTGTGCCATTCACAGGCACACATACACACACACTGCACATCACTGTATCCTTCATGTACTGTACCACTCACTGACACACACACCCAACATATGTATTTACCATGCATGCACTGCCCAGTACTGCTTTATCCCTATAGTGTACCCATCCTAGGCACACCCAGTGCGGATACACCACTAATGCCCTAAGCAGCACTTCACAACAACCCAATGTAAGCCAAGGGATGGATTAACCACACAGCAGTAGAACGTTGAATGAGTGAGTCTGTAGGCCTCACTTCAATGACACATATTTAAGAGGACCTGTTCAACCTGCTGATCACTACAGTATGCTACCACCTCCGCACTTTTGCTGCTTAACTCCTTTCACCACTATAAGGATAAAGCTTTGGGCACCGCTTCCGGTCCAACAAGACCAAAATCCGTGAGACAGGCCCCTGTCATGGCACACAGGCATGATCCATGCTTGCCTATGACACAAAAATTAGTATTAGGGATCCAAACATCAGTACAGTTGGAGCACTCAGGGAAGGGGGGGCATGTCCATTACCAGGCGCAGGACTTTTCTGTTCCAACAGACGTCAAGTGCCTGTGTCTGGTTTCCAACAAACATCCTTTGAGTTGAGTAGGAAGTGTGTTTTGTTGCTCCCTGACTCTGCACCTGTCCACTTCCAGTCACTAAGCCTGTGGCCTGTCCATCACAGCATCTGAATAGTAAAGGTGCCAGAGGCATGACCAGGTATCACACCTTTTACAAAATGAGTTACCTGCCCAATTCTCACATCCTGTGTTAATACTGCTGCAAAGATTAGAGCATCACAGGACCACTTGATTAGCCAGCGTGGTGCCTGGAAACCAATACAAAAACACAAGTGTTTAGTTTCCATGGGTTTGTGTTGACTTTTTGTCAGGATTGGTCCCCACTAAAAATTGGGTCTTAACTGAAATCTAAGTGGATGCTTTGAGACCAGTTGTCCCAAGATTTATGAAAGCTTATCCAGTGTTAACCAATTACTTAAAGAGCTCTACCCATCTGTATAAACAGGGGGTCTGAGGCACATTTCTTGCATTCCCTTTGAGGGTCATGGACTGAAAGGAAAGTATTTTCTTGTGCTGAAGAAGACCTAGAGGTGGACTGCCATGTAAGTTGTGGACTTGGAAGCCAGAGAGCCTGAACCTGTTGATACCACCTAGAAAGACCTACATCTCTCCTGCAAGTGATGTCAGTGCTGTGTGAGCTTCAAACTCGCTGCCATACCAAAAGACTGGAATTTTACATGTTTATGTGAAAGCCATATGTCCCTCATGGCTTCCTTGATGTGCCTTATTTTCTTCTGTGACCTGATATCCGTGAAAGGCCCTTGTGTTAGCACATCTTAAATGCGCTGTGAATTCCTGCAACCTGATTTTCGTGTAAGCCTCTATGTAGCACCCGCACATTTGCTGCAGATGAAAATTATGCCACGCCCTACTACCCCCTCAGTGGCAGATCTGGTGCGACTGCATGTATAACTAACTACCCTGCTGCTGCTAGTCTTCCCACCTATTTTTCAGCTTTTCGGCCCGCAGAGATTCAACTATGATACAACCTGACATATCTAACCTTGTTGAGCAGCGTGGTTCCAACCAGTGGTCTTAGGAGTCGGTCAGTACAACAAACCAGCATTGGCATAGCCAATAGGTCTCGCCTTTGGGACCTTATAAGTGTTTAGCCAGGCAACAGTTGCATAACTAAATACTTAAAAGGTCCCAAAAGCGAGACCTATTGGCTACACCATTATAATCGCGGCACCCGCGCTTTACTTTTAACATTAAAAGTAAAGCGCTTTAACATTAAAAGTAAAGCGCGGGTGCCGCGATTATAGCAAAAGTAAAGAAATAGAAAAATAATCTATTTCTTTACTTCAAAGCCGCGAAAGTGATCGCGATGCACTTAATGACCCGTGACGCGCGTGCACGCTCACGTGAACGCAAGCTGGTCGCCAGCAAAAGCCACTGCTGTTTGCACTTCCAAAACCCGCTTACTAAAACTCTCGCCAGTGCAGCGCATGCACTGGCTCAGGCGAGACCTAAAAAGACTAAATCTGGCATCGAACTGTGCCAGTGTGAACGGTCTGTGCGCTTAGCTATTGGTGAGGATGTATCTATGCAACTCTGACCCTGTTTGAAAGAGCACACTTCGGAAGCATAAACAAATTACTGAGTAAAAAGTTAGACTTTTTGAGTTATGATTGAACCATAAAACCCATTAAAGTTTCTCAGTACATCATTGTGATAAGTATTTTTCATAAAGAATAGCAGTGCTTGGACGTTATACGAAAACGAAATAAATTCCTACTGTGTAACTACAGGCTGATATCGCTCCTGGACAGTACCAGAAAAATCTTTGAACAGACTGCAGACCTGAGCGGATAAGAATACAGTCCTCATAGATGATCAGGCGGGGTTCCGCAAGGGCATTAGTACCATTGATCAAGCCATAAAACTATTCATGGTATGTGTCAAATGCACAAATGCTCAAGCACCCCTTCTATTTGTTCTTTATTGATCTTAAATCAGCCTTTGACCTGGTAAATGGAATCAAACTATGGGAAACGTTTAGGAAACAAGGAGTCGAAGAAAATCTCTTGCAAGCCATAAGAATATTGCACAAAAACACAAGTGCTTGTGTTCGGTAAGGAAGTAGAGGAGAATGGACTCCCTAGTTTGACATCTGTTCGGGAGTGTGCTCGGGATGTGTCCTTGCTCCACTGCTGTTTGCCCTCTTATTGAACGACTACTATTTCTACTTGAGGGGGACACGGATGCGCCTAAGCTGGGTAACAAAAAAGTGGTTATCCTCCTGTTTGCGGGCACTGCAGTAATATCTTGTACACAAAACGAGCTGCACAGGAGGTTGGGCAGCTTCCACTTTACAGTGGTCTGCCAATGCAATCCTGAGGCTCAAAAATATGATCTGGTGCCGTTCATTGACCGTCATTCTTTAAGTATACAAGCAAAAAGCAGGGGCAGTAGCAAGCTACAGTGCAGAACTATGGGGGTACAGCAACAGTGTCCAGCTTCAAAAGGTGGAACATGCTTTCTTGAGATCGCTGCTACATCTGAGCCCTGGCATACTGCTTCTTCCTTTGTATTTGAAAATGGGATTGGTTCCTATTTCCGCGCTCATAGCTCTTGCCCTGGTTTTGTACTGGTTGGGCTTAAACCGCAATCGCCACAAAGAGTCGTCTCTGAGAGTTATGTTTAAAGTGTCCCCTGTAGGGAAAATCTGTCATAACCCATGGGAAAGCTACTTAGGAAATTGCCTCCAATACCTTTGTCTCCAGCATCTGTGGCCAAAGTCAGCTAACATTACCAGCACCACAGCTGCCATGGTTAATTAAGCATTCTTGCACACTAAACTCCAGGCTCGTATTGGCATAGCGTGCTTGTTTATCTTAACCTGCAACTAACTACCTGTGGATAAAGCACACCCTAGGCATGGAGCAATACTTGAATGACATTAGCCCCAATGCACGGCGCACTTTTTACCTATATCCGCCTAGGCACTTTGCCCATTAAAATGTATACTGCTAAATTCTCTAACAGTTGCATCAACTATGAGCTCTGTGATGGAAAGCGGGAGGTATGGAGTCAGTAATGCACTTTATGCTATTTTGCACCAAGATTTAGCCCTTCCATACTGAATGGCTTATCCCATTGTTCAAACAATTCTCGATCTTATCCTGCACAGAAGCTCTTACACTTTGCGCCAGATCATAACTACCAACCATCTACAAGCCTATGTCCAGCCACATTATGGGAGCCTGGTTCATCACAAGAAGGGCACTGAGAGCCCTTACTATGGCTACTGATTAATTATAGTCTTACCCATCTGGGACTGTTTTTTTGTTGTTTTTTGTTTTAAATATAATTAGAATAATTTGAAAGTCTATTGTTTTTAAACGTTACCGCCAGCCTTAAAAATGCTAATCAAGATTGTTACCACTGTGTAAGCCTCAACGGTTTCTCTACATTCCCCTTCACACATGTTGTACTTCTGTCTTCTTTATACAGTAGGGCCTTGTAGCCCTAAGCAGTGATGGAAAGTAACATGGCAAATGCAGATTATAAATAAAAATAGGCAGCTTTATTTGTATGACAGTTTTTTTTTTTTTACTATACTGCATTTCCCAGTTTGAAAAGCAGGACGATAAACTTTTGATGCCATTGACTAAAGGGTTTTAAATAAAACATTCATAGCACACTGGTAAAGTTAATTGTTTGTTATATTTTTAGATTTATATCTGAGGACACAGTTGCTAATCTCCATCTGCAAGAGTACATTTGGTTCTATTGCATCTTACCTATGCAAACAAGTGCCATACCGCAACTCTGCGTTTATGGTTCAACACCTCAGGTAGAACTCCTCTTGCAAGAATGCTGTCATGTTCTCCTAGGACTTGTTTTTATGTCAAGCCTGGGCAGCGCATGTGCTGCTATGCGAGCTATGCTGTGTTAGAGTTTGGACTTGAAGCCCCGCTCACTCTCCGCCCATATTTTTCATTGGCTTGTGCCATTATTCTTCGTGAACGCTGGCTTCTGATTGGTTAATAGGCTTGTTAGTCCCTCCTTAGTACCACCTTGTCTTCATTTGTAACCCCCCCATGAGGACTGGCCGTTTTACTTCTGTAGTTATACGGTATGTCTGTAAGCACTATTTTCTTTAATGAGTTTCTCCTACTGCAGGCACGACCTACTTTCCCGCAACAACTGCTGCTCTCTCGCTCCTTGGCTACAGCTCCACCCCTTCTCACCCCTCCCTGCCACAACCACCTCTCCGAGGTCTGTTTTATTTTTTTATTTTCATTTCTCTTCCCTCCACCCGCACTTGACCTTGCTGTTTTTTTTTTAAATTTACATTAGTAGATAGATTATGTGATTTGATCTTGAGCCGATGTCGAGGCTCCAACACTGGTCCCCAGCTCCTGAGCCAGTAGCTCTGACAGCTCAGCCATATCCTCTCTCTCTGGGGGCAGCACAATATTATATATATTTGCTTGTTTAGGTCACGATGTACGTTTTCAGGAGAACCTTATGGGGTTAGTGCTAACAGTTCGTTTTAAAAAATCTTTTGCACGATGTTGTGTTCCATACAAAAACAATGTTACGTTGTGTACTGTATGTGGATTTTTTTTCTTATTTTCGCTGACATTTTTAATTTGAGACAATATTATGAAACGGGATAATACATCTTATGTAATGTCATGTGCGGAACTTGTGCTTTGGTTATGAATTCTAAGCGCCACCTAGTGGAGAATTACCGCACATCCAAATTTTTTATAAAGCGAGGTGAACATGGGTTTGAAATCACTCTAGTGTTGATTGTTGTTTAGAACGCATTTGAATTCTGCCTTATAAAAAAAAAAAAGCCAAAGTATTACTTTCTATAAATAAATGTTAATGATACTTAGCAAGTTGTATGTTTGAATCCTGACTGGTCCACTCATCATCTTTCCGAAGTTGATAATGGGTATCATTCAGTTGGCTATTGTAAACTTCTTTTATTCAGCGCCTAGATACACAAAGAGGTGAACATGCGCTTTACAAATGCACATTATGTATGCCAGTTTAACCTTGTTTTGATTTCATATCAGCAATGTGATGAGTACTCCTTTAATTGTGGAGTTGGTAACCGAATAAATGTTAGTGAGAAGTAGTAGGATTCGCGAGGAGACATGT